>MJHO01000004.1:1396790-1996790 GCA_002076135.1 Xerophyta viscosa | reverse complement strand
ATTCTCATTTAGTTTGCAAAATATCATCATTAAAGCATTGTACGAAATGCGACACATCAAGGTTACACTATTGCTGTATAAGTCTTGGAATAATTGGAAAGAAGCAATCAAGTAATTAGAAATAAGTACCTTGTTGAGAGGTTCAGGCTTGGGTGTCAACCTAATGTGCACATTAGCCAGCAGTAGAATTAAGTGCTCCCTTTGGTTTCTGACGCTGTCCCTCTAGAACCAAAATAATTTGCTGATGTAAAAGTATAGAAAACAAATTAACACAGATGCTATACACTCTCATAATAGATACCTGAAAACCAAACATAGCCCTTAACCAATCAAGAATATCCAAGTCCCCTGTCTTTTGTCTTTGTTGCTCAAAGGAAGATGGCCAACTCAATCCTCGCGTATTCCGCAAGGCAGCAACTGCTGCTTTGACCTAATTATGTTTAATAAAGAAAATTACTGCAACTGAACTGCCAAGATCAGATAAGCCATGAGAAGGCATTTGTAAACTGTTTGCTTGCAACCTGAAGAACATTGCTTCAATGATTGCAACCTCATACTATGATAGATCTTACCTCCTCAAGTTGCATAATTGATTGAGAAGCACCTGCAGCATCCAAAGGGAGTATGTTGTATGGAGCATAGATTTCTTTCTTCTCCTGGACATCTCTGGCAGCTGCAATGATCTGTCAAGAGCACCAAAAGGAGTGACTTTAGTTTCATCCCAGAAAGAGTTGAAAGAACTCAGCATCCCACTTCCACCAAGTCATAGTGCTTCTGCACTAACCTCAGGAGCGACTTCTTCGACTTTTTCGGTCTTGTTAACTGCACAGAGCACTTCAAACAGAACTCCTGCAGTTTGGTATGCTTTCCCGAGCTGTGCCCTGTTGAAGAAATATATAAATTAGCAAAGAACTCAAGGTTATTAAAGGAGACTACCATTAGATCCTTTGAAACAAAACAGTTACCTATCTGCTTGCTCGCCCTTGTCCAAAGCTCGGACATAATTTTCGTAATACTGCTGATAAAAGCTCTCAATTTCTCGTGCATCACTCTTCTTTACTCGTTTAGCAAGACTTGGAGTATTATCCTGTATTATTGGTTCATATTGTAAGTGTTGATGAATTCAGCTGGGGGTTAGCAACATTGCTTCTCGCATGCTTGCTCTTTTGACAGAAATGTAAGCTAAAAGGAAAATGTATAGTAAAGATATTATTCACATAAATTAGCGGCAATGTTTTCAAAATCAGTAAAATTGGACATTTTTTTATGGAATATGTTAACTTAATGAAGAATTTCTCATGAAATAAAAAGCCGTGGAAACTTTAACTGGCTAATTCAGAAGGCATTAAAATCCATGATTCCTAAGTTACGACTGAATAAATTCTAGATAATCATAAAATTGCGAAGAGAAGTAGACAATCGGCAGGTTCAAACATGACATGTCGTTGTTCAATGCTTAATCTGTTAAGAAAGCTTAACCGTTGTTGGAATTACCCTTTTCCTATAAACAAAGAGAATTTCTGATGCTCTTCTTTAGTGCCATTAGGACTTCTTAAACTATCAGAAACCTTATCCTCAAATAAATAAATAAAATCCTAAATGAAGATGGCTCTAGCAGTACTCACAAATATGACGAGAATATTTTCTGGGTCGGATTTGAGCTTCAATTTGAACACAGAATTCAAACCCAACTCATGTATCAAGAAATTAAAACCAATTGCATTATTAATTTCATGAAAAGGCCATCAAACGTACTTAAGTTTCGAGAACTAGAGAGATTCGACAACTAGGAAGGCAAGCTCGCTCGGTCGATCATGCCAACTCTGAGAAATCACTCCGTCACCATCCGTTATCTTATTTCTGAAAATAAAAAAATTTAAAAAAGCAAAACTATCCGTTGATTCTCTAGACTCCAGAAGCGGTCCACTCACGATTGTAAGCGGAACTCCAGAGTAACATGGTGGACGAAAATATCATTATCACCTTAAATATGCTAATATTAATTATCAACTTCACTTTCCAGCCAACTAAACTAAAACGCAAAATTACAAAAATTCGGAAAAGAAAACCTCTGTCCTGAGATCCAAATACGTACAACACATTATTATTATTTTATGAACTACACCTATAATTAATTTATTTATGCATTGTTACACTGGCCGTACAAATGGGGGAAAAATATTAGTACAGTATGGCCTCAATTTTACCACATGCACGTAAAAATTTGGATTTCGCTTTGCTAAGCAACTACTACAGATTAGCTACAAAAATATCAGTCAAAGTTTCATATGTATTGACAGAAATTACAAACAATAAATTTTTTAAAAAAAAGGAAAAAAGATCGACACTAGAGGTCAAGCAATTTAATCGAAAGAACTCGCTGGAAGCAAAATAATAGGATATCTTGTATAATAGGCTCACCCGCTCCAGCCGCTGGAGGAGGCCGGTTTTGAACTGCCGAACTCCACGCCCGCTCGAGCTGGGATCGAGCCGATGAGCCTTCTCAAACGCATAGAATCGACCTGCAAATACCCAAAAACAGAGCAAAAAATCAACGATCGATCCATGTTATTTTCAATTTACTTCAATCTACTTTGGAGTCGAAAAATATATGGAAAAACACGAAGAACCAATCGTGAATCTGTTCCTGCTCATTTCGTTTGAGATGGATCCGTTCTTTCAACCGCTCATTGGCCTGCGATCGACTTATTCGAAATGTAGAACCGAAACAGATGTTGATCGATCTAGAGCAACTAAGTACTGATGAAACATCGATTGTTTGTGCATATTGAGAAGTGAGAGGAGATTAAGCAGAACGCACAAAGATAGGCGACGCGGGGGCGCTCGCTCTCGATCTCAGCAGCGACGCGGAGAATAGGACCGATTCCGGCGAGCGACGACGGGACGACCTCGTTGTCAAAAACCTCCATCGTGAACGTCGACATTGCAGCGCTCCTTGACGGCCGTCGCGTCAGTCCCTGCGGCCCCGACGCTGCCGCAGACGACGAGGGCTCCATCCTTCCACCTCTCTCTCTGTTTATCTCAAAAAATGATCCAGCGGGAGACCGTGAGGGCCTATTTATAGGCGAGGGGCACGGAGGTGGGCCCCCGCCGCAGAGAGAACTGCCTCTACCTGCGCATGCAAAGATCGATCAATATGATCACTTAATTATTAAAATGCCGGTAAAATCTGTTTATTTACAATTTAAAATTACTAGATAGGGGGTGAAGATATTTGTCACGAGGCTCTGCGGGAGAAGACGAGGTAGAGAAAGAGGGAGAGGGAGGATGGGGAGAGAAATATTTGAGTTGGAGGGAACAGACGCGGGAACGCAAGGCTTTGTTAGAGGAAGATGGAAAGAGAATCGGGAGGTAAGGATGGGTGTGGGTCCCGAATTTTGAGCTGGACCAATGATATTTGAAAAGGAAAGGTGGGGACCACAGAAGTTGAACTTTTTGGAGGTTATTATCCTGATAATAGTCTGGAAGTTATTTTATTTCGGGTCCTCAAATACTATGCAGCATGCAGAGATCTAAAGAAAAGTTTCGCCAAGTTATTTACAAAAAAAAGAAATACTATGCAGCACATGCACTAATATCGACGTATCCATATCCATATAAATATCAGATACTATTTTTGAACACGTATCGGACAATTAGATAGTATGTCCAAAAAAATTAAAAAAAAAAAAAAAAAAGAATGCGCGTGGTGGACACTTCTATTTAGCGTGCTTAACACGCGTGTTGGTATTTATATCACATTTAAAAAATATATATATATAATATATATATAATATATATATATATATATTTTTTTTAAAAGAGTTAAATGTTATTTATAATAGTGATAAAGAATTTAATATAGTTATGTACTCAAATATTATATTTTTTTAGTTTTAGTTGATATAATTAGACACTTAGTGTTTAGATTTATTTCAAAAATACGAAATATTATATTATGGATAGATTTATTATTGAATACTAGTTTTACACCCGTGAGATGTACGGATGTTATTCATCAATATAAAATAATAATAATAATTTTTTTATATTTTTTTATTTTATTATTAATTTAAATAATTGATTTTATTAAAGTTTTTATTTTATTTATTACATATTATTAGAGTAAGACAATTATTACTTATTTATATAAAATAATAAAATTATTTGAGAATAACGTGAAATGATTATGATATCCAGCTATATATATAAAATTTGTTTTAGAATATGAATAATTTTTATTAAAATGAATCTTATTATAAATTTGTATTATTATCACTTTTATATTTAATCGTTACGCATGCGTGCAGATTATTTTTTATAAACTAATTGTTATTTAATAAAATTATTATTATTTTTTTAAACTTCATTTAGCCTTTTTAGATTTTTCAAATTAATTACGTAACTTTTAAACTCTTAACAGATAATAAAAATACAATGTTTTTTTTAAAAAAAAAAAAAGAAAATACTAATGACACACCGAAAGTCAATAAGATGTCACATGGTGCAACTGTTTGACCACTCAATTTTATATATTTATTATTATTATTATATTATTATTATTATTATTATTATTATTATTATTATATATATATATATATATATTATATATATATATATATATATATATATATATATATATATATATATATATATAATAATATTCGAAAGATTAAGTTTTTCTTAAATATATTAATTTTATATAAATTAATATTTATTTTATTAAAATATTATATTATATTTATTATATGTTATTAGAGTAAAAAATAAATATCAAATAACATACCGAAAATTACGACTTTGATCATCCATTTCTATATACTGTATATAACTATATATAGATTATTGAGAATTTGATAATGATTTTGAATTCTTCGAAATTATTATAATTTATATTTAATATAAGTAAAAATAAATTATTAAAAATTATACTTATTTTTTATACTTAATAAATTATTAATAATATATTAAATTTGTAATGAATTAAAACTCTCATTAATGATGTGGTTAATTATGTATTTTTTATGTTTAAGTTTGCCACATGTCAAATTGTGAAATAATAGAGATGCAATGTGGCATATTGTGAGTTATAAGAGGTCCACCTGCCGCTCAATTACTTTGATACCGAATTATATATATATATTATATATATATATATATATATATATATATATATATATATATATTTTTTTTCTGTTATTAAAATATTTTGTATAAATTATTTTTGAATTATTTAACTATTTTATTGCAGTGTCCAAGCTCTATCCATGTTCTTTTTAAAAAAAAATATGTCTCTGCGTCGTATCTCCGTGTCTGTGCTACATTGCTTAAATATTAGCTAATAGCTCTTTTTTTTGTTAAAAAAAAAAAAGAAAATTCTTACTTAGTTCTTTAAGATAAGGTTTTAAATACGAGATATCCTACATATTTTGTATTTTAACTAATCAAATTGGCATTTTTTACTAATCAGATGAAACATTTTATTTTTAGTTTACAGATGATCTTTTTTGGAGTTTTATAGTTCAAATTTTAATTAAAAAAAAATGAATTTATTAAGTTGGTTATAAATAACAACCACAGATAGGTGTAAATTTTATTGAGTTGGGAGTAAAATTTATATTCTTGTAAAAGTTCGCCCCCGGCCGGCGGCTCTCTTGCTCCACGTATAATTGGAAGCATAAAAATGTAGGTCAAAATTATCCAATCAATTTTAGTATGGATCACGAAATATGATAAAAAAATTTCATTAATTTATTTTATTATTTTTAAATATTTTTATAAAAAAAAAATTAGTTTATAAATTTACAGATTTTGAGCATGGACATCAGATCGCTGATCCAGCGACGACGCGCTAACGGCTCCGTCCGTTAACATTGTTTTCTCTCCGTCTGCTTTCTCTCACTCTCCGCTGCTTTCTATCTCTCTCCTTTTCCTCTTCACTGTTGCTTCCTCTCTCTTCCCTGTATTCGATCTCTATCTCTTTCTTCACTGTATTCTCTCTCTATATCTCTCTCTCTTCACTATTCTTCCTGTCCCTCTCGATCAAGCATACTCACCTATTTAAGCGTCTGCAAATTAACTTTGCAGGGAATTTATAACAACGCCTTTAGATGTAAAAAAAAGGGGAATAAAGAGGAGGGAGATATATGCGTAGGGAGCTGTTAGATTGATATGAGTTTACTCGACGGAGAAGGAGATAGTAATGCCTCTGATCCGTGATGGCTCGATGAACTCTAGATCGAAGGTAAGAGTAATTGGAATTACGGAAAAAATTTTAGATGATCTGAGGACAAAGGGGTTCCCGGTGGGAAAGATGGATGAACAGTAACTTCAATGAAGATACGGTATTCTTTATTGATATCCAATTTTGTTAGTTCATACAATGGGCCTCTCAGACCTATTTATAGATGGGCTGAAGCTATAACAGAATCTAAGCAGCCCAACTACTTATCTAACTACTTTTACAAAGTGGATATCAACTTGCTGAAAATTACAACGTCTGCCACTGCGTGTACTGGTATCAATGTAGGCTTAAACTTGTAATTATCTTCAGTTAACTGCTAACGGAGAGGTCTTCCATCTTCCTCCACGTGTATTCTACAAGCTTTTGTATCTCTTTTCATGCTAGAACTCTACGTCTTCTTCTTCACTTTGCCTGCTTCTCCTTCTTCTACATCTGAGGTGTTACAGAAATACGCAAGCACGAGATGAGCCGGCCTAGCTAGAAAGGTGAGGGGGGGAGGGAGGGGTTTAACTGCCACCGCCGAGAAATTGCAGCATTGCGTCTAATTGAGCTGCTGAATTAGTTTTTTATTTAAATTATTTTTAATAAAAAGTTATGTTTCCTAAAGTGTTTAATTATCTACAAAAGTCAAATGAAATCGATATTTTATATTGGCAATTCGTTACTGTTAGAAAGCAGGAAAACGCCCACTGCCGTGGAGGTCGTTAGTTTAACAGTGGCTGCCACAAGTCGCAAAGTGTATTGCAATTAATTTTTTATGTAATTTTGTACTATTGGACCTATTTACTAAAATCTATTTCATTTTATTTGAATACGTATATAATCTAGCATATTAATTTGGTATACAGGCACTCCAAAAACTATATTATTTCCTGTCTTCTTTGATAATCCAATCTTCAAGTTATAATTTACCAACAATAATTTTTTTTCAAGGCTCTCTAATTGTAAACGAGAATGCAGATACGGATTGGGACACGACATGATGCAAATACGATAATTTTCAAAAAAATATAACACAATACGGTTCACACATAACAATAAAAAAATATAAATAATTAAAAAATTTATATTTAATACTTGAACATTTGCAATACAATGACATTCAATAAAATCTATATATAATATAATATATTATTTCCTTAAAATATATTTAAACAGCCAAAATCTAATTATATTAATAAAAATAAAAAATATATAAAATTTAAGCACATTACTATATTATATTACTTAATATTATGTACTGTTAGTGTTATATAATATTTTACTTGTTTCTGACATATTAGATACGCATGTCTATATCTTTTTTTTTTTTTTAATCTTTTAGACAATTATTTAATGCATTCGTAGAATATCAATACTAGATATTGTACAAGACGAATTTTTAACGTGCGCATACTTTTTAGATTGTAAATGACTGTAATTTTACTAAATGGCTCGAGTTGACATTAAAATGTACAAAAACACCTAAATAAAATTCACTCTATTTGTAGGCGCCCGTCAGACTACCGTGTGCCAACCACATCGCTCTCCCTTTTTTCGTCCAAATTTACGAGCAAAACGAAAAAGACATGTAACATGTTAGAGCTCCCATGTCCCTGCTTTTACTTTGTGTTTTGCTATGCTCACCCAAGAAACTACATAATAAATCACATAGCATACGCGGCAACATCAGTACAACATATCCCAATAGATATAGTTATAATTTTAATAATTTGTATAAATTACAAGATAAATATGCAGTTCACAAGATAAATATGTGGTGAAGATTAATTATTTGTGATTTAATATGTGGTTGAGAATGAGTAGTATTTTCCTTTTACTTTTGGCACAGGTAGACTAGATAGAACTCCATAATTAGCTCCTCTCGAACAGCCTCAGAGGCAACGCAACAGATGGGATAAGTTACCACCGACCAAGGCCTGTCATCAGAGTATTGCCCAACCAACATGCAAAACACCACCGAAGCTAGGGGGGAAACAACCTACAGAGTACCCCAAAGAACCCTAAGCATGTAGGCATAGTTTCTAGAAAGAAAACGGCAATTTCTTGCCCTAATACATATCCTGCTTTTGCAGTAAGTAAATTTCAACCCCTCCGCCAGGTTCCCTCCCACTCCAAAGAAGATTTGTAAATAACTTTTAATTCATGTGGTTGCGAATGTGTACAAGAACATGATGATGTGAACTATTTTACTTACAAAAGATCAGAACAAGAAAGTTACGAAAAGGACAACGAAAAATAAATTACGTACAAAAGCACAGTTCACATTTATCGGTACAGAAAAGAGCAAAAGAACGGCGACAAATTCTTCAAAGAAAAAGCACGAGAAAACGAATTTATACATAAGCTTGTGCTAGACACTCCTCAACCATATCGACGAGGTTTGGGTTCTCCATAGCGGCTGCTACTCGTTCTTTATCATTCAACTGCTTGTTTACTGCAAGTAGAACAAACAACTGTTTATAATTGTATCATAAGATTTAAAATATGGAGCTGGATTAATTTCTCTCGGAAACAGCATTACCGGCCGCCTCAGTAGCATGAGTTCCAGGTGCAACCCTGATATCCACCTAAAAAATACAAAGAACATTGAGGTTATTGAGGATAAGACACCACCGAGACATTGCATGTATTTTAGCAGGAATCATGGTAAAGAAATGTCATAAATGGTCACATGCGTCATCTGTGAGTACACGGTGAAGGAGCATCTTCAAGATAGTTTTAACAATAAAATTGCATGTTGCTATCAAAATAAATACAAGACGTACTTACTAGTTTTAAAAAAAAAAAAAAAAAAAAAAAAAAAAACGAAACATCAGAAACACGTCACCAAGATGATAATATTACATCGCTACTGATCCACCAGGAATCACAAAACTGAGCTCTTTGGTGAATCTAATATTAAATTACAAGGTTCGCCACTTATTCACATAAAACAATACAACTAATCAGTACTAACCTCACATTAAATAAAAAAGATACTAGGTTAAGAACATGTAAATTATAACCAGAGAAGATGTAACATCTATTCGAATTGTTTCAACATGTATTATCTATTCGAAATTCTTAGCTAATTTTACACCAACAGAACCTTGTTACAATGAAGTGCATGGCCATATTGAACTGCATGCAACCATATAACAACTGCATGCAAACAATTACTTTTTTGTTTCTTCACTTTATGTTTTGGGAGATAAGGTACTTAGCCCGTGCCACTAGGAATTCATCCTCAGAATTTACACAAGAAATTTCACCACCTCGATATGTATTATCAAAGTCCTTTATTATTTGCAAACCTATGGGCCAAATGCAACCTCTCTATCTTTATATTCAACCATTTACCCCCTCATTCATAGTGGCACATAAGTCTCATGCAGCAGCAACAATGAACCCACATTGGAGCAAAATGCTGATCAAACAAAGAGGCGAGCATAAAGTAGATAAGCCGACAGAAACCACGAGTTCAAGACCCTACCAAGCCATAGACCCGCCCATTCCAACATCCTCAGATCAGGTTTAACACTTTTTAGAGTCGAAATGGGTCTAAAAGCAAAAATTGCAGTCTCCTTTCGGTCATTTCCGAGTCTCATGAGCTTGTACCCAGTGGCTTGACCCAATCAATATATGGTATGGAGAATTGGATATATAAAAGCACATCATCCAGAAAAATATAGATATGTAAATAGATATTTCCAATAAGAAGCCTATATGTCACCATCTCACCTACTGCAACCATCCCACAGACCCTCATTTCACCTAAATTACTGCCGTCTGTGAAAGCACCTATTGTATCTAAATAAAGGGATGTTTCGGCAATTGGTGATTCTTTTTATTACATAGGTGCTTCTATGGCTTGTCTTAGATCTCGACAATGTTTCTCTTCGAAGATCTCAAAGCGGAAGAAAATGATGTGATGGTGGCAGCAATCTGTTATGACTAAGACTAAAGAAAAATAACTAATACTATTATTTCTTTTCATCCCCAACTAAGTTTCTGTTACAGAACTATATAGACTTGACTAGTGACCAAGTCTGTTAAAGAAATACATTTTTCTTCTATAATAATTGCTTACTAATTCTGCACTTGCCTAATATATATATATTTCTATTACAGCAATTGTATTTCCTGCTAAGGAGATCTTTCCTTTACGGATTAGCTTCCCTGGACATTCCTATTTTGTTTACGACGCCGATACACGAGCAAGGGTTGCTGTTGCAATTGTTGCTCTGCTGGACCTGCTTCAGAGGATATAACTTGTGTTATAACATTCCCCTCCCCATGGAAAAAGAACTCGTCCGCGAGTTCAAAGCGCTCCTGAAATGATGTTTTATCCTCCCACGTGGCATCAGAATCGGGTAACCCCTCCCAAGCAACGAGTACCTCTGCTCGGTACGTGCCGTGGCGGCGAACAGTTCGAGACGCAAGGCAACGGGCAGGTTGGGGTGCAAGTCGACCGGTCTCTGCAAATCGTGGTAATGGGGTGTAGCTAGGGGAACGAAGGCGAGATGCGTCCCGTAATTGTGATACATGGAAGACATTGTGGATACGTGAAGAATGCGGTAGTTCCAGGCGGTAGGCAACCTTGCCAATGCGATCAAGAATGGTAAAAGGGCCGTAAAAACGATGCTGCAACTTATGACTTTGGCGGCTTGTAATAGAAGCTTGTCTGTATGGCTGTAACTTGAGCAAGACTTTGTCACCTACATTGAATTCCTTGTCACGATGCCCTTTGTCGTATATTTGTTTCATTCGATTTTGCGAACTCAGTAAGTGTAAGCGTAGATCACGTAACACAGCATCTCGCGTACGCAAAGCTAAGCCTACTGCGTCCACCTTGATTGGACCTGTTGCAAACCGATGAATTGTGGGAGGTGGTCGACCATATACAACCTCAAAAGGGGTAACCCGTGCAGCCGTATGAAAACTAGTATTATAGGAATACTCAGCCCAATGTAAATAGTGCCGCCAAGTACGGGGATTTTCCCCGACGAAACAACGCAAGTAATTCTCTAAGCAACGATTTAATACCTCTGTTTGGCCGTCAGTCTGAGGATGGTAAGACGTGCTATGCAGTAGTGAGGTACCTTGTAGACGATGCAGTTCCTTCCAGAAATTACTAATAAAAATCTTATCCCTGTCTGAAACAATAGTGCGAGGTACGCCATGTAAGCGAACGATTTCTCGGGCAAAAGCATCAGCAACTATAGGCGCTGTAAAGGGATGGCGAAGGGGAATAAAATGACCATACTTGGATAGGCGATCAATAACAACAAGGATGGTATTTTTGCCTTCAGAAATGGGAAGCCCTTCGATGAAATCCAGCGAGATATCTTCCCAAATGTTCTCCGGAATTGGCAGAGGCTGAAGAAGGCCGGCAGGTTTTAATGAATTTGATTTTGCCCGATTACATGTATCACAAGCAAGAACATAACGTTGGACATCTCTGCGCATGCCGTGCCAATAGAAAGACGCGGAAAGACGTTTAAAAGTGCGAAATTGACCAGCGTGGCCTCCTGACGGTGTATCGTGACACTCAAAGAGCAATTGTTGACGAAGAGGTTCATGGTTGGGAACGACGATGCAACTGTTGCGAAACAGAAGGCCGCTGTGGGTGGAGAATGGGCCAGGAGTACTGCTGCTTGCGGTAGTCAAGGATTGCTGAATGGTGGGATCATTCTCCATAGCTTGACGAAGCTTATCAAGAAAAGCTTGTGGTACAGAGGCACCAAAGAGGCCAGAAAGTGTTCCTTTCTCGTTGCTAAGAGCAGAAATAGGAACAGGAGCAAGAGCAGTCGTTGATGAAGGGTGCGGCTGTGGTCTGGAGATGGATTCTTGGCGCGATAACGCGTCGGCTACTGTGTTGGCAACACCCGGTCTGTATTCTATGCAATAATCATAACCCATTAATTTGACGAGCCACTTGTGTTGTGCAGGAGTCGCTATCCGCTGTTCCAGCAGAAACTTGAGACTGTGGTGGTCCGTTAGGATGGTGAATCTGCGACCCAATAGGTATGGTCTCCAATGTTGGACCGCGAGGACTACTGCCATCAATTCCTTATCATATGTAGCCTGACTGAGAGCCCGTCCACTAAGGGCCTTGCTGAAGAACGCAATTGGTCTCTTGCTTTGAGAAAGAACTGCTCCTATTCCGTTTCCCGATGCATCAGTCTCCACCACAAAGGATCGTGAAAAATCAGGAGCAATTAGGACTGGTGCAGAAACCATGCGTTGTTTGAGAATGTCGAAAGCTTTGAAGGCCTCGTCTGACCAACGAAAAGAATCTCTCTTCAACAACTGGGTCAATGGCGCTGCCACTTTCCCATAATCCTGTATGAAACGGCGATAATATCCAGTGAGGCCAAGAAAACCTCGAAGGCTAGTGATTGATGTCGGAATCGGCCAATCAACCATGGCTTGAATCTTGGAGGGATCCGCTGCAATACCCTCATGAGAGATGATATGCCCCAAATACTCCAGTGAGTGTTGTCCCCAACTACACTTGGATTTATTCACATAAAAGCTCCCATCCCGAAGTACTGTTAATACAATGGTAAGGTGACGAAGATGCTCGTCCCAACTTTTACTGTAGATTAGGATATCATCAAAGAAAACTAAAACAAATTTTCGTAAGTACGGCCGAAATACCTCATTCATCAAGGATTGGAAGGTAGAAGGTGCGTTAGTAAGGCCGAAGGGCATCACTAGGAATTCGTAATGTCCCTCGTGCGTACGGAAGGCAGTTTTGTGAATGTCTTCTTTGCTGACTCGTATTTGATGGTAGCCGGATTTGAGATCCAATTTGGAAAAAAAACTCGCACCATGTAATTCGTCAAGAAGCTCATCGATGATGGGAATCGGAAACTTATCTTTGACAGTAATATTGTTAAGTGCCCGATAATCAACGCAGAAACGCCATGTACCATTCTTCTTTTTTACTAAGATAACTGGAGACGAGTAAGCCGATGTGCTATGCCGAATTATGCCGGAATGAATCATTTCTCGAACTGTTTTCTCAATTTCATCTTTTTGTAAGACCGGGTAACGATATGGTCTTACATTGGCTGGTGGAGCTCCAGGAATGATAGGAATTTTATGATCGCATGTACGTTCTGGGGGTAAACCAGTAGGGTCTGAAAACAGAGGAGAGAATTGATCTAGCAAGTTCTTCATGTCGGTTGGAACATTACGTGGTTCAATTGGGGTTGGTTCTCTGGGCACAATTCGAATTGCAAAGCAACCTCCTTTGTGTTGTGCTCTTGTATGAGATATTCCTCCTTCTCGAATTCCCGTCAGGACGTAATCATGCCCTTGCCATGCGAACTTCATGCTTCCACTGGCCCAATTGCAAAGTACATCTCCTAGAGTTTGCAGCCAATGTATCCCAACGACAGCATCCACCCCGCCTAATGGAAAAGGATAAAAATCAATCAAAAACTTGGCACCTGCAATTGACATAGGTACCTTAGCATATATATGATTAATGGGATAAGGGCGTCCGTCTGCAATCTCAACTTGTAATCTGCGACCCTCTGTCGGAACCAGGCGTAAATGCTTCGCGAGTGACTCTGTTATGAAATTGTGAGTACTTCCTGGGTCCACCAAGATGAATACTTCTTGTTTCTTCAATTGGCCGAACAACCGTATCGTTTGTGGCCCGGTGACCCCATGGATAGCATGTAAAGAAATTTGGCCATCCTCTGTCATAGTCTCAAAAATAGATGCATCCTCAGTGTCATCCTCCTCATGTCCTTCTAAGCAATATGCACGAGCGCGGCATCGATGTCCCTGCTCATACTTTTCGTCACAAAAGAAGCACAATCCTTTAGCCCGTCGATCCTTCATGGCTGTCCATGACAGAGACGTAGGTTTGCCTTGTTCCCGTTGAACTTGCTCAGTAGTCTCACTGCTATTTGCTCGGAATGTTGGAGTTGCTCTAGATGAATAGTTGGTTCGGCTGCTGGTTGAAGCGCGTCGCTCCAAGCGTAGTTCCTCCTCGAAAAGGCGAGCCAAACGGAATGTAGATTGCAGATCGCGCGGTGATTGGGCCAAGACCTTGATAGCGATCTGTCTTGTAAACCACAGCAAAATCTAAATTCTAAAGGTGACCATGGAAGGCGAGCCTTGTGTTCTTCAAAAGTAGCTTGATATTGGGCCACCGTTCCTTCTTGACGTAGGTTTCCCCAAGGTATAGCTGACATTCCCAAAGGCATTGGGTCCGAACCTTTCCATCACAGCTGCATAAAATTGTTGCCAAGAATGTACCGGGTAGGATTGTTCATAGCTCTGATACCAATTTGTTAAGAACCGACTCGGATCGGCTCACGTCGGCGGCCCGGACGCGGCGAAAATAAACACCGGCGGCCCGGTGGCGGCTCTACGAACTAATTTTACCAACTAAATTAATAATAAAAACTAATTCATTTCCTTCATGTTGGCATTGGTGTTGCTGGTTGAGGATCGAGCTCCATCGACGTTACTAACTCCGTCATCGATGGAAGCGGTTGGCCGGCTTCCCTTCGACATTGTTGCCGACAGCTAGCTCTGATACCAATTTGTTATGACTAAGACTAAAGAAAAATAACTAATACTATTATTTCTTTTCATCCCCAACTAAGTTTCTGTTACAGAACTATATAGACTTGACTAGTGACCAAGTCTGTTAAAGAAATACATTTTTCTTCTATAATAATTGCTTACTAATTCTGCACTTGCCTAATATATATATATTTCTATTACAGCAATTGTATTTCCTGCTAAGGAGATCTTTCCTTTACGGATTAGCTTCCCTGGACATTCCTATTTTGTTTACGACGCCGATACACGAGCAAGGGTTGCTGTTGCAATTGTTGCTCTGCTGGACCTGCTTCAGAGGATATAACTTGTGTTATAACACAATCATAGTCAACAACGAGATTGAGAAGTTGGATATGAGAACAGAAACAAAGTTTCTGATCACTGGGGATGACCTGCGACAGCGAGCAGGACTGATGACAATGACAATTACGCAGAAATTGCATCTTCAAAACACGACTTGTTTTAGTTTTAGCAAACTGAGTTAATTTTTCTGTTGAACGTTGCTAGAGTGCACCCTACTTGACGCCCTATTTAGCATCCCTTTGTCTAGGGATGAGCGTAATTCGGGGACTTGGGATGTGTGAAGGAAGAATGTGTGAGCTTTAGGAGTACATCCTCTTTGTATAAGGTAACATTGTTTCCTTTATGCTTAAATTATTATCTTTCTTCTACTGGTCACCAATATTGTCCCTCATGGATCCATCCTCTTTGTAGGATGTCTGGAGGGTGGAGACAGAAGACCGATGCTTGAAGTGACCTTTGGCTGGGATGAAACCCGGTCGAGCACCATCAGAGGGGTAGCAGGAATACTCCAATCAAAGCATTTAAAAAGAAATAGTTAAATGACAGTTTTACACTTTTGAAGGGGCAGATCTAATTGAAGTCTCTATGAATCTAATTCAATATCTCTATTTGACACATACCTGATAGACTAAATTACCTTATATTTAAACAAAAAGTATTTAAGATTATAGAGCTCATTAAAAATTATAAGTTACATAATGTTGCACCGATTTTAGTTGTATATCTCTTGATTATTATTATTAATTACTATAAGCATATTTGGTGTTACAATAGGCTAAATTTTTTTATTATAGTGACTGTAAATAATGCATTCTTGACTATAAAAAAGAAAATGATGGTAAATCCTACGTCCTAACTTAGTTATGCGAGATTTTTGGAAAAAAACAAAGGTAAATTTAAAACAGTGGTTAATTTATTTATTCAAAAGAGTGAAGAGTGAATTTGTTTAGTAAAAACTACACATTCATTTCATTTTCTAGTGCAGCATAACTGTCTACCCCCTTAAATATAATTTTTGGATCCACCCCTTGCTCCAAATATAGTTTATAAGACCATACTACAGCTAGTTAATTCTATCAACAACCGCAATTCGGATCACATTTACATATTCAATTCCAATGATAAATTTGATTTTGCGTGAGTCAGCAAGATACAATCAATAAGAAGCCACATATTTAGTTTTGATTAGCAGTATTAATACTATCCATTTACAACCATTGCAGGTTTTTCAGTTTTATAAAATTACTACAACTTGTCCAGAATAATCATGTGTTGTAGTATCACCCATAGGCCCGATACTCTAGTAACATTCGCTATAGTTATTCCCTCAAGTTTTAGCACTCTACGTTTTCTCAAACATTCGCACTCCGCCTACCTCTAGATACTCCTACATTTTTCTCTCTAGAATAGTATAATTACTCTCTTCACTTCCTCTCCAGTACTCGCTCCACATTTTCTCTCTTAAGTTTAGCATTATCTCTCCAGGTTTTTAAAGAATATTTCTCTCTAGAATACTTGTACACACATTTTCCCTCTAAAGGTTCTTCCACTTTTTTGAAACTCTACTTTCTCACTCAAAAAAGTTTCTACAATTTCTATCTAGAATTTTTCTATTCTTATGTTCTATTTACAATATTTTAATAAACTCTCTCGATGCAGCATACTATTTCATAATTTCTTATTATATTCACAAATCAAATGCAAATCAATTGACTTATACATTTTTCTCTCTAGAATAGTATAATTACTCTCTTCACTTCCTCTCCAGTGCTCACTCCACATTCTCTCTCTAAAGTTTAGCATTATCTCTCCAGATTTTTGATGAATATTTCTCTCTAGAATACTTGTATACACATTTTCCCTCTAAAGGCTCTTCCACTTTTTTGAAACTTTACTTTCTCACGCAAAAAAGTTTCTACAATTTCTACCTAGATTTTTTCTATTCTTATCTTCTATTTACAATATTTTAATAAACTCTCTCGATGCGGCATACTATTTCATAATTTCTTATTATATTCACAAATCAAATGCAAATCAATGGACTTATACGTTTTAGAATTTGGATGCATCATGCACTTAGAACTACTCAATCCAATAGCATCTCCAGGAACCAGTATCAACAACCGCCGGTGTAACATATTCATAAGAAAATCACAAAGCAAGTAAATCACAAATCAAGTGCAAATCAATGGACTTATACGTTTTAGAATTTGGATAACATCATGAACTTAGAACTACTCAACCCAATAGCATCTCCAGGAACCAGTATCAACAACCGCCGGTGTAACATATTCATAAGAAAAATGTTAATAGAAGTAGGTAAAATGACACTCTAGAGACAAATTCACCAATCATAAGGAATTTTTAAACCAGTACCTTAACTCATCGTTAAGCTAGTGATAATGAAGAATTTTCAGAAAACAAAAAGCAAGGTACCTTGTAATGTGCTGGAAGGCTTCGCAGGAGTTTAACACGTATACAAAGTCCTATTACAGTTGCCATACTGCAATGCTCAACGGTTGGGGTAAATGTGACCCTGAAACATGATTTTTTCCTCAACATTATCATAATGTCAAATAATTTATGCACAAAAAATAGACAGTACTCCCACCTAACATAACTCCGCTTGTCATCAACCTCAACAGAATCTTCGCTAACCACCTTCAATTCCTCCAATGAGTACGGATGCTCTGGGTCCTTTATATCTCTAATATGATTTGTGGAAATTAAGCCAAAAACAAAAGTTTACACAATAAAATTTGATCCAAAATATGATGGACCAGAAAAGACAAGCAACAGTTGAAGAATGAAGCATCATCTAATTTTTCAATGTTCAAATGCAAGACGCTTCACCATACACTCGATTACATACCCATAAACCTCCTAAGATTATCTGCATGCATTCAATTATTACACACTAATATGTAATGTGCTGAGAGGCATGAGCATGTGCAGGCAGTTACCCGTATGACATACCAGAAAAACTTATATTTCATTTTTTTTTATTTTGATTCTTTTTACTTTGAAACATAACAATAAATGTGTATCGGCATAGTCGGCACATGCCAAGATCTAAGTTTACCAAAACTTAGCTAAGCTCGGTGCTAAGACCTTAGCACAAACATAAATAGAAAATATACGAGAAGAAATCCCTTCCTATGCAAGGGTCTGATTTCCGGTGCAGTCGCACCCAAAACATCGATTCCAACATATTTAAAAATTTTGAATATACAAAAACTGATGTTATTGTGTTCAACAACAACCTTAGTTAAAAAAGGCCTCCGAAGTTATAGTTCATAAAAATATATCTTTAAACCATGGTTTTCAATAGTGTAAATCAAGCTCGTTATCAAGGGGGGAAATAGAACTACTTCAATCATATGGTACATAATGATGACAGGTACCGACAAAAGGATATCAAAAATTTCAAGTTCATCAATAGGCTCTTCAGCATATTCTTCTATATCTCCAGAAAAACTTCGAATACGTCGCTCTTTCTTCTCGTAAACAATGGGGTTGGCATTGATCAACTGGCTAGCCATCTTTCACTGCTCTGAACTTCCAAAGAAGTATGCCTTTCAAAACCAGTACCGACCAGACAATAAGAACAATACCGCATTCAATAGATTAATTTAGCATTACAACAACCACCAAAACAATGCTAGTTAAAAATGACAAGAAAGAATAATTTCAGAGCAGTAAGAGCAAGAGAATAGTTAGACATCCGGCACAGCAAAAAAGCGAGCAAGGCTGAGAGATAGTCGAAGTACCATCAGATTACATGCAAATTTCCAAGAAAATAATTCCACAAAAAAATTTCATCCATTTTGTAACAACAACGCTAATAAAATTTAAATAATTAAAGTTAGAACAGAATTGCTTATTTATGAAAATTTATACAGTTAGGTGACTAAATGCTTAATAATCTGGAGAAACCCAGATTACTGATTATCACTTCTCATAAAACAATATTTCCTATCAATTTTATATTGGCTAATTCAGCCACATTTATGCTTCCCAAGAATAGGTCGGGGATACTATTCTACTTTGGATTTTTAACAGACAAGGCGACGCAATGCATGCTCCTTTAATAACTTATACATCCAATAAGCAAGAAGCCTGTTATACCTAATGGCACTACACTACCACAGTATTGATATGGAATCATAGAAGTGTCAGCTGACTTTTCGTCATAGATATACATCATCTATATAACTATACTGTAATGTTTGTTCGAAGTGATAATAAGAATGGCAATAGGAATGCTTAGGCATCGGAATCCCATCGCCAGAATCTCATTACCGGTGGAATCAGAATGATTCGCAAATTGTTTCCAATCAAAGCCGTCAACAAGCATGAACTTCGATCCGGAGAATTTGAAAGAATAAATCGTATGAATTTATCATGGCGGCGGCGCAAAAGAGCGAGGAGACATACCTTGCGACACCGGAGGCAGCGCGATTAACGGATGAAGAAGGGAAGAGAGAGACGCCGGAGACGGCGTGATCAAACAATGAAAAAGGGGGGGGGGGGGGGGGGGGGGGGTGTGTTTGTCCTCTGCTGGCTGAGAGGGAGAGAAGGAGACGAATAACCCAAAAGGTGGCTGATAGGGAGAGAAAGATACGAATAACCCAAGAAGGCAAAGGCGGTGCCGTAGCCGGCTATCGTGACACCGTCCACCAGTCAAGGTGGAATAACTTATTATTCTACACCGAGAAATTTTTTGACGTAACAGTTATGTCACGTTATTTTATATAATAATTTTTAAAAAAAAATATTTAAAATATTTTTTAAAAAAATTAATATTAAAATTATAAATTTCAACGAGATCTACAATTTTTGTATTTAAAATTTTTTTAAAAAAATACTTCTAAAAATATATTTTGGAGGTCCGAAGTTTAACAAATTTGAAGCGAGTTTAAAAATTATTTTATAATCCGTTAAATTCGTTAAACTTTGGAGATCTAAAATATCTAATTGGAAAGATTTTTTGAAAAAATTTTGACATAAAATTTGTAGATGTCATCAAATCCTACAAGTTTTATTTAAAAAAAATTTCAAAAAAATAATCATAAATTATTATTTTTACCTTAAACACGAGAAAGATATATGCTGACATGACGTAAATATTTAATTGTAAAATTTTGCTTTTCTTCAGGGCTTTTAACTTTAAAGAATTGAAAGTACTAGGGAAAAGAAAGTGAATTGATATATTAAAAAAAATTGTGAAACATAGTGACAAAGATATTTGAGCTTATTTATTGCAGGAGGAATATGATAGAATGTAAATAGTTTGAAATTTTTATTTAAACTATAAAAAGTATTAAAACATAATATTTACTATTTTTGTTAAGTATTTATTAAATAATAAATAATTTATGTTTACAATTAGTATATATTATATTTATATAATATTTATTTAAAATATCAATTTAATAATTTTGAAAAATATTTATACTTATTTACTAAGAACTTTTCAAATTTGTGATTTATAAATTTCTTACAATGTATTTATTTTATTAATAAATTTATTATACTGAGAATGAAATTACAAATTGTTAATAGTAAGATAGTTGTATCAAATAGTATTAGAAATAATAATAATCAATAACCATCATTAGATATTAAGGATACTTTTTTTGTCCACTTCCTAAATTTTTTGTGACTAAAGAAAAGTAAAAATCTTATTTTTTTTTTTTTTTTTAAAGAAAATAAAATTAAATAATTGCTTCTTTTTTTTGAGCTAATAATTATTTCACTTTCTTATTTTCTTACTTTACTTTTTTACTTCTCAGCCATTTATTACCTTCAGACAATGAACTAATTTGTAAAATCAAAAGCTAGCCACTAGATATTCTTTCACAAAAAAAAGTAGTGACAAAATAAGTCAAGTCAAGCATCATTTACCTCAAAAACTTTCATTTTAGAAATATCGAATTCAAGTGAAAGCTTGGTCTTAGTTAATCTTTTGAGCTCAATCGAGCTCTACTGAAAAGTTTGGTAAACCACATCCATTGGGTGTTGTTTTATTGAATATATATAGCACTTATATATACAAGATATTGACAATAATACCTTCATTTACTTTACATGTTACTACATAATCTATTACCCCCCGGCAATCGTAGCGGGAGGCGGTCGTACACGAAGATTGTTGCGGAAGTCTAGAAATAGTTGCCGTGATAAACCTTTCGTAAAAATATCTGCAAATTGATGCGAGGAAGGAACATGAAACGTCCGCCCTTGACCTGCAGCAATTTTCTTACGAACGAAATGAATGTCAAGCTCCACACTTTTAGTTCGAGCATGTTGGACAGGATTGGTGGATAAATAAATGGCTGAGATGTTGCCACAATGCACCAAAGTAGCCTCATGTAAGAATGATCAACATACTGATATTATATCTGATATCCAAAGCAGTAACATTACAACTAACCAAAACATAATTTATAGTAAATGACTTCATCAAATAACCAAAACATTTGAACAACTAACATCTGAAATGAAACATCTTTAAAGTTATAACAAGCACTAAAACATTACCATAAGTTACTTGTCTAAAAGAACATGCAATTACAATCCTTAAGAATAGGTACTTCCAGAAAAATCGAAGTGATACTTTATCCAACTTAATCTTAATTTGTCATCATTCATATTTAAGAAAAAGTCTCTCTTAGTTGCGTTCTCCAATAAAGTGGTAGCAAAGAACCATAAACGACCACCCGCATCCAAACCTTCCAAATTGTTCAGAATACGCATTACATCAGATGTGTTCATGGTACCTGGAGCATTAGGATCAATCTTCTTATGCGACTCAATTGCACTCACTAATCTCTCCAACAGACCATAAAAAGTGGTACATCCCGTCGATTGCCTCTGACTAGGCTTCATTTTATTCGGCCTTCTAGTCTCTACATTAGTCTCTGCCGTCCTTTTTTTTGGACGTTGGCTTCCATCCAACCCTGTGGCCTCTTGTTCTAATTCCTCCACAAAGTTGTCCTCTTCAGACATACCGTAGTTATACTCAAATCCACTCAAATCATGATGATCGATGTCAACATCATTATTTGATTCTATGCTCTCATGTACATCTAGTGTTTGGTTCATCGAGGGTGCCATGACATTGTTACCGATCGCTAGGGTATCTCCATACAGTTGATCCCACTTGTTTTCGAGCTGTGGTTCCACTCCTTTTGTATAAAATTTTTTAACCTTTTTATTCTCCTAAAGAAAAAAAGACGAGTCATTAGAGCAATAACTTTGACATATTAGAGACTTATTATAATATTAAAATAATTTTAATTTGAACAATAGTCTAACCTGAATCTTTTTCGTCCACCATTCATTTGAGCAATCAAGTGTAAAAAGCGTAGGATTCCATCTTAAACCCGTTTCATTTCCTTTCAATTGTTTCCAAAGATGCCAATCTCTTTTCATCCTGTCAAACTTGTTCTTCAAAGTTTGCTTACCCCAATCTAACTTACTTCTCTTTTTGAAATCCGTCTCAATAGATGACCAATTAAAAGTTTGTCCGGCCCCACCCTCCTCTTTATGTTCAATACAAACATCAATGAAGAGAAGAATTTTTTCCATATCCCAATAAATTTGTATCCGTTTACTCGCATCATCATCGCTAATTACTGCCATCTTATACATTGAACAAAAAAAACAAGTTAACAAGGGACATAAAAGGGGGAGTAAGTTATGATAACGGAATTTATCAAGCTCTTCAAACTTCAATACACACTAAAACAATCGACCAACATAGCACAATTCTATTACAGTTATAATTGAATTTTAATAAAACCAAAAAACAGCCATCAATAAAAGCATAAAGGATAACTGAACAGCTAATGCTGAAAACAAATCACCCTGCAATGACACAACCATGCCAAATTCCATTTTCATCAGATTTATGTAAAATTATTGCCTATAACAGACCTAATATCTGTATTTGCAATGACACAGCCAAGCCAAATTCCATTTTTCACCAGATTCATGTAAAATTATTTCACCAGATTCATTTTTTCCTGCAATGCTACCAATCACAAGAAGTTCAGAATGGCTTTTGCATGCCCTTGATACTTTAGGAACTAGTGTCGTTTATCATGCATGGTCTGTGTGGTCTTGATTCGACTAGTACTACGCTTAGTCAGTAGTTAATGGTATTAGCTATGTTTGTGTTTTGCTCTTGTTCTTAAGGGATTTCATTCGTTCCAATCCGCAGTTTCCTAGGATGCATGGAGAAGTATTATAAAAAACAGAATGAAAGTTCTGTTTCCTGTAAGTTTGACGAACATCTTATTACATATATACAGGTGTAATCCATAACAGCTGGTAGGAAGTAACTGAAAACTCAGCTTATCAGATTCTCAGAAGCTGAGAAACAAAAAAAAGGAAAGAAAACTCGGCTTCTCAGAATCATCAATTAACAAGACAACTCCCCTACACAAAATCAACAAAACCAATATTCCCATTTACCATTCTATTTAATATGATATATTGATATGCCATGTGCTACATTTTACAAAAAAAAAAGAAAAAACACTAAATAAATAACATATTACATCAACCACTTCTCTTCAGGAAACATGTTTCCAGCTTCCCAAGACAAGCTTGGACATCAAATTTAGTGGGAGAAAAGATCAACAAATATACCACTACCTCACTAATACAGTTTGCCAACATCCAATTTCAGAAAATTGTATACAAACAAATTAACAAACAACTGGTAGACCACCTAACAGAGAACGACAGCTAATAAAAGGCTAATATTTTCAAGTGAGAAATGAGATTCTATGCGTGAATGCAATCAAAGAAACAATCATTAAGAATTTAGAATTATGACGAAGACATTAGAAGAGAACTGTAGTCATCCATTGGACCCTAACTATTAGAAATCGTTAAAAAAGAATTAAAAAAATGAAACAAAAACAGAACAATCTCAACCTCGAAATCTCAACAAATAGTGGTTGCAGAAGATACTTACAACCACACGGTGAGGCTGCAGTGGTGCGGTGAGATCCGCAGCAAGACGGCGATGCACTGGTGAGATCGCACGGAGAGGAGACGGTATTCTAGGACAGTATGGCATATGTTGTAATATGTAATTAGGTTAAAGGGTATTTGGGTAACGTCGGCATTCATCCTTATCATGTGGTACTAAAAATGCAAAGTGAGAAAACCACTTACATTCTAATATAATTATTTAGTAATAAATTAAATTTAAAATATAATAATTATTATGAATATTATGTGACTTATATACTGTATGTAGTTATATAATCGTTCACTTTTTTCTCACTGCTATATTTTTTATATGATTTTTTAGATTAGATTCTGTTTATTCGTGAATTTGTATTTTTAGATTGTTTTAATATATTTTTTATTCTCTTCCAAGAAATTTAATATGCGATCGTTATGATTGAGAAAATTTAAAAAATATTTTCTAATTATAAATATAGATTAAGAAAGTTATAAATTTTATTAATTTTAAAAATTAAAAATAATTTATAATTATTTTTGACATACGATCCGCAGGAGTATTATCTGCTAATAATTTCTAGAATGGCTTTAGTGGTGTCTTATATTTCAATATAATTTTATATATATATATATATATATATATATATATATAACTTTCTATTAAAGTAGTTGAGTGCCATATGGCACCTCTTATAACTCACAATATTTCACATGACATCTCTAATATATCACAATTTGATATGTGGCATATTTAAACATAATAAATATGTAATTAATCATATCATTAATGAGAGTCTTGATTCAATGGATATTAATATATTATTAATAATAAATTAATTATAAAAAATAAGTATAATTTACTGTAATTTATTTTTACTTATATTAAATATAAATTATAACAATTTCGAAGAATTTGAAAGGTCATTATCAAATTCTCAATAATTTATATATAGTTATATATAGTATATATAAAGGGGTAATCAAATCGTAACTTTCGGTATGTCATTTAGTATTATATTTAAATAAATATTTTAATAAAATATTTATTTTTGCTCTAATAACATGTGATGAATATAATATAATATTTTAATAAAATAAATATTAATTTATATAAAATTAATATAGTTAAAAAAATTAACCTTTTGAATATATATATATATATATATATATTATTACAAATATAAAATAATATATTTTAAATATATATATAATAAAAAATATATAAATATTTATAAATAATAAAATTGGACGGTCAAACAGTTGCACCATGTGGCATCTTAATGACTTCCGATATATCATTGGTATTTCCTTTTTTTTTTTTAAATACGTGGTATTTTTATTATCTATTAAGATTTTGAAAATCACGTAATTAATTTGAAAATATAAAAAGGCTAAATAAAATTAAAAAATAATAATAATTTTATTAAATAACAATTAGTTTATAAAAAATTATCTACATCTTGCTTAACTATTGATATAAAAGTGATAACAGTACAAAATTTATAATAAAATTTATTTTAATAAAAATTATCCATATTATAAAACAATATATATATATATATATATATATAACTGGATATAATAACGTTTCACATTATTTTCAAATAATTTTATTATTTTATATATAACAAGTAATAATTATCTTGCTCTAATAATATGTGATAAATAAAATATAACATTTAATAAATTTAATTGTTAAATTTAATAATAAAATTTAAAAATTTAAAAAAAAAATATTATTGCTTTAAATTGATTAGTAATATCCGTGCATCGTACGGGTGTAAACTAGTATTTAAAATAAGTTTAAATTATATACAATGAGTTTATGAATTTTACGACTTATATCCTATAGGAAGTTATAAGTCCATTTTCACTTATTATGTATCTTTTATATGATTTTCAAATTAAATTTCTATTATTTGTGGATTTATATTTGGTGATTATTTTAAAAAAAAAATCTATTCTCTTTAGAAAAATTATAATATGTAATATATTCGTATAATTGACAGAAATTATTACTTAAAAAATATAATTTTATTATTATAGAATACAAATATTATATTTAATTAGTTTTTGTACATATATTACAGGTGCATCATTCGCTAGTTTTTTTTATGTCTCACAAAATATTAGGGATCAAATATGAAGAAGATCTAGTATATTTGAATGAAAAATGTCGCAACTTTAAAATAGGGAGACTTGCATTGTGATCCAAAAAATCTAAATATGTTGCATTTAAGTCTATTTGTCAAAAATATTTACACTTAGGTCCAAATATTTTGTACTTAAGTATTTTCTAAGAGGGTGTCAAAAATTATCAAGAAAGTGCCATAAATTATTAAGAAGACATTATAATATTATTTTTCAACACGAATGTGTCAAAAAGTCATACCAAGTTGTCAAAAATTAATACAAAAAATATCGTGATATCAAAGTGTCGAAAGTGTTAGAAACTCATTAAAAGGTGCTATAAATAATTAAAAAATGTCAAATGATCAAAATATTAAAAAAAAAATTGAGATTACTTAAGTGATATTAAAATAATATATGAAGACTACAGTGTGATTATCCATTTAGAATAAGATACTAAATCTTGCCTCGTGAAGTTAAGTTCTTAAAATTAAAGCCTTTATTAATATTCTGACAAATTTAACTCTCCGTACTAATGGAGTGGATCTTCGTATATATTTAGATAAAAAGAATATGAACTGCTAATTTAGTACAATAGAAATTAGTGTCATTCATATATTTACCTATTATAATAATCGCATAAAATAGAGAGTTTACCAACAAAATTTCTTCAAAGATAATCTCAAAAGACCCTCAAAAATTTGAAAATTAATTTGAGTACATGGAATTTCATTTTAGGATTTTAGCGGCTACATGTAATTTTTTGGGTTGCATTTTGGGCTGAAGAAGAGATAGCCACTAGCCAGTTGACGTTTCAAATATGTCCATTAACGTGCAGCCAGCGCCAAGACATGTAATTTTGCAGGCAGTTTTCAACAAAAACAAGCAGAGCGTTAATCTAAGTAATAAACTAAAAAAAAAGGATATATACATATATTTTGTCTCTAAAAATATAAAGATATATCTCACTAATTTAATATAATATTTTTATACTCCTATTGACTGTTAAAAAATAACAAAACTATCATCGTCAAGTTAACGAAAATGTGGCAATTTTGATAAATTTAAAAGAAACTCATAATTTGGGGTGAAATCTGAAGAAGTTCAGGGTGCTTAAAACATGAAAAGCTCTCAAAATTTGTTCATCTGTTTCTGTGCAAACTCCTACTGAACCGAGAGAACTTAAACATAAAAATCATGCACAAATTGAGCTTACTCCACAATTTTATTTTATTTTTTAATTTTTTTCCCCCGAAATCATACTAGAGCTTGGTCTATGGATATGGTTGCATGAAATAATTGATCTCCAGTAAATCATAACAGAGGTGTTACAATTTAAGATAGTGATCGCAGCTAATTCGTGCCACGCGAACTCCAAATTCTTGATTAAACACTATTTATCGAGCCGATTCTTCTTCCCTTCTTTCATGCGTAGCCGTTCTCGTGGCGACGCCTGATCGTGGCACCTCAGCTTATCCCTACTAGTCTGGGCCGTCTTGTATGGCTCGTGGCTACTAACCTGTCCTGCTGGATCGGCTTCCTTCCTCATTTTGTCCATCAAAATCTTGGGAGCATAGACGATTCTCTCTGATATATAATCTGAGCCATTAATTTAGTCCAGTATATATTACGAAATTTTTTATTAAATTTTTATTAAATTTATTTTAAATATTTTTATAAAAAATTTTGAATTAAAAAATTATAAATTTTAAATGTGACATATTTTATAATTCAAAATTTTTCGAAAAAAAATATCAAATAATTTGTTAAAATAATGATCAAAACTATTGATCATTAGTTTGATACATTATTTAATATTTTTTGAAAAAATTTTACATTCTAAAATTTTATAGTTCAAAATTTTTTTATAAAAATATTTAAAAATAGATAAAAAGTTGACAATAATTTAATAGAAAATTTTGTAATACGTACTGAATCAAATATCAATATAATTCAGCGCTACAAGAAATGGCCTATGCTTCGGGCGCGGAAGCAGGAAACCGACGGCCCAGATCGGATGATCTGGGTCGTACGGTTTTCGAGATATTATATATAATTTTTATCGATTTATTTGACCTAATTTGGAACATTTTTAAGAAAATATTTGAACTACAAAGTTATAGATTTTGATGTGATCTACAACTTTATAGTTGAACATGTTTCGAAAAAATATCAAATATTATGTCAAAATGATGATCTAAAATTATATCATCATTTTGACATAATATTTGATATTTTTTCTAAATATGTTCAACTACAAAGTTGTAAATCACATCAAAATATATAACTTTGTAGTTTAAAATTTGTTTTAAAAATGCTCCGAATTAGGTCAAATAAGTCGATGAAAATTATATATAATGTCTCGTGATCCGTATAAAACCGGATGAGTTAATCGCCACCGTTGGATTTCCTGCTTCCTGCTTTCGCAGGAAGCAGGCGAGCCGCGCCCGCTTCTTAGCACTGACTCTAAAATCTCGGGATCTTGGCTTAGTGCAGACTCTCTGATCAACCCATGATGCCCTTCCAGCTGATACATGATAAGTCTGATATGCAACACACACACACACACACACACACACACACATATATATAGATATATATATATATATATATATATATATATATGAGAGCTCTATTACTTTTCATATAGATTTTTTAGTTCAAGAAGACTTTCAGATAGATTTTCTAGAGATCCAAAATTTGTGGTATGATACGGACGAACATACTAAATATGTATATAACGATATTTTTTTGAAAAAATTTTAAATATAAAATTTATAGATTCTGATAATATCTATAACATTGACATTTAAAAAAATTTTAGAAAATTTTTTTTCAATAGTTATTTTGTAGCACAAAAAATTTAACTGATTTAAAACTTAAAACAACATGGAGGGGCATTTTGTGATTGTAACAAATTGGAGTGATAAATCGCAAAATAAGTTTTACTGTTCGTACAATTGTTGGTTTTGAAGATATATATAGTATTGATGTTGAATTTTTTTTTAAAAAATACTACTAATATATATTTTAAAAAATATTTATAAATAGATATTTGTACTCTAAAATCATAACATATTTAAAAGTAAAAAATATGGAGGAGCATTTTGTAATTGCAAAAAATTAGAGGAACAAATTATAAAAAAAAACAATTTACAGTTCAAAACACTGTTGGAACAACTGTTCGATGAGGTATTGCCGATTTATATACATATACACTAGTTTTTTTTTTTTGAGATTAGTATGGAAGAAATTATGTCCGTAACCGGTTCTCATTCGAGCGACCGTCATAACAGATAAATTTACGGGTGGTATCCGTCCCTATTCCATCAATCGAGGGATCTCATTCTTATAGATAGGACAGACCACGGTACACGTCTCCGAAGGGACCACAAATGGAATCTATGTTACTCCCACGAGGTACAGCGAGAAAAATCCTCCAACACACACCTGCGGCGTGATGACCGTGGGATTCGAACCCAGATCATGCGGTTCCTGAGCCACATTGCCTGTTGACGTAAAATTGATAATAGCGTATAAAAATGAAATAACAAATAAATCGTTATGAAATGTACATGAATGTAATGTAAAAATTTGTGAACAATAGAAATGTTGAAGCAACAGTTCAAATAACTATGGTGACAAAAAAAATGATTTAATGTAACAGTTGAAATACAAAAAAAGAAAACGAAATTTTTTTTCATATAACTATTGAGACAAACAAAAGGATGTTTTTTAGGCTACAGTTGGTATAAACGTGGACTTGAAATTGATTATGTTGCTCAGAAATGAAACAATAAACTCAATAGTTGTCGAATGCATGAAAAAATAGATTTTATAAATGTTGACTAATAAAAATACAAATAAATGATATTAAATTATATTAATATTTATATTACATTAAAAAATAACAAAATAGTAAAAAAAATTTCCTTACCGCAGTATATATATTATCTTATAATTTTTATTATAGTAGTGATGAGCCAAGTAGATTATCTAATCATATTCCTATAGATATATCCGACAATCAAATTTTATTTTAATAATAGGAATTCAATTGATTTATAGTATTCAATTTTCAAATCTATGGAATATTTATATTTTTATATTTCCAATAATTTAGAGTTATAAAGATGTACTCTTTTTAATTCAAAATCATATTTTTAGGACCTCCTTAAATTTATAAAATGGTCCTCGTTAAGGGGTATTAAAACATTATTTTGAATTACAAGATATAAAAGTATAATTTTAAATTATGGTGGCATGGAAACGCAAACAACCCAAATATCTTTCAATTTGTTTTTAGAGGGTAAAAAAAAAGAATTAGCGCCCTGGTAAAGTGCACGTGGGCCTATATATCAAAACCAGGTACCAATTTTACTGGGCCTCCAAATCTAAGCCCACTCGCTATAGCGCTGCTTATAATGCCGCATATATTTTAGTCTCAGATCGTCTGGGCGAATGAACTCGATGGCGCGGGGAACTACAAAACCGAAGGCAGGAGCAGCGTTGATCCATACTTACCTGGACGGGGTCTACGGGTGATCAATAAGGCCTGTGGCCTAGGTCAGCGGCTTGCATTGCACCCAGCGGGTGCGCTGATCTACCATCACTCCAAGTGAGTGAGTGGACGTCGTAATTTGTGGTAGACGGGGGTTCGCGTTCGCGCGGCCCCTGACCAATTCCAATTAAATTTTTGGTAATTTCTAATAACAGAGCTACTGCACAGGTATCTCAATTAGGCAGGATAATAAAGTGTTTTCAAATATGTGAATTGACTTGATTTACGTGGGCTGCACTTAGGCTGGGTTCAGCATGCCATTGTGCTAATGACGCGAAGGTCGCAGGTTCGAGTCGTACATTATCATGAAGAATATTTTTTTCCTATTTTTTGTTCTTTTTTTCCAATATTGAAAATTTTGATATCTTGGATTATCTAATTCTCTGCAAAAACTTTATTTAGATGTCTGACAATAATTTACGCAAAACAAGCACTTGCGCATGACCGGCTTCTGCCTGAGATCAAAGTCATAGTTGTGGCCGCAAGTATGCAGTCTAATTAAGGGGAAAAAAATACACTAAGCGTTGCCCGTTGACGTAAAATTAATAATAAAAATGAAATAACAAATTAAACCTTTATGAAATGTATATGAATGTAATGTAAAAATTTGTGAACAATACAAATGTAAGCAACTGTTCAAATAACTACGGTGACAAAAAAAAAAATTGATTTCATGTAACAGTTTAAATACAAAAAAAGAAAACGAAAAAAAGTTTCATATAACTATTGAGACAAACAAAAGGATTTTTTTTAGGCTATAGTTGGTATAGATGTGGACTTGAAATTGATCATGTTGTTTGTGACACCCGGGTTTTCGGCGGGATCGCGCGATGTAGCGCGCGGTCTGCGCGATTTCCGGTCGACCGGACCGGATTTGCAGTCGACCGGAAATGTGGATTTGGACGTGTATTGGACCAGATTTGGGCCGTCCGCGGGATTTGATATGGATTTGTCCCATACCTCTTAGATAGATGGGGATGTTTGGGTTTATTAGGGTGGGAGGCCCTTAGCTCTTCACCAACCAAAGGGATCCCCTTTTCCAGAAGGGAAAAGGACCCGATCGTGTGGTGCGGTCGGGGCTTTGGGGGCGGCGCTCGGGGCGGGGAGCGGGACGTGACAGAAATGGTATCAGAGCGACCCCGGTCACGAATACGGGTGGGTGCGTAGGCCCAGGGACCCGCGTAAGGCCGAGAAGGCTACTGTAGGGGCATGATGCGCGACTTGCGACCCGTGTGACTGGGGAGAGACTGGGCACGTACGTCCGTCCGCAACCTGTCCTGTACGACGGGGACGTCGTATCCTAAGGTGTGGGGGGTGTGACACCCCGGGTTTTCGGCGGGATCGCGCGATGTAGCGCGCGGTCTGCGCGGTTTCCGGTCGACCGGACCGGATTTGCGGTCGACCGGAAATGTGGATTTGGGCGTGTATTGGGCCAGATTTGGGCCGCCCGCAGGATTTGATATGGATTTGTCCCATACCTCTTAGATAGAGGGGGATGTTTGGGTTTATTAGGGTGGGAGGCCCTTAGCTCTTCACCAACCAAAGGGATCCCCTTTTCCAGAAGAGAAAAGGACCCGATCGTGTGGTGCGGTCGGAGCTTTGGGGCGGGGCCCGGGGCGGGGAGCGGGACGTGACATTGTTCATAAATGAAACAATAAACTCAATGGTTATAGAATGCATGAAAAAATAGATTTTATAAATACAAATAAATAAAGCACAAGTAAAGATAAATTGAGTTCATTTGACTGTTGAGTTCATTTCATTTAACATTTTAGGTCAAAAAACAATTTTTTTTTTAAAAACTTTTTAGGCCATAAAAGAGGAAAAAAAAGAGTGGGATAGTTGGAAAAAAAGTAAACAAAAGTATACCGTTCAAATAATATTTATATAAAATAAAGAGTTGGATGCTGCATGTCCAAGCTAAAAAAGAGAAAATGGATAAGTTAAAAAACTTAAAGGAAAAACTAAAAAGAAAAAGGTAAAAAAGAAAAAGCGCACTATTTAATAAATATATATTTTTAAAAATTAAAGATAAAAAAACATGTATACATATATTTTATTATATAAGTTTAATTTCTCGTTATTTTGTAAAAGCCCACCAAAGATGCATGTAGTGTTATTTTGAGAAAAATTCTAACATAAAATTTGTAAATTTTTAAAAAAGCTATATTTTTTTTATTGAAAGTATTCTTTTTAAGAAGACTTATAAATAAGTTTTCTGACTATTCGAGCGTGTATATATATATATATATATATATATATATATATATATATATACAAGTGTTTTTTTTAAAATGCTTTTTATATAAATATAAATTTTGATAATATCTATAACATCGACGTAAAAACCTTTTTTAGAAAAGTTTCTAAATAAATTTTTGGAAAAAAAAAAAGCAAACATTGTTCAGCCAACTATTCATCAACAGGAAATGGCAACATTGCCGCTTTATATATAGTATTGATATATAGAAGAATAAATTGACTAAGTATTTTGATGGAGCGGGCATAATATTGAGACAGATTGAAAAAAAAAAGAATTTGTGAGATTATCAAAAATTTATATTATAAATTATATAGATTTAATATGCGGTATAGTTCGCAAAAGCATACTAAATATCTATAGAAGATATTTTCTTTTTAAAATTTTTGAACATAAATTTGTAAATTACAATGAGAGTTTACTTTTTATATTGAAAATTATTTTAAAATTATTTCTGAATACGTGCTATATAGATTTAAAATAGTAACGGTTTAAAAAATAAAAAAATATTACAATAGTACCAAACATATATACAATGGTATTTAAAGAAAAGTTTTAAAATAAAAGTAAAGATTTGGTAATTTTTGGGATTTGAAAGTTTTGATGGATTTATTTAAAAAAATTACTATGTAAATAACTATTGAATGAGGAATTGGTGCTATCTCTATAATATATGTAAAGTAAAGATAATCTTCGAATTTATGCCATGTGGCATCTATGTTTGTTCTCCCTATTCGCCATGTGTCACACTTATAATAGCCATTAAGAAATTTGTAATCTCTGCAAGATTTAATAAGCCTTTTTTTATAAGTAGGCGAAGAGACATAGGTAATCTTTAATCATAAACCGAAGCGAGTCACTTGAGCTTCTGAAGCACGTTGATCTTCATAAAATCACTTGATATTTGATTTGAAAGATCTTTAATTTGTGTCAGCCATAAAGTCACTTGATCTTCTGAAGCAGTATGATCTCCGTAAAGTCGCTTGATCTTTAATTTGAGCGATGTTCAAAGTTAATTACTGAAATGATCGATCCCTCTGTGGCTGCGATCTGGGCCGTTAATCGGCCCAGCACGTATCACGAGATTTTTTATTTAAACTTTCGTCGACTTATTTGACCTAATTTTATACATTTTTATGAAAAGTTATGAACTACAAAGTTGTAGATTTTGATGTGATCTACAATTTTGTAGTTCAAAGTTTTTTAAAAAAATATCAAACAATGTGTCAAATTGATGATCATATATGATCATCAATTTGACACATTGTTTGATATTTTTTTAAAAAACTTTGAACTACAAAATTGTAGATCACATCAAAATCTACAACTTTGTAGTTCATAACTTTTCATAAAAATGTATAGAATTAGGTCAAATAAGTCGACGAAAGTTTAAATAAAAAATTTCGTAATACGTGCTGGGCCGATTAACGGCCCAGATCGCAGCCACAGGGGATCGCCTGTGCTTTTTAGCACAGACGATCCCATCTCATTCTGAAGCCCATTGATTTTGAACACCGTGAGCAGCTTCATCACTTTATCTCTCGATTTCTGCTTTGTTTTCATTTAATTTTCAAATTTGTTTTAGGTCCGTCCAAACTAAATTGATTCCGCCAGCGACGTTCTAAGAGGTCTTTACAGTCTCCACATCCATTTTCTATGTTTTATATCATGGAACGTTATATATTTATATATAATGTACCATGATTTTGTTATGTTTCTATATTTCTGCTTTAATGACGGTTTATTTTCTTTTCATTTTAAATTTTGTATGCATTTGATCTTAGAATGTGAAGTGGCAAGAATGTCTCACATGTAAGTTTTACTGTATTTTATTACATTATTTTAAGTTTGTGTTAATTTTAGTTAAAATTTAATTAGATGTAATGTGTGTAGATTATGCACTGTTGAATTATTATTTAACTATTTTTAGGCTAGGCAGGGAATGCGAAGAGGTGCCACGATGTGAGTTTTATAAAACCAAAAGAAAAAAAAATTACTCTGTAAGTAGGAAATGCAAAGAGGCATTTGGGTTGTTTAGACTTTAAAAACTTGGTTAGACAAAGTAACCGAATTTTGTATATTTATTGCTTACAGTTGGTTTCAGTGGGGATATAGCAATTTACGAATACAAGATTTGTTGATTTTGAATAGAGTATAGACAGATTGAATCCAGATAAGAAGATCGAGGATCCACCTATGGCGCCTCCGTAAGTTTTTTCAGGTAATTAGTTGTTTATTTTTAATTTGTAGATTTTGAATCAGTTCAAAAGAGCATGATTTTCAGTTATTCCTTCTTTTTCGTATTGAAAAGAGACTTTGAAATCCGACAAGACGATGATAGTAAGATCTAGGATCTACCTATGGCGCCTACGTATATTGAGAAAAAGTTTCTTCAAGTAATTAGTTGTTTATATATTTAATTTGTTTTATGTTTTGATGTTAGAGATAATGACGATCGTTCTTGATTTCTTATCTTATCTTTTCTTTGTTCATGAGAATTTTCTTACTAGGTAGATTTCATTTGGATTACTATTTAAATATATTTCTCGAAAAAAATGGATTTTGGCTCTTGATTACCGTGGTGAGTTTTTCTTTCTACTTATTCGAACTCATATTTGCTCAAATCAAATATTTTAAATTCTATAGACCCGTGCTTAGCACGGGTTAATTACTAGTATATATATAAAAGAAACTGTGATGGTTGATTTGTAACTTTCAAGCTGCAGCCAAACTGCACCGCCGTCCAGAGGATATCCAATCAACATAGAACTTTGATAGGATAATTTCATATCAGCCCCCTATTTTCAAAGGTTTTCGAATTAGTCCCTAAAAACGTATTTTTAAGGCTGATTTTGAAAAAAATCAGCCCCTTAAAAATACATTTTCAGAGACTAATTCGACAATTTTTTAAAAAAAAAGGCTAATATAAAATTATCCCAACTTTGATTGCTACGTCACTGCATACATCATTTAATGGTGGACAGTCTACATCATTTGAGAGACATGTATTACAACCTAAGATAGAAATTTGTCTTCTACTATAAATTATTTGTAAAAAACATTATATTTAAATTATTTTAGTGTAAAAAATTATTAAATAAGTGTTAAAAATTATTAGAAGGATGTCATTCGTTATTTTTTAATATAAATATATTAAAATCTGACACTAAAATCAGAAATCTACTAAAAAGTGTTAAAAATGCAAGGGGTCGACAGTATAAAAAATTCAGTAAAATGTGTTATAAATATATTAAAAAATGTCAAAAGAGTAAATTACAAAAAACAAAATTTTAGAGGTCTTAACCTATGTTGGAATAATATGGAAGGACTGCAGTACAATTGTCCGTCATTCAATTTAATTTGGGGTTTTGCTCAATCCAACCTATTTTTCATGGTAGACTGATAATTTATTGAGAAAATAGAAAATTGCATATGAAACATTTATTTAATTATTTACAGTCTATTGATTTCAAATTTTATAAACTAGTATCTAATTTGAAATTAGTTTTAGAAATATTTATCTATTCGATAAAAATTTTTTGTTTTGAAATTAGTGTTTGATAAAATATTTATCTATTCAATAAAAACTTTATTTCGATATAATATATAATTTTTTATATTAAATATTGTTTTAATAACTATTGTGAGATTCTAAAATAGCGGATTTACAAACTATTATGCTAATCACCTAATATTTTGGAGCCTCAAAATATCTAGTTATAAATAGTTTAATTATTTTTTTTCATACTATAATTTTATATTTAAATTTTTTTAAAAATATTTTGCTAATCGGCTAATATTTTAAAGCCTCAAAATATCTAGCTATAAATAAGTTAATTAATCTCTTTTTCATACTATAATTTAATATTTAAATTTTTTAAAAGTGTTTCTAAATAATGAGTAGATGATGGGCTTATTTGTAGCATCATTACCTTGGCTAATAGCTAAGTTTCTCTTGGAAAAATTATATATTATACCATGGGCTTTTTTGTGACATCATTACCCTTTAGCTAAGTTTTTCTTGGAAATATTACATATTAGCCCCTGACTTTTAGATTGTTTGCAAATCAGTCATTCAAATCCAAATAATTTACAAATCAGCTCACATCATAAATTAGTATCATCTATATTTTAACTTTATATAAGTATTTTGGGAAAGTTTTGAAAATTAAAAAATAAATTTTGATGTAGTTTATAACTCTTGTATTTAAATATTTCAAATTTTTTTTTAAATATATATTTTAAAACTTCAAAAATTTTATGGGTTTAAAAACTAACTTAAATAACAAATATTTTAAATATATATTTTAAAACTTAAAAAATATGGGTTTAAAAACTAACTTATCAATCTGCTAAAATTTTGACACCTCAAAATACCATGATGAAAATGTTTTTGAATACAAATTTTTTTTTAATGTGACGTATAGTTTTTATCTTGAAAGTTTTCTATTAAAATATTTTTAGATCTGTCTTTTAAGGTATCAATAATAATGGATCGTAAATAAGAAGCTTATTTTGTAACTTTAATGTTGAAGCATGACTGATTTGTAAATCCTCCGAATTTATTTGGTGACAGTCTTGTGCTATAAGGGTTTGGTGTGTGCTGCATCAATGGATAATTAAAAAATAAAAATACAAGAATAGGAAATGAATAAACAAAAATTAAATATACGAATGAACGATTTATGAAAAGGGCTTATACCATATCAGCCTTCCAAGATTTTAAAAGTGCCAGATCAGCCACCCATTTTAAAAATCTACCAAATTAGCCCCTTAAATACTGTTTGAATTTTTTTGGGACAAAAATACTCATATATTTATTAATAATTCGAACACCAAAAATATCTATTTAGAAGTATTTTTTTAAAAAAGTTTGAACATAAAAGTTGTAGATCTCGTCGATAATTTTTATGTTGAATATTTTTCTAAACAATGCTTTGAAGTAGATGTTTTTGAGGTCTGAAGTGTAACCAGCTCGACCCGAAATCGCTGAAACAGTTTGAACGCCGAAAATACCTATCTAAAAATATTTTTTGGAAAAAGTTTGAATATAAAAGTTGTAAATCTCGACGAGATTTATAACTTTTATGTTCACAATTTTTTCAAAAAATGCTTCTAAATAGGTGGTATCGGCCTTGGCAAAATGAAAGTATTTTTGTCCGAAAAAAATTTAGAACAGTAGCAGAAAGATTAATCTATCTATTTTTTAAATAGATGAGTTGATCTATCTAAAAAATTTAAAATGGAGGGATGATATATCACTGTCCCTTATGAAAATTTAAAGCCATAATTGTACTTGGCTAAGAAAATTAAAGGGATGTGTCAAATCAGCATCTACTTTTATGCCACTCTCCTACTATATTATTTTAATTATTATTAAATTAAGTTATAATAATTCATATATATATATATATATATATATATATAGAAAAATTATAATCACCAAAAATATAAAATTTGATGTATTCTATAACTTCTATAATAAAATTTTAATATTATAAATATATTTTTAAAGCTATGAAATCTTTATAAATTTTAAAGCCTTTCAACCTCATCTTTTTATTTAATTTTTTTTAAAAACTTATTTTTAAAATAGAAATCTAAAACTTTGACAGTCTTAGTGTATTAGTTCTTAAACCTGCTAATAGAACTTCAAATATTTAGTTATAAATATTTTTAAAGTTAAATATAAAAATTAAAAATTATATCAAAGTCTCTTTTTTTCTATAATATATTTATATAGCATTAAACATAGTGTAATACAAAATTTAACAAATGGCTAATTTTTTAAAAAATTATGAGTTATTTCATAAAGGTGATGTATACAATTTCAAAATAAGAGACTTTAATATGTAATTAGTGATTAACCCGTACTAAGCAGGTCTTTTAATATACTATTATATATTATAATACTTTTTATCTAATATAATTAAATAATTTGTAATGTTTGATAATATTATAGAATATGTTATATGATAAATGATAAAATTTTAACAAACATAAGCGTTGTTGTAGGTTTATTGATTTAATTTCACATATAGAAATTGTAGTAGATAAAGATTGCATATAATAAATTATTTTTATATGCATTGATCATAAATAAGAGATTTATCCATCATAATTGATAACTTAGCTACTCAGTTATATATAATAAATTTAATAAATTCATCATAATTGATATGTTATATAATAAGATTTTTATAATAATTTTTTTAATACAAATATTGAATTATATCTACTCAGTTTCAATTTATGAACTAATCAACATTTTTTGGTAATTAAAGGATAAACCTGTGTATCTCCATCCTTGGGGATGTTTTCGGATACGGAACGGCGATTATTTTTTATATGTGCTTCATTTTATTGCCTACTATTCCCTTCATTTGATAATGTTGTCACAGACTAATTATTTGTACACCTCAAATTCTTCTAAATATATTGATATTTCAAATATTAAATAATAAGGAGCATTTATTAATCTAATTTACCTCTGAATTTCAGCTTATTTGTTGATGGAAGATAACATTTTTCTAACATGGTCATGAATATAATGTTATAGGTGCAATAAAATATTTTTTTAAAATTAAATCTTAAGCATACCAATATATTTCTTAACAATTGTTGAGTTGAAAAATTATCCAAATGGGTTTTTTAATTTCAAGGCACATCTCTTCATCTATTTATGTTACTGTAGCAGATTATAAAGAAATTATAATTTTTTTTCCCTATAAAATTAAATTATTTACAATTAATAGCAAAGCTCATTAGCAGTGCTCGTACCTGCTTAATTCAACTGTAATTCTTCTCATCTTGATACTTCTTCTTCTCACTTCTAAATCTTCTATATAACTTATTGCATCGAGTTTTCCATACACATTTATATATATTATTTGTAGCACTTTCTGTAGAATTATAAAGAATAAATTTTACTAAATAAATATTAAAAGGAATTATGAAATTTATATACTCACCTGTGAGATAAGTACTGTCATTGTGGCGCGTAACAATGTCATTGTATGTTATAAACTCAAACTTATACATGGTTACATTGAGATTTATCGAGTCAACTTCCTTAATTTCGATTGGATGTAGATAAGTTATCATGTTTTCATATTTTGTACCAGCCTATAGCTTTGCTTATTTTGTCCAACCTTGAAGTTTTTAATATCATAAACATTTTTTTTTTTTTGCAAAAGTGGGCGACAATGCTCCACGTAATTTTTTAGAATGATAGGAAGAATGTGGTAATACTAAAAGTTGCAATAAACAATACGCATGTGCATGGCTTCAATAAGAAATTAGTAAATGATTTGTTATTTTTACATTTTATATTTTCGTCGAGAATGACAAGATCAACGATCATGAGTTCGTTGGGCCTTATTTATGTTTATCAAGTTCCACATTTTTATAACGCGACTTCTGATCCACCAATTTACTTTTTCTTTTGAGATTTATCTAATACAGGCATAAGTTGTTTCCATATGCACTAATAAGAGTATTAAATAATGACAACATATAATTATTAAGTATAATTTATATAAAGTAAGAAATGACATTAACATAGTGTTCTTATGAATTTTAAATTTGAGAATGCTATGATTGCTATGAATATAATTCTTACATACAAGCTATGACTCTATTAACTTTACAAACAACATAATATGACAATCGCAAATAACGTTAAACAGCGTTGCAAACTATGCGAACGCAGCCTGCTCGGGCCCGCACGGTTTGATGCGGGCTGCTCGTGGCGGTGGGCCGGCCGGCACGGCTACTCGTGGCGGGGCGGACCGGCCCGCACGGCTTCTACGGCGGGGCGGGCCGGCTCGATCCGCCCTACTAAAAGCTCCGGCTCGTTTCAGTCGGCAGTCTGCCGGACCGAGCCGAGCCTGCCACAATTTTATATATATATATAATATATATATATATATATATATATAAATTAGATAGTATATTATACGCGGGCTGCCCGCAGGCCGCCCGTCCCACCCCGCGCAGCCGGTAAGGGGGGGCCGGCCTGCGGCCCGCATGGCCGGTGCCGCGTCCCGCTCCCCGTCCCCTTGCCACGGCCGCACCACACGGCCGGGCCCTTTTCTCCGACCCGAAAATGGTGGCCACCAAGGGAGGTGTTAAGGCTAAGGCCTCCTAGCCTTATAAACAGCAAATCCCCTATTCAACTAAGAGGTATGGGACAAACCCATATAACTCTCGCGGACGGTCCATTAAGTGCCCAAACCGCGCCCAAACACACATTTTCGGTCGACCGCAAATCCGGTCCGGTCGACCGAAATCGCGCAGACCGCGCGCTACACCCGCGCGATCCCACCGAAAATCCGGAGTATCACACCCCCACACCATAGGATACGACGTCCCCGTCGTACGGGACAGGTCACGGACGGACATACATGCCCAGTCTCTCCCCAGTCACACGGGTCGCAAGTCACGCACCATCCCCCTACCGCAGGCTATCTTGGCCTTTCTGTGGTCCCTGGGCCTGCGTACCCACACGTATTCGTGACCGGGGTTGCTCTGATACCATTTCTATTCCGTCCCGCTCCCCGCCCCCAAAGCCCCGACCGCACCACACGGCAGGGTCATTTTCCCTTCCGGAAAAGGGGATCCCTTTGGTTAGTGTCAAGCTAACGGCCTCCCACACTTAAGAATACAAATTTCTGCCCTTACCCAGCTGGTATGTGACAATCCAAGTTAACAGGCCGCACGCTCAGCCCAATCTTGGCCCAAGCCGTGCCTAACCCGGAACTTTCGGTCGACCGCTCCTTGGTATCGTCGACCGATACCTGCGCAGATCGCGCACCTTCGTGCCGATCCCGCCCAAATCCGGGGCCTCACATCTCCGGTCGACCGAAAATCGCGCAGACCGCGCGCTACACCGCGCGATCCCGCCGAAAACCCGAGGTATCACACACCCCCCACACCTTAGGATACGACGTCCCCGTCGTACGGGACAGGTCACGGACAGACGTACATGTCCAGTCTCTCCTTAGTCACACGGGTCGCAAGTCACGCACTATGCCCCTACCGCAGGCTATCTTGGCCTTTCCGCGGGTTCCTGGGCCTGCGTACCCACCTGTATTCGTGACCGGAGTTACTCTGATACCATTTCTGTCGCGTCCCGCTCCCCGCCCCGGACCCCGCCCCCTTGCTCCGGCCGCACCACACGGCCGGGCCCTTTTCTCCGACCCGAAAAGGGTGGCCACCAAGGGAGGTGTTAAGGCTAAGGCCTCCTAGCCTTATAAACACCAAATCCCCTCTTCAACTAAGAGGTATGGGACAAACCCATATAACTCTCGCGGGCGGCCTCTTAAGGCCTCAAACCGCGCCCAAACACACATTTTCGGTCGACCGCAAATCCGGTTCGGTCGACCGGAAACCGCGCAGACCGCGCGCTACACCGCGCGATCCCGCCGAAAACACGGGGTATCACAGCCGGCCTTGTGGGGCGAGCCGGATTGCAGTACGGACTGCGGGTTAAATTAGTATCTCTACCTAGCTGCCTGGCCTTAACATATATTTAATTTACTCAAAGTCATGCTAAATAATAATTAAAATACTATGTTACAGTAGAATGTTGAAATTTAACTTATACAATCCCCTAGGAGTTATGCAATAATATTTATCTAGTGTTAGTTGGATTAGAAAGACTGTAATCTCTAATTAGTAGACTATACATATTAATGGTAGGCTGCAAACAACTGAATCAGAAAAAAACAAAGGTTGCAAACTAAACAAATTAAGATTATCTTTAATTTCTATACATTATTATTTAGACTTTACATCAAATTTAATATCAAAAAAGAGATAAAAGGTCGTGAAGATTTTGACAAAAAATTGTAGGATGAAAATGACATTAGAATGAGATCATTAGTTTTGTCCGGGTCGTATTATATACTTTCTGAACAACAACACAAAGCACTTTTATATCATATAATTGACAAAATTTCAAAAAAATGTCAAACAAACGACGATGATAGTGAGACGCTATCATCCTTGTTGTGTATCTGTCGATCAATTTGAATAGAAAAATGCTAATCTCCGATTCCCAAAAAAAATTACTAATTTTTATATTTAAAAAATAAAAATATATTCTAAAATTAATTATTTAAAATTTTTAATATAAAAATTATAAATTTTAATAAAATCTAATTTTTTTACGTTCAATATTTTTTTTAAAAGTAACTTTAGCAAGATAATTTGGCACTCTAAAGGTAAAAGATCTTAAAACTGTTTTTAAAATTCACTCTAAATTTAATAAATTTTGAAATTTAAAAATATCTCATAGAAATATTTGTTAGAAAAATTTTAAACATAAAAATTATAAATATTATCAAATTTTATATTAAAATTATTTTTAAAATTATTTAAAATTGATAGATTTGGTGTTAGTCGGAGCCAGCTAGGAGTTGATAGTGAAGTGGGAGGTACAGGGCGGCCATAGATTTGGAGTTTTTTACAGGCTAGTGGAAGATGATTCAATTGAAAAAGGAAAATAATGTTTGACTTGGTATGCGTTGCTAATAATCGGATGGGCCACACTTAAATGGGTCGGTCATGGCCTGTGCTACGTCCACTTAGGCTTGGCCTTTCAACCATGCTGGCTCTGCCCACGTGTCCCGAAATCCATCGTATATAATAAGATGCATCATAGAATCTTGATTAGGTAAAACATAGCTTTTCTTTTTCTTGTTTTCATTTATTAATTATCTGTAAAGTGTTCTTTTGGTACTGTTTCTTTCTTTGTTTTTTTCTTGCTATTGTCACCGTCAAATTCAATTTTTATTCTAAATTTTCATTGAAAATAATACTTTCTTTATAATATGACTATTTTTATTGGGTACTAGTTTTTGTGTATTTTTTAAAGTATTTATAATTGTATTGTAAAAAATTACACATAATTACATATGCTTATGTGTACATATTTTGAGAAATTACTCTATCTACTAAGCGTCCCGACTTTGGCACTGCTCAGTGAACAGTGATTACTGTTCACTAAATAATATCTTTTTTTTTTAACATTTGAGAGTATTTTTTTTAAAAAAATATATAAAAACTATAAATATAAATGAGATTTAAAATTTTTATGTTGAAAATTTTAAAAATATCTTTAAAAATGTGTTTTGGGACTCCAAAATGTAACAGATTAACATGAAACGAATTTTCAAACTGTTTTTGAAACTTGTTAATATTTGAAATCCAAGAGACAAAAACAACTAGAACTTTCAACATATAAACTAGATGTAGATAATATCTACAACTTTTATGTTAAATTTTTTTTTTCAAAATATCTTTAAATAGGTACTTTAAGACTTGAAAATGTTACGGATTTTAAAACTATATATTTTGAAAATCCGTTAATATTTAGAGCCAAAAATATCTATTTAGAAATAGTTTTAAAAAAAAAAACTTTTAATATCAAAATATATCCTTTAAAAAAGTACAACTTTTAAAATCAATAATTTTTTTATAGCTTGGTCGGAATAACATATATATATATATATATATATATATATATATATTATAATATTTCTCAGCCGTTGATCTTCTTAATCTAACGGCTGAGATTTAATTTTAATACTTAATGGCGCCATTAAATACTTAACGGCGTGAATTGTTATTCCGCTTAATATAAAATTAAATCTCAGCCGTTAGATAAAGTAGATCAACGGCTGAAATGTTAGCTTACTAAGGCTATTCACAGATTGAACTGAGAATAGCCTTTATATATATATATATATATATATATATATATATATATATATGATGGTACTATAAATTTATCAATTTATCATGTTGATTATGTTTTTTATATGATACGGACAGACAAGCACATGGAAGGCGATTCAGCAAATAATTAAGATAATCCAGCGGAGCTGAATTGGCTCGGCCATATCTCCATCAAAATTGCACACTAAACACTGTGGAATGCATTATATAATCTTAATTACGGTACATGTGACTGTACCAAAATTTTTGATAATATATATATATATATATATATATATATATATATATATATATATATATATATATTAATATATATATATATATATATATATATATCGGATAGACAAGCACACGGAAATTGATTCAGCAAATAATTAAGATAATCCAGCGGAGCTGAATTGGCTCGGCCATAACTCCATCAAAATTGGGCACTAAATACTGTGGAATGCATTATATAATCTTAATTACGTTGCAGGTGACTGTACCAAATTTTTTGAATATGTATATATATATATATATTATAAACTGTTAGTTATTATTTCCACATTTTTATATGGCATGTACGGCTTTATTGTATTGGTATTTAGTATTAGACCTTAGTAGTAGGAGAGAATTTTAAGGGTTACATGGGATAGAAAGATTTGTTGATAAATTAGCTGGAGAATGTAAGTCTTTTTTATAGTTTTTATTATGACAGATTTCAAATATACCAGTAAAAGTGTGATTGATTTTTGTTTTAAGCATAACCCGTGAAAGTTGGTATGCATCTACGAATATATTTAGACTCATGGTTTTTTGATTTGTGAAATATATATTCTAGACCGATGGTTTTCTTATTTATGAAAATATATATCGGTTCTATTTTTTAATTTATAGTGATGCAAAAGTTGACCAGCTATAGATTTCCTATGATAAGTTTTAAAAAGTTATTATATACAATAATAAACAATAAAATATATGATATATATATATATGTAAAATATGTATATATAAAGGATCCTGAGTACAATGACAGTAAGAACCCGGTAGCTAGCTAACCATCAACAAAATGGAGAAGGAGAGGAGGAGCGTAGCGATCGTCGGCGCCGGCGTTAGCGGCCTGGCTGCATGCAAGCAGCTGCTCGAGAGAGGCTTCAAACCGACGATCTTCGAGGCCGGAGAAGATATCGGCGGCGTGTGGGCCCACCCACCGGAGTCGACGAAGCTGCAGTCGCCGAAGATATCCTACATGTTCTCCGATTTTCCATGGCCGGAAGAAGCCGATATGTTCCCAGATTACCGGCAGGTGAAGGACTATCTCCACGCCTACGCCGAGCGATTTGATATATTCAAGTGCATCAAGTTCAAATCAAAGGTGGTGGGATTAGAGTTCGTCGGAGCGACTGAGGAGGAGATGATGAGCTGGGAGCTCTGGGGCGGTTCCGGCGAGGCCTTTGCAGACAAGGGAAAGTGGCGCATAATTGTTGACTCCGAGGAGAACGATAAACCTGAGGTAAATTTTCCATCCTCAAAGACCGTTCGGAAATTACTAGTAGACGACAGCACTCACAGTGAATGTCCTAAAAAAATAAAATATTTATTTTTAAATTTTATAATTAATAAAGTTAATAATAGTTTAAATTTATAACTAAAAAACGTTTATTTTTTTTTTCAATTATATCATCTATTAGTTTTTAAATAAATTTAAGAAATTTAAAAATAAATAAAAAATCTAAAAATTATATAATGAATATACAGGAGAGAAAAAAAAGTGATAGTTTTATAATTTTTTAATACAATATAAGTTAAATATTATGATAAATATCGTATATAATTAAAATTTATTTTAACTATTAAATAATTTAGAATGTAAGATACCACTAACTCTCCTTTTACGTTTTACTTTTTATATATATATATATATATATATATACTCAATTTGCAATGTTATTTTTCACTTAAACTCTGTTGAACTTTTCTTACTTTTGCCTGAGTTAGTATATATTTACTTGAGCTTTCCGTGTTACTATAGTTAAACTTCTTGTTTTATTTGAACTAGAGCAATAATATGAAAAAGGACGGAGGGGCAGTCACCCGCACTTTATTTTTTGAAATTATAGTACGAAACTCTGCAAATAACTAGCCACTGAGTGCTATCATCATAATAGTTAAACTCAAAAATAATCTAACCTATGTTCTACCATCCAAAGAGATCCATTCTTTCATATATGATATGTCCAAAGATCCATTTTATTCTCTCCACTACATCTTAATGATAAATTTTTCATATATTTCGGACGACATCTCTAGGATTCGTCTCCGAGATCCCTGCTTTTTTATGTGGATTGCGTCACTAATTGCCCCCAAGTGGTGGTTTTTGAGGCGGATTACTTGTCCCAGAACGAAACTAGCCCTAGTCAGTAACTGGTATAAGCACTTTTCAGAAAACAGATCATATTCAATTACAGCTCCATATAATCGATTTTTCGGGGTGGAGGGGAATTTATTAATCTTCGGGGGTGGCAAGAAATGGGCCAAAAGTCCATATGCTTATCCATAGCCGGCTTAGTCGTAGACTTCTGGTTAGCCCAGTGAATTTTGATCTGAACGCAAAGTGATCCCAAAGAAAGTTTTCATTTAAGTGGGAATAGATCCTATCCATTATTAATTCCTCAAATTTTTTTAATTCACGATAAAAATTAGTATCTAAACATATTTTTTTTAAAACACTTTGAACATTATAGTTGTAAAAGTATTTTTTGAAAAAAATTGAATATAAAAATTGTAGATTTTATCAAAATTTATAATTTTAATTTTAATTTTTTTTTTAAAAAATATCTAGGTATTAATTTTTATCATTAATTGAAATGAACTTGAAAGATGAGTAATGGAGAGGATCTACACCCCATTTAAATGCATCCAAGCACATTGTATACAGCTTTTACCAGTTTGGGCTAACTTTATAGATAATATGTCAATTTTATCCCATATAATATTTATGATTGGTGAAGGGACCAACACATCCTCACATATAGATTAAACGAATAAAGTCCAATTGTAAAGTATTAAAAAAGAATTTTGGAAGAAGATGATTTGTACTTATCATGCAAGCACATTTTTTTTATCATTTTATTAAATATAATTAAAAGTTTTTTAAAGATTTCAATTCCGGATTAGAACTTGGATTGCTATTCACGGATTTTTTTTTTCCTCATTTCTGAAGTCTTAAATACATTCAGATTATATGTTTCCTTATTATGCATGCTTGCAAAATCGTCCCTCTTTTTTTAATTTTCTTGCGTCAATTTACATAATCACACAGAGTAGACAGTAAGTGATCGAGCGCGTACTCAACCGGTATACTATATATTCGAAGGCAGAGGTGGCTAGGAAGAGCGTGAACAATCACACAGAACAAATAATCTTTTTTACGTGGAAACCCTCGGCTCAAACCGAGGTAAAACCACTGGTCGTTACGCGACCGGCGAGAGAATAATCACTAATAGAAAAGAGGTAAATACAATAATCTCTGATTGAGGACCGAGCTTCGCAGAGCCTCGGAATTCTCCTCTTAAGCTTTCTCTAAACTCAGTTGGCTCGAGGTCCGAAACTTCGCAGAGCCTTCTCTAGAGCTTCATGTCTAAATCTGAGTCTCTGTCCCTTTTTTACAAGAGATCTCTTCCCTATTTATAGATATCTGAAATCCAATTTTAGCGTAGATTTGATTTACCGGATTAAACAGTTCTCATCGCGTCATGTGTTGTGCCATGGTCGTCCTTTGACCGATTCTTTCTCATAGATTTGACTGATTCTTGCTATGAGGTTAGCTTTCCGTTACGTGATCTCAACCAATCCTGGACTAGCGCGTACTAGGCTAAATTCATGCTATATCAGCAAGCGTACCATGTTTTGTATCTAATGCATATACTATGAACTCAGAAGCTCTGGTTAGTCCCAAATTTGAAATTATATTTTTTCATGATTATTCGAGGTTTATGAAATGGATTTCGTCGTCCTCTGTGTTGGCCGGTTCAGCGGGCTGCCGAACATCCCGGAATTTCCTGAGAAAAAAGGCCCTGAAGTTTTTCAAGGTAAGGTAATTCACTCCATGGATTACTCCAATATGGATCGTGGAGGTGCAGTAGATTTGATCAAAGGCAAACGAGTTACAGTGGTCGGGTTCTTGAAGTCGGCACTAGACATCGCCAAGGAGTGTTCTGATGTAAATGGTAAGTAACATTCATATATGAATTCCGCAAAATTTTACAATAAAATGTTTATATTATGTCAGTATATATTTTCTTCGTGTTTAAATTAAAAAAAATAAAATTTATGATTATTTTTTGAATTTTTTTTTTTTAAATAAAACTTGTAGAATTTGATAAGATCTATAATTTTATATTTTAAATTTTTTCAAAAAATACTTCCAAATAGATGTTTTAGGGCTCCAAAATTTAACGAGTTTAACAGATTTTAAAATAATTTTTAAATCCGCTTCGAATCTATTAAATTTTGGAGCCTCAAAATATACTTTTGGAAATACTTTTTGAAAAATTTTGAACACGAAAATTGTAGATCTCGTCAAAATCTACAACTATGATATTGAAATTTTTTTTAAAAAATACTTCTAAATAGATTTTTTTAAAACCGTTATGGAGTGACATGGTGTAACCGTTATACCAAAAAATCTCTCATGAATCTGATACCATTGTGTATATATAATATAATACTATAAAAACTATTTTTATTTTATATTTCCATCATTTGGTAAAGACATTTTAGAGAATATGAACTAATACAGTAATATACTTTAATTGATATATTTATTATGTGATTAATTGCAGGAAATAAGAATCCATGCACAATGATAGTTCGAACAAAGAGATGGATGGCACCAAACTGGAATGTTTGGGGTGTCAATGATGGCTTGTTTTATCTATATGGTAATCGCTTTTCGGAGTTGCTTTTCCACAAGCCTGGAGAAGGATTTCTGCTAGCATTGCTAGCCACTCTGCTCGCCCCATTGGTAATTACGAATTATTATCGAAGTTTTTGTTATTTTTCTCTTTTTTTAAAAAAAAAATTTATTATTATTTTTTTTTTGTTGGGAAAAAGACATGACTTCGATCTGAAATCTTAGGAATACGAGATGTAGATGCTAAGAGAATCAGATACAAAAGATTACGGTTAGAGAATGAATTCAGTTGGCCTGGTTATTAAGTTGGCATTGTAAAAGGAACGGTTACGGATAGGATTCTTCGATAATCTAACAAAAGAAAAATGTTGGCCTGGTTATTCAGTTGTGACTGAATTTCATAGTCTCACAGGAACAGTCAGAGAAGAGAGTAAATTCAACATTTTTATGGGTAGAAAATCATTGGATTTTGCAACTAAAGTCAAAGCATATTGTCCCAAGTAAACCGGAAAGAAGTTCATGGCACTTGCTGTGATATAGCCAATGTATATTATGTTGTATTATCATATAATCCGCATAATGGTCAGAGCATCTAGGATAGATGGTGAAGCTTCCATATTATAAACCGGAGTCTCAAATTCGAATCCCATAAGCACCATCCGTATAGTACGGAGGATTTCTTATTCTGTATCATATGTGGGGTAACACGTGCCATCCGACCTGCTCTAATTGGAACGTTAGATCTCATGAGTTTACCAACAGTCGCATAAAACGTGGGTATGTTATGGATAAAATTTTTCTCATGATAATTAAAAAAAAAAAGTAATCCCCATAATTAAAGATGTCAACCATGCGTTGCCGCGCTCAAGGTAACGCTGTCTGATCAGATGGGCACCAGGGCGCGCTGCCCTGGCCCCTGATGTCCCATCCAAATTTAAAAAAAAAAAGAAAAGAATAAGCAAATGATGGCAACGCTGCCATCAAATTTTAAACGGATAATTCCATATCAGCCCTCTATCTTGAAATCGATTCCATATCAGCCCCTGGAAACGTGTTTACGGGGGCTGATATGGCAGTTTCAAACAAACAGGGGCTGATATGGAATTATCCCAATTTTAAAAGAAAAAAAAAAGAAACAAATGATGGCAACAGCACATTGCCATCGCATCACATCAATTCAATATATATATATATGCGGGCTGTGCCGCAACCCGCACGGCAACCACGGCAAGGCCGAGTTGCGGTACAGCCCACAGGCCACGGATCAAATTAACATCTCTACGTATAATCTTGACAAGCTAACTTTACAAGTCTCTGATAGTTTCTTTGTTATTGTCAGAGATGGCTATTTTCGAAGATAGCGGAGAGCTACTTTAAATTCACATTGCCTTTGAAAAAGCACGGAATGGTTCCGGATCACAGTTTCTTCCAAGCAATGTCCTCTTCTTTGATTGCAATAATACCAGAAAACTTCTATGATAGAGTTGAAGAAGGGAGCATCATTTTGAAGAAATCAAAGAGTTTTTCCTTCTACAAAGGTGGAGTCATCGTCAATAATGAACTAATCGAGAGCGAACTCGTTATCCTTGCGACCGGGTTCAAGAGCGACGATAAGCTCAAAAATATCTTCGTATCGTCCAAACTTCAGAGCATGGTCTTCGGATCACCAACAACTACAGTTCCTCTTTACAGGTACATATGCGTTTATTATGAGCAAAGCTATGGTACATCTTTTCCATGGGAAACAGTAGATGATAAAGTTGCCCCCTGACGAGGTAGCTCAATTGGTGGGATCGGTGACTAATTCGAGTCCCGGCTGCTGCAATGGGGTATAAGAATTTTTTTGAGTTTTCAGAAAATTTTTAAAGGTTGTGGTAAGCATTTGTATGTACTAAACGGTGTGCTAGGGACAAAGGACGCGTGAGGTTTTCTTCACTCATCATAGTGATAGTCTAACGAAGTATGGTTAGAAAACTATGCATAGTAAAAAGATCTGGTTTATGTCGCAGGAGGAGTTTCTCCTCGTTACCTTAAAACTGATAGCATTGTTATTTCATGGTAATCACCTAAGTCTATGACCTCTATGGAAACAGGGATCCTATGTGTGTCTTACACTAGAACCGATATTTGTCCTAAACAACACGCCACTTGTATAGGATAAGTATGGCGTGTATGGCAAAGTAGTGGTCTCTCTTGTGCACCGCATGATTCCATGGACTTAACATGTTTAGAGGACATGTATTTCCTAAATGGGTGTAAACTTTTGACATAAAGGTGTCCAATGGTCTGTCGCCCAACAGACCGGCTTGTGAAGGTGGCCGGCATGGCTAGATCAGCCGTACCTGAACCCAATTACAGCCAAATCAGTGGCCCGTGGGCAAAACCGACTTGGCCGATATGGTACAATCTATAGTGAAACGCCAAGCTCGGTCAACAATCCAATTTTGACCTATTTAACCTCTTAGACAAACAATATCTTACTTGGAGACATACAATGTAGACTTGTAATGTTCATTATGTGGTTTACAAAAAACTCTGCTTTGTAAAATTTGAATAAATGAATCCCTCAAATAAAAACAATAGTTTGATCCATGGAACACTATTTTAGCTTGCCTTGAACAATTTTAGCTCATCCGGAATATTTCAGACCAAGCACTATGATATAAGAGCTGCCAACAACACAGCTCTAAACTAGCCATTTGAAGCATCTTTGAGTTTTCGATTGAAGGTTTTTTTTTTTAAAAAAAAAAAAGTTGACAAGATATTGTCTGACTTGTACGAGTTTTGAAAAGCAGCGGGTTTTTCTTTTTTGACATTATTCCTTAATATTTGCATGTTGCTTTGCAATTAGGGAAATAGTGCACCCGAGAATTCCTCAGTTAGCTATCCTGGGCTATTCCGAAAGCTTAAGTAACCTCTACACATCGGAGATCCGGTCCAAATGGCTGGCGCATTTTCTCGACGGGCGAGTTAAATTGCCGACCATAAGATGCATGGAAGAGAATGTGAAGGAGTGGGACAAGTACATGAAGAGATACACAGAGAACTTCAGGAGGTCTTCCATTGGAACGGTTCATATCTGGCACAACGATCAGTTGTGCAAAGACATGGGATGGGAGACACACAGGAAGAAGGGTCTCATTGCTGATTTGTTTCTTCCTTATGGACCTCCAGACTATGCTGTCTAATCACATGTATTTCTATATATATATATATATATATATATATATATATATATATATATGTTGTGCTAAGCACTTGTATTTCATAGGCCAACTTATGAATGGACCAAAGTTTCATCTCGTATCTTATTATGAACATAACATTTATCGAAAACTTATGAATGGGCACCATCTTCGATCCTTGCATCAACTTTGTGGTTTAAGATCTGAAATATATGATAATATGGGGTTTACTAGAGCAAGACAAATCTATTTTGATTTCTGAAATTTGCATAAATGGACCATTCTGAAATTTTAACATCTTCATTGATAACCTTCAAGTTCTTAAAATAATCTTACTAACCCTGTCATCAGATTTCACCATTGAGATTGTATGAAATAAAGTTGATGTCAGAAGCTCCTTGCAGTGTAATTTTGTGTAAAATGCGCGGTTTTCACCGATTTGGCAGGGATAATGACTGTATCTGATACTCTATTGTTAGCGATCAACAAAAAAATTATCCAATGATTATTTTTTTCCAAAAATCTGTAATACTAAAAGGTGATTTTGGATTAATCTGTGCTCTGTATTTGTGAATTATTTTTCTTTTTAAGTTTTGTAAGTTAAGGAAAATCAATAGAAGTTTCAAGACTTCCATGTGTGAAGTGTTTTAGCTTGGAATTATATGAAAAAAGTGGATGTTTTTTAAAAACACGTTCAAATTAGTCCGTATTTTTACATTATTTTGTAAAAAAAAATCTCTAGTCGAAATGCTCCAAATAGTATCGGATTTAAATATTTCGGACAAGCTAAATAAATATTTTTGATAAGCTAAAAAATTGTTTATGAACCTAACTTGTTGTTTGGGTTTGAAAGTTGATTTGTTTAAATTTTACAAAGTAGAATTTTTTTTTGTTAAGTAAATATTTTATATTGAAATAAAACTAAGTATTACAAAAAGTTTGGAATAAGTAAAAATTTACAGTGCCGAAAGAAAGACGCCAAAACTTTCTATTATCCAGGAGAGAATCTTGTTCAAAGGGCAAAAACTTAAATATAGTGATTTGCAAGTTATGAGAAAATTAAGTCCACAGAATACTAAAAATCAAAATCAGTTAAGTATCTCTTTTAATTATATAAAGTAATATAGCACTTTTATAACCTTTCAAAGGCCCAAATAGATTCCAAAACTCTTTTTGGGAATAATCACTATAAGATTTTATAGGCTTCCAATACTCGAAACTTATTTCCCCTCCTTTTCCTCTTTTTCTTTTTCCTTTTTTTTTCCCTCCTTTTGTCTCCTTTCTTTTTTTTTCCATTTTCAATACTCATGTCTATTTTGTTGCTAACCAGTCAAAAAATTCAATGATCAGAGCAACTAATAGTCAATGCAAACAAGAGAACAACCCAAACAACCATGTCTAGGCCCACATAGAGTTGAAAGCCCTTTTTTATGGAGTCCACCAAGTTTTATGGGAAATTTTTTTGACAAAGCCTCTTTTGTCTTTGAGGGAATTGCATATCAGCCATTACTTTTCAAACTGTTCGTAAATTAGTCCATTATTTCAAATATTTAACAAATCAGTGCTTGTCTGAAGGTTCGTTAATGTAACCGTCCGAGCCATCATATATTTGACGAAGTTGGAATGCTTATGAAGACTTAATTGTTTGGCTCGAATCACCTGTTCGGCTATAACCTGTTCGTCTCTGTTTCTGTTCATCATATTTCAGAATCTCGAAAGTCAGCCGTTCTGAAAACTCTTTAAATGCCTTGATGGATGCTTGGCTTTTCGTCTACCATTTCTTTATGATTATTAATATAGTTTTAACTCGTGTTTTCATTTAAATATGTAATCATGTAATGCTTGTAGGAGATTTGATTTTGATTATGAAAGTTAGCATTCTTGCTTATTTTCGAATTCTAAATAGAGCGTGACTCTGAGAATTTGAAGGCTATCTCATGATTGTGCGTTCAAGATCTCCCGCTGCGTCAACGCAATCTTTGTAGGATTGCGTTATTCGTTTAGGGATAATTTTACTACTATATAAATATTGTTGGATAAATTTGAATATAAAAATAGATTTTGAGGTGACATGTATTCAAAGTTTTTTTTTAAAAAAAATATCTCTATATAGATATTTTATAGCTTTAAATATTTAGTAGTTTAAAAAATAATCCGCTAAAATTTTAAACTCTCAAAATACATATTAAATTATAAATATAAAAAAATAATTAAATTTTGACGTGATCTAAAAATTTTAGGAATTATTACCTATCAGCCTTCCGTCTGCCGTTTACGTATCAGCTTCTGTAGTTTGCGTATCAATCCCTAAAAATGAAAAATGCGCTGACGTGCGTTTTTCCATTTTCATGGACTAATATGTATATTTTTGAAAAGGTAAGACTGATATAAAATTAATAAAAAATAATAATAGATAAAAAATAATAAGTTTATTTATAATATGTAAATTAATACAGGGACTGATATGTAACTCTTACTTTATCTTCAAGTAAAATATTTAGAGTCGACTCTGCTTTATATGTTCTTAACCGGATAGTAAATGATAATAAGTTTATAAGCTATATCTATTTGCCATATTTTAAAAACAAACGCTAAACAGCAGATGATTTAACATTATAAAATTCTTTTACTTTCAAATTCAATTTTAAATATATCCGAAAATAGACTATTAATTTTTTTTTGAATACTATAAATTCTATGGTGCTTCTATTGTCCATCTTACAGGCCCATTTGGTACATCTAAACATACTTTTGAAAGCTCTAAAGTAGAAAATTATATAATAAATAATATTTATTACTTTTATATACAATTTTTTTTAAAAAATAACAAATCAAGTCGGATTCGTCGTACTCATACAAATTAACCCTAAATTCTTAATTAACATTTTAAACTTTAAAAAAAAAACCTCTATTAGTATTTGTATTAGACATTCTGATTATTGTATAAATATTTTTTTAAAATTTTTCAATATAAAAGTTGTTAATTTTGATTAGATCTAAAATTTTTATTTTTAATGTTTTTTTTCAGAAAATATTTTCACATATATATTTTGAGACTTCAAAATTTTAATAAATTTTAAAATCAAAATACTATATAAAATTAATTTTTAAAATTTTTTTTAATAAAAGTTGTAAATCTTATCAAAAACTATAATTTTAATATTAACTATTTTTAAAAAAAAATATCTTAATAAGCATTTTATATATTAAATATTTTTCAAAAAAGATTTTTTAATAATTATTTAGATATTAAAATTAATAAAAAATAAAAGATTTATTCGTAAAGTTTAAAAGTATTAAAAATTATATATAAGTCCAAAAAAATATGTCAAAATTCTTACTGCTCAACCTAAACACGGTTTCTCCGAATGAACGGAGCAGAGCAAACGACGTTAACCCAATCCGTCCAGCTTCTTTTCTGCTGCCTTTATTTCCCGCGCCGGATGTTTGCTTATTTTAGATGCCGAAGCCGTCCGACAGAATTCCCAGTCAAGTTACTAATTTGCCCTTAATTCGTCTTCTGTTAATGGACCGTGTTACCCCTACAAAGTCTTCGCCGTCCGGACCGACGTGCGCATCATCACTTTATTTTTTAGTCAACTTCCACCTAATAATCATTTTTTGTAAATTAATTTTTAATTTAAAAAAATTTGCAAAGTTGATGTATATATAATATTTTAAATGTAAAGCATAAAATTTAATATTCTCTATAGTTTTTAATTTAATTTTTTTTTAAATTATTGTAAATAGATATTTTAGACTTTAAAATTTTTTGAACCAACTTAAGAGTTTTAATATCTATTTAGATATTTTTAAAATAAATTTCAAATATAAAGTACACCAAAAATTTTATTATTCAAATTTTAAAAAAAAAGTCTAATAATTATATAGTTTGGACTGATTTAACAGTTAACTAAAAAAGTTTATTTGAAAGAATGGCATAAGAACAGAGTCTTATATCTTAATATCTCCTTTTTCTTTCTTTTTTCTCTAGTTCGACGATACAATTTTTTTTGTTAAGTAAGTAATTGTATTAGCTTAAAAGTTATAATTACAAGACAATCTTTTAAGGAACTCGGCCACATTTCTTAAAATAAGTGAGAAAAATGCAGGTCAATTTTGAGACATGTAAAAAATATATCTTTACAATCACATATATCTCAGGTGGATTCCATGATGGAGACTAGGGCAGAGCATTATCCGAACCTACTCGAAAATCCGAATCGAATCGATCCGAACAAAGCTAAAATTTCGGATTCGGGTCGGGTTCTGTTGGGGTCGATATTTTAATAGTTCGGGTTTATATAATTCGGTTCGAGTTCGGTGGTCGATTTCGGTTCGTTCGGGTTGGACCCGAATTATCCTCGCGAGTCACATTTTAGTTAGTTTTCGTTGATTTTTATGTGCTAATTTTTTCTTTTTGAACAAAACATTCATATTACAACTATTCGGTCGACCCTAACTGACCCGAATCCGAATTAGTATTGAATAAATTTTTTTTTTTTATTTGGGTCAATCCGAACCAACCCGAACTGACCCGAATTTTAGTCGGTTCGGGTTGACATAAAATTCGGATCAGTTCGGGTCTGAAAGTATTCGGTTCGGAACGGCCTTAAGAATTTTGGTTCGGGTCGGTTCGGTTCGAGTTGACCCGAATGCTCAGCCCTAATGGAGACATACAATGTGTATTTGGAATGGTTGGCAAGGCATGCCTTGTTAATGCTAACATATTTATATTTAATTTATTTTTAAAAACAGCTAAGGGAGAGATGGCAGATATTATATCATATAATACAAAGTGGATACATTATTTATTAGTTGTTATCCCTTAAAATCCATTTTTATTGTTCAATTATGGTATTGATGTCATGGTTATCGTAACTTTTTAGCATCAATCTATGAGACGATTTTAATCATTAAAAATAAAGATAGCACTGCTTAAAGTAACTAAAATAATAAAATTTGATTTAATATCGTATGTGGTTTATATAGTAAAAATATATTTTTGGTTAGTTCTTTAAATATATTCCAATTAAAGATTGTACATAATTTTTATATGAACATTTAATTTAATAATAATTTGATAATCTTCTTCCAAACGACAAGATATTTATATTAATGCGAACGTGATCTTACAACTTTACAACTTTACTCCAGTTTTTGTTTTAATAAATTTCTAAACTAGAAACATTCTTTTAAAGAACAACTACACGAATTTCTAAACTTTCTTTCTTTTATCCAACTTTCCTTACACGACATATATTTTGATAGAATAAAAGAAAATGATAATTGGCAACATATAGATATATGCTATAAATGATAAATGGTAAAAAACTATGCTATTATCCAGCTTTCTATAAATAAATGTAATTGCAATGTATGAAAATACTTTTATAAGTAAGTTACATATAAAATTTTAATAAATATATTGTATTATAATAAAAATTATATATATATAATCAGATAAAATTCTGGTATTTTGATGAAATCCAAAATTAATAGAAGGGAATCCTAGCATTAGTAGTCCTCAAGGACAGATAAATCATTTTGGCTGGTTGAAAAATCGGCAAGGAGAGATTCGTTATAATGATTAAAACCAAGGTTAGAGTAGTCATTTGCTGGTTTCAAAGAACACCAGGGGTCTCTCTCTCTCTCTCTGTCTCCCTACCTCTCTTCTCTAACGGGAAAGAGAGAGAGACTCTGCTCCTACCTTTCAATTCTACCAACAAACAATCCCCCAAAAAACCCCCCTAAAAAGTCCTCCAAGATCCTTCATTGTCATTCCATTGATCCTCTCAGCAGCGCACTCTGTTGTTCCAATCACAAAAAATCTGCTTTTGTTTGATAAGAGAGAGAAAAACAGAGCAACAATGGCGTTTTTAGAAACTCGTGCTTCGTTATTCCATTCGATATTTCTAATCTCCCTTTTTGTTTTGCTCATCTCTCCCACCACCAGTACGGCCTCTGATCGAGATGAAACATTTTTCTCAGGTTCTGCGTTGTTTCCCATCGCCCATTTCTTGCTACTTATAGTAAACTATATTTGTATGATGAAAATGGATTTTTCTTAATGTTCTTCATGGAAAAATAGAAATTTTGGTACTTTTATTTGAAATAGACATTTTTTCTCATTGGATTCATGATAAAGTTCGGTTCTTCTTTGTCCTTGGAACACTTTATGATGAAAAATGGATTTTTCTCAATGATTTTAGCAATGTAGGATGTTTGGTTTTTTTTTTTTTTTTTCTTTTTTTGCTCATTTTTACTTTTGGGATTAACGAGAGCAAAACCCCACGAGCAAGCGGCCTGTATCATTGGAACACGCAGAATCAGTAATCCAATCCAAGGCGGCAGCTCCACCTTATGCATTGGATTCTACTGAAGCTTGATTTTTGTGACCTAAAGGACAAATTTGTGTTAGTTGCTCTGTTGATTTTTTTTCTTCCCCACACATATTCATTCATTCCGCGACAAAAATCTCGTGTTTGATGTCAATATATATCATTTTCCTTCTATACTAATAAAAAAAAATATTGTTGTCTTTATTTAATCTCGTGTTGTTGTGTTTTTTAATTTTTTTCCCCTCAATGTATACATTAGATGCAAATGCGGAGCATGAGTTGATTTCATGGAGGAGATCCACAACCGAAGGACCCCCATCACCGGAACCAAAATTAGATAACTCCTCATTCATCCTCGCCGCCGAAAGAACGCGGCGGAAAGATCCTCTTGACAACTACCAAAGCTACAATGGTGGTTGGAACATTAGTGATCAGCACTATTGGGCTGTATGAATAAACTCTTGTTATTTTTTTAAATTAATCTTTTTATTTTTTGAGAAAATTAACTTTTTTTTTTATATGGTTTTTTTATGACAGTCTGTTGCATTTACTGCTGTGCCATTATTTTTGGTTGCCATTACATGGTTTATTGGCTTTGGCCTTATCCTTCTGTGTACCTGCTGCTGCTATTGCTGTTGTCGCCGGCAAACTTATTCTTATTCTCGTACAGCCTACGCATTATCGCTTATCCTTCTGATCTTGTTTACGATCGCTGCAATGTAATTCTTATCCTTTTTTTTTTAATTTTCTTTTTTTTTTCTGTAAAATTTTGTTCTAGGCTTCTAGCTGTATTTGTGATGTTATTGTTTTTGTATAAAATTTTCCAGCATTGGATGTGTTGTGTTGTACACGGGACAAGGGAGATTTCATTCGAGCACGTCGGGTACTCTCGATTATGTCGTGGGCCAAGCGAATCTGACCGTGAACAATCTCAGGAACTTTTCTAATAATTTGGACATGGCTAAGAGGGTCGGGGTGGATAATGTTTTCCTTCCCACTCCTGTTCAGAATAGAATTGATATGATAGAGGCAAAGCTTAATCTATCTGCCAACGAACTTGCCACTCGGACGTCGAGCAATTCCAAGAAAATTCATGATGTATTCAACACAGTGTATGAACAAGTTCCTATTTTTAATATTTCGCCTCTTATACTTCATTTTTCTGAGCTCATTGTAACAATTTCATGCAGACAAATGGATTTGATCGTACTGTCGGCTATTATGGTGATATTAGCGTTTCTTGGATTCCGTAAATTTATACACCCCTTTAAATCTTTTTTTTTACAAATTCTTCTTAGAATTAAATATGTTTACTGACTCTTTTTCGGTTGTTCTTATCTTGCAGTATTCTCAATATGGGGAATGACATTCCTTGTCTCTGTGTAAGTCTGATAGTTTTATGAACACTTTCTGTTAGACATAAAAAATGCTGCTGATTTTTTTTTGTTGGTTTTTATCCTCATTAAATTAACTTTTTTCATCAAAATCATATGTAGGTTGGTCCTCATTGGATGGGTTCTAGTTGCTGGTACATTCATTCTGTGTGGTATTTTTTTGCTGTTCCACAAGTAAGTTTTTATTGTCGTGCTAATCACAGGCACGATTCTTTTTACCCTCATCAAAATCCTACCTTTTTTTTTTAAATTATGCAATTAATTAGTAAATCTTGATATAAATTGCATAAGCGGAATGTTTAGATTTCTGTTTTCTTTAATGAGCTTTAATTCTATCCAGAAATGACATTTTTTGGCATACTTAAGACTAAAGGTTTATTGAGGTCCAAGAGGGAAATCCTGTGGCTTAGGATTCTATTCTAGTCAAGATTTACAGCATTACCACTTGTAAAAATTTTGGTTTCATGCAGATAATATTATAAAAAGATCTATATTGGATTAGGCTTCAACTATATCCTGAGTTATAGTATGAACTTCCGGATTCACCTTGATCTTGGATGTAAATAGGCCTCTCAATTCTGAACCCTATCGACAACTTGTGGAAAATGCTAGAATACAATAGATTTTAAATATGAGGATTTGTTGGAAACTTGGAGTGTTAGCAAGTAAGAGTTTTGAGAGTTGTTGGATTTGGTGCAGCTAGACACCCACCGTAAACCTGGTTCGCAAGCGTGAGAATTTTCTTGCGAGATTTGAAGTCTAAATCAGTAAAAGCTGACATCTTATCTTCTAGCAAGCCAATTTGAATGTGTTTTCCCCCTTTTTGTTGCTTAAATTTTGTGCCACAAGCTTAAGCAAGGTCGAGCAACTATAACGCATTTTGCATTTGCAATTTTTAGATACGTGTTTATGCCAAATTTTTTGATATTCATCATATAGCAATTTAAAATACTTAAACATAGGCCCGTGGAGTTTAGAAGAATATTTCTGCACTTACAAAATTTCCTTTTTTTTTTAAACTTACCAAAAAAAAAATTTCCTTTTTCATTTTGGTTTAGTGGTGTTTGATCCATATAGCTAATCCCACGTAATGGGAAAAGATTTTGCTATTATTGTGTATTTGCTCGGTGTTTATTATTATTTTTCTTATACTCGGAATGCCTCAATCGCTCGGGAGTGGTTTCTCAGATACTAATCTTTGGAAGATTTTCACTTTTACCATATCATTTCTGTTTTATGTAACTTCTACAAAGAGTCATTTGATTTTGTTATATGTGGTATCAGTGTGGTTGCAGATACATGTATTGCCATGGATGAATGGGTCCTTCACCCCCACGCCCGCACCGCTCTCGATGATATTCTTCCTTGTGTCGATGCTTCCACTGCCAATGAATCACTCTATCGAAGCAGGGAGGTTACATATCAGATGGTTAACATTATCAATCAGGTTATTAACATCTCCAATGCCGATGTACCTCCAGCAGCCGGGCCTCCTCTATATTTCAATCAGTCCGGTCCGTATATGCCCACATTGTGCAACCCGTATGCGCCGGATTTGAGCGACCGGAAATGCGCCTACGGACAAGTTACCTTGGACAATGCTTCAGATGTAAGTTACCTATTTAAGCTTAAAAGTTTTCAACTTCTGAATTAAAACCATTGATTAATCTTAGAGAATATCATATCATACCCTCAAAAACCTATTTCACCGAGGAAAAAAAAATACGCATCACAAGACTTACATTTCCGTGAGAATGATATGATCGAGTCCGAAAACTAGGTTTGGCTATGAAGGCAATATACCTAACTGTTGTAATTTTCTTTAGACTGATTTAGTATATTGGTTCGAGAAATCATATGCGAATGAGCTAGAATAAGGAAACTAAGAGGCTGTTAGTGTTGCAAACCATGCGAGCCGGCTCGGGCCCGCATTGTAAGATGCGGGCAGCCCGAGGAGGCGAGCCCGCACCCGCACAGTGCCTGATGCGGGGCGGCCGGCTCTGCCCGCCCCCTAGCTACGCCTCCGTAATTTTTTTTTATTGCGGGACGGGCCAGCCGACGGCCCGGCGTGCTGGACTGCGGTATGAGCCGGATGCGGTATGGGCTGGCCGCGGGCTTTTGTAGCATCTATGGGTTCCTTCCGAGAATAATTGTGTTTCCGTCGAAAACAACCTCCTATGGGGTATAGTTGTGTTCATCTTAACCCTCCCTAGATCTGGCTCAGGCAGGCTTTATTACTGTACGTTACTAGTAGTTACCCAACCACATTCAAAGTCATAATTTGACTTGTATTTGGATTTCAGGTCTGGCATAGTTACTTATGCAAAACATCAACTGCATCTGGAGGATTCGAGATATGCGGCACTGCGGGTCGCGTCACTTCGAACATCTACGCGCAGATGACTGCCGCAATTAGTATCACCCATGGAATTTACTATTACGGCCCGTTCCTTACTGAATTAGTGATTGCACCTTCGTCCGTGAGACTTTCACTTACATAAGCTCGAACAACTGCCCCGGGCTGGGGAAGTACAGCAAATGGGTCTATATTGGCTTGGCCATGGTTTCTGGTTCAGTGATGCTGTCTCTAATCTTCTGGGTGATCTATGCCCGAGAGAGACGGCACCGTGTCTTCAGCAAACAATTCATGGTGAGATCGGAGCAATCTCCGTCGGAGTACAGGATGGGTCCCTAGGAGATTTTAATATAGGATATCTACATATCAGCCCATATTTCGCGTTTCGTCCAAATCAGCCCCTGAAAATATATTTTCAGGGACTAATTTGGGCGAAAAAAAAGAAACGTAGGCTGATGTGTAGAAACCCCTATTAATATCACTGTGGGGTAGGGTGATAAAGTCCTCATTATGCAACATTGTATATAGTTTACTGGTAAAAGTTCTTTGAATTGGATGAAATCCTACACATTTTCATCCTTTTGTTTTACTTTTAATATATAGTTTTTTGTTAGCTTCTGGTTCTGACAATATTTACAAAAAAAAAAAAAAATGCTTGCTTGATATTTTTTTTTAAGCTGGAATATAATAATTATAATTGCATGGAGTTAGCAGAAACGTACTGTAGGTTTCATATAACTAATATTACAATTAAAATTGCATTTTAATCTGCATTATTTGCTTTCAAATTTTAAGAAATAATTATTTGATCCGTACTGTTCATCCATCTTCTAGCATGCATATGTAGGTTAGAAGTAGGCATTTGCAAACTTTGTTCAAATCATAGTTTGTTTCTGTGCTTGTTTCGGCATGTATATACTGAAATATTATATTTAAAATTTTAAGTTAATTCTAGTATTTTAATTTCAATTTAAAAATTAATAAATAAATACGTATAATATGCAGTACGATAACATTGCCATAATAAGTAATACTGGATCTGAGTTTCTCGCTCAAATATTGGTTCAAATGTGAAGAATGGAAATTTCTCTGGTCTGTATGAAAATGTCGACATATCTGTCCATGTCTTATGAACATGGAGATGGATATTAACATTAAGACAAATAAAAGAGACTTGATAATATGAATGGTAAAGTGTATTTATGGCAAACACTCTTGTGCCAAGATATATGTATGAGAATTATCTATTTCTAGGTAGGACTTCTCTCCGTCGCAGATTTTTTTAATATTTTTTATTAATAGTCATTTTTAATTCATTCATACATAATGGTCCGTTTAAAATGAGTAAATATAAGAATTCAATAAAATTATCATATAAATCTGCAATGAAGATAATTCATGCTTCTATTTCTTCTTCGTTGAATCAAAAAAATATCCATAAAAATGTGTCCTGCTGTTGAACTTTTACACAACTATGTCTTAATATACACTGAATTGATCCAACTACAAATATAGTAACAGGCGAATATTTTTGTGATTACCAAAGAGAAAATCTGTCGAAGATCAGTTTATTTTGTACGACCGATAAATTCACGGATAACACGATGTTCCACAAACAACAAAATTTCAGCCTTCGATCTAGACAGAATTTGGCATACTATTCTTAAAAGTGACACTTGCAGAATTCGCGAGCATGAGACCTTTATTTTATTAGGTAGAATGCTCGATATTTGTCCTAGCCGGTCCTTTATCATCAAGATTGCTGAGATCTGCAGTGTACCATTATTTTCTATGAGCCCTGGCAACAAATTATTATACAACGGGGACCATGACTCATAATAAAATAGTTTGGCATGCGTTAAGTTTTAGGTGAACAATTAATAAGTAGTACAACTATTTATATAGATAAGAACGATTACCTCGGCGGCCCATCTATCGCAATCCTCGTAGCTTTTGTCTAAAATGTCCATAATATGAAAAGATACGACAAATATCTAACATATACTATGTCTATAACTGTCTCCACCTGGCTCAATTAAAGGAATTACTCCTAACTACAATTTCGAAAGCACTCACCGTACGTGAGGGACGCACGTGTTTGTCACCGCCAATGCAACACAGTGCATGAACTTGACGGCACAGAGAAACGAAGCTGAATGGAAGGAGTCCTTAATGAGCCTCTATTTATCTACGACGATATCGATCACTCTCATACATCAGCCTTATGAAAATGACTTTGTATTAGTTGACTGCTTAAATAATTATACTAATAGTATTAGAAAATTGATAATAGACTTGGAAATATTGGACTAGCTCCAAGAATATTCAGCTATATATGAATAGTGTATTAGTGTTAAGTTAGTGCCAATTATTTATACTTTGTGCTGACTCACCTTCCGTGCATTTAGGGGCTGACATAAACTGTTATTACTTAATTGTTGTTTATGAGCACCATGCATTAGTACATCCGTATAACTTAACCATATTTACGTGTACGGCCTATATCGAAAGACACGAGCATATCTCATTGTTTATCGACAAGATTATGTCAAAATTCTTATATTTAAATTAAATAATAATAAATATATATCAATATAGTGAGTCTCCAAACTCTTCAAAGCCTCAAGCAGCGTCGATCATTGCTGTACCTAATTTCACTAGACTTTGAGTAGAACACAAGATTTGAGATTTGCTCCTCAAATTAACTACGATACTTTCTGCTTGGTTGGAAGGATAATCTGTCGGAGTGATAAAAGTATCACGTCAAGTAACCAAAAAATGTGAGTTCGAAACGTAAAAAATAAAATTATGCAAAAAAAAAGGTAAGTGTGATGCTTATTAGGCAAATAATTGTCTTTTTTTTTTAAATTTTGAAATATATGTTTATATAAATAAGAGTTTTAGTGGTATCAGGTAGTCTTTGGTGGCGTCCACGTAGGCAACTTGATGAGATATGCATAAAAAATCTGTAGAGTTGACAAAGTGTATGAAGAAGAAAAACCCCAAAGCATGTGTACTAACTCAGTAGAACAGCAACCGGGATACGTTATTAGGTCTGACTTTGTCATGACTCATGAGTTATCCACACTTTATGAAATAGTTACCAGATTTAACACATGACCCCATGAAAAAAAAGCTCAAATTATTTTTTCTAAATTTTTTAATACTAAATTTGTATATCTCGATAAGATCTACGATTTTAATTTTTTATTTTTTTTAAAAAAATTAAATAGATATTTTGAAATTCTAAAATCTTAATAGATTTAAAGTGGATTTTAAAACTATTATTAAACTGTTTAAGATTTTGCAGTACCAAAATACCTATTTAAAAATAGATTTTTTTTTTAAAGAAAAAAGTTTAAACATAAAAGTTGTAAATCTCATCAAAATCTATATTTTTAATATTAAATAATTTTTAAAAAATAGTTCTAAATATTTTTTCATAAGGTCGTATATATGGTAACTAATTTTGCACCCGAGCGATACGCGATTGTAAATCATATATATAAATAACAATGTTAAAAAATTTAATTCTCTTTTTTTTAATAATTTAATTTCATACAAATCTTATTTTAATTAAAATCTTATACTTTATTCGCAATATGGTATTAGAGTAAGTAGAAATGTCAAATAACATACACAAGATTATTTAATGATCGACGTTAAATGGTATATGTATATAATTAACATATTTTGTATAGAATAAAATTTTATTTTAAAAAATTAATAGTACATAATATATAATATATAATATAATTACTTTTATACTAATTTTAATATCTTCATTTAGATTATTTTTATAAATTATTATATTAAGTAAATATTTATTTATAATATTATATTTTTTAAATAAATTATATGACTTTATAAATTCCTATCAATTAATACAAATACCACATGACTCTTTTACAATAAGAGTAAATATCATATTGCACACTAAACTTTATACAAAATGCCAAATGAAAAAATGGTTTTTATCATCCAATCATATATATTATAGATTATGGGATAAGGACTCTTAAATAAGAGTCTATGGTTCAAGTTGCATGTAAATAAGAGCAATGATGGTCTTAATAAATTGGGAGGATAAAAGCTAAGGTCATGAGAATGAAACACTGTTGGTGTGGGCCCCGCAACATAAAACTAGGGGATAGATCATCTCCAAGTACTTATTTTTCAAGTTTCCTTCTATTCATGTTAAAATATAATATATAGATATATTTTTTGAAAAAATTTTGAATATAAAAATTGTGAATTTGATGAGGTTTATAATTTTTATATTCAATATTTTTTTAAAAAATATATCTAAATATATATTTTAGAGCTCCGAAATATTAACGAATTTTAAAATAGTTTATAAGATCCGTTTATATCCGTTAAGAGGTTGAAGTCCCAAACAAATATTTACAAGCATTTTAAAAAAAAAATTATAAATATCATCAAAAATTACAATCTTCATGTTCAAAAATTTTTCAAAAAAAAAACATATATATATAATATATATAATATATATATATATAATATATATATATTATATATATATTAATATATATATTAATTTTTATTATGAATTGAAAAAAAATTTGAGGGATAAAAAATGAAAAGAATCTACACCAAAAAGACTAATGGTGAAGCTTTGGACAAATATATTGTGATATAGCATAAATTTAGACTACCACGTATTGGACAAGGCTGATCATCAGTCATATCAACTTACAGATGTATGTATCATGTGTTGGCCAAATTTGTTCTGATATATCAACTTGATCTCTATCTTCAAACTCTAATTAAATAGGTCGAGATTGTACTTAATCATGTCCATTTAGTATGACCATCAATTCTGCACCAGCGGATTAGAAGGTGAGTCACGATACTCCCTACTGCATGCTCGGCATCTGCTCGCTTGCAGGACCCATATAGCGTTCTATTTAAAAGAGACATAATAGCGTCACTACTATATGTTTTATCCTTGCAAGTATTATTTTGTTTAAGTTAAAGCAAACATGTAATTATCTGGAAAGAATTGTGTCAGAAAAAAAATTTGATAAAAATTTATAATTTATAATTTTTAATTTTTAGCAGTTTACATAAAATTGTAGGATTTGATTAAAATTTATAATTTTAATATTATTTAAAAAAAAAACCCATACACATACGTTCGACACGCTAATACGGTACGCTCGAACGTATGAGATCATATATTGGGATGAGAAAGTAATCCATAGTTTACTAAATTATAGAGTAATAACAAAAAAAAAGTAGGGAAAGGAAAGAAGTCCTCCACGCCGAGTCATCTCCATCCATCCAGACTTTTGTTTTGAATAAATAACGACAAAAAACACGTCGGCGCCGGCCCTGCTTGCGCTCTTTCGTTCTTTCTCAATTCTGAGCCGAGCGGCGGCGACGGCGACAAGTGCTTTTCCCGCGCTTCCACACGCCGCCGTAGCGCAACAAAGTAAATAACGACCCGCCAGAAACTGGCGCCACGTGGGTCAATTAGCCGTAACGGAGCCTGCTTCTTTGAATTTTTTTTTTCTTCTTCGACAATACCACATCATTGCCATTATATTGGTCAATTAGCCGTAGCAACCCCCCGTTTTGAATTTTTTAGACAGATTAGTCCCTCTGTTTAAAAAATGACAAATTAGTCTCTCCACTACTGTTTCGGATTTTTTTCGGATAAAAATGTCCTCGTTTCGCCGAGGCTGAGACCACCTATTTACAGTATTTTTTGAAAAATTTTGAACATTAAAGTTGTAGAGAAAAAATTTGAACATGAAAATTGTAAATTTCGACGAGATCTACAATTTTTATGTTCAAAATGCTTTCAAAAAATGCTTCTAAATAGGTGTTTTCGGCGTCCAAACTGTTACAGCGATTTCGGGTCGAGCTGGTTATACTTCGGATCTCAAAAGTACCCATTTCAAAGCATTTTTTAAAAAAATGTTCACCATGAAAGTTGTAAATCTCGACGAGCTCTACAACTTTTATGTTCAATTTTTTTCCAAAAAATACTTTTAGATAGATGTTTTTTATATCCGAACTGTTACCGAGTATATGAGTATTTTTGTCCGAAAAAAGTTCAAACAGTGTTTGAGGGGCTGATTTGGTAGTTTTTGAAATAGAGGGCTGATCTGGTACTTTTGAAATCTTGGGGGACTGATATGGTATAAGCCCATACCAAAATTAGTAAATTGTAAGGTGAAGAATCTAAAATTAAAATATTAGAAAAAAAATAATTAGTATTCTAGGTGGACTGTAGTTTGCTATTTTGGGTGGATAAGTATCGATTAGAGATGAAAACGAGCCGAACTGCTCACAAATAGTTCGTGTTCGAAGTCGTTTAAGCTCGAATATTATTGAGCTTGAGTCGAGCTCGAGTATAGACAAGCTTGAATCATAAAGCGAGTCAAGCCTGAGCATCGTTACTCGGCTCACGTTAGCCTTGCGAGCTTATATTAACTTTTATATTTTATTCAAATAATTTGTATAATAAAATTATTTATGCGAGTTCGAGTTCAAGCTCAACTCAAATTTTATCTAATTTATATAAAATCCGAGCTCGAACTTAATAATACTCAACTCAAATCATATTGTTTTCAGCCATAGTATTGATCTCCCAGTGAAAATATCATATATATAGTACTAAAAAAAAATAATTATATATCCCTTCTTCCAAATAAATAGGGACTCACATGTAGTAATTCTTTGTTATATATCAAAAAATTGTACCCTATTTTCTTCTAAGTTTTGACCGTTAAGTGATCAGGAGGATTTTCTTTTACAATTTAATTAAAGTCTTTTTCATTTATGAAATTTTCCTCCCTTTTATCTTTATTTTAATTTTGCATATATTAGCAAATTTTCCCTTTGATTCATTTGAAATTTAGTATAAAATTAGAAACAACAAAACTGAGGGACCGTTTGATTCAACGGCTTCTTTCTAAAAATAGAGAAAAACAAGAACGTTAAATAGTTGCAGAATTATAAATTTATATAGAATATTTAGGACGGATGGTAGAACTTTCACCTAGTGAAATAAAATTTAATCCAAAATAGTGTAAGAAATTTATCTTCGCTGATTCCGTAGATAATGATATAGACATTTGGTTTTGTCTGAACTGAAAGATCAAAATTCTTCTATTGTTGGAATATGTATTGTTGCTATCCATTGGTTTATTTTGTAACAGCCCTTGATTAATTGCATTAGGAAAAAAAATTTGGATGATGATTTTGGGATTTAGTCCCATACTCTTTATAAGAGGAAAAATTTTGGATTTATATAAACTACTAACAACCGGATCCATCATATTTAGGAGATACGGTCAAGTGGAGATGGCCGGAGGTTAAAATAAGTATAGGTCGGGCAGATGCGGAGTATTATATATATGTTATAACGGTCATATAAAAATAGACCGGTTATGGATATAATTTTTTTGCAATAATCTAAAAAAAATCAGATAAAGGAAAATAATTAAAAATTAAACTCTTTCTTTTTCTTGTTGTATCAGTTAGCCTGAAGTGTAAAAAATAATAATAATAAAATAAAAATAAAAATACAGAAGAAAAAAGTGACCTTTTGATTCACAAGCTTTGAACCCAAACTCACCTTAGGATGGATTCAAACCGAGCCAGACTGGACAAATGATCAAATCAGGCCATGGGTTTTGTATGCATATCTGTCAATTCATGTTATTTGAAAATCTAAGTCTTAAAAGGGCGTTTTAATCGAATTAACTAGTATATATAAAAAGAAGAGATTCTTGGGAGTAACGGTTATACTATGTCATTCCGTATAACGACCTAAAAATTTTTTTTTTAGAAATATTTTTTTTAAAAAATTCAAAATCAAAATTATAGATTTTGACGAGATTTACAATTTTAACGTTTAAAATTTTCAAAAAAAAAAAATTTCAAAATATATATTTTGGGGTTTCAAAAGTTTACATATTTTAAGTAGGTTTAAAAATTATTTAAAAATTCGTTAAATTTTGAAGTCCCAAAATTACTATTTAGAAAAAAATTTTGAAAAATTTTTAAACATAAAAATTTTAGATTTTATCAAAATTAACAAATTTTATTTAGAAAATTTTTTCAAAAAATAATCGTAAATTTTTTTTTCGATTTAAACGTGAAGGAGATATATGCTGACGTGACGGCGTAAACGTTAAATTGTCAAATTTTTCTATAAGAAGATAATAGTGTAACCGGGACAGTCTTTTTGATATATTTTAAAATAGAAGAATATTTCCAGAAAGCTAAAAGATAGGATAAAATAATTCTAGTCCTCTGCCTAAGTCTCTCGTCAGCGCAATTTCTCACTCAAAATTTTTATTATAATAACGAATATGGATTCCAATTATGAGATAGAGATTTAAATAATAGAGAGTTGCGTTTGACTTCAAAATTATAAGTTCTATTGCATTTAGATCATGAACAAAATTTTAATTACAGTTAACTCCTTCCATGTAAGATGTCAAAAATTATAAAAAATGTGTTAAATTTTAATTACAGTTAACTCCTTCCATGTAAGATGTCAAAAATTATAAAAAATGTGTTAAAAAAGTTATCAAACCGGTGTCAATGTATTATTTTTTATCAGGAGAGTGCTAAAAATTAACAAAAGGGTGTCAAAAATTTACTAAAATATATCAAAATATAAGGTGTTGGACGCATGTCGGAGGTAGAGGTGACAAAAGGGTCGGGTCGACCCGACCCGCCCGCGGGTCAACGGGTAATGGGTCATACGGGTGCGGGTCGACGGGTACATTATGTTTGCCGGGTTACAATTTTGGTACCCGTACCCGCCCGCGGGTTTGCGGGCGGGCCGCGGGTACCCGGATTAAAAAATTTCAATATTTAAAGATCGTAATTTTTTGAAAAAAAAAAAATTTTATAAATATTTTTTAAAAAAACTTTCAATATGAAAGTTATAGATCTCATTAAGATCTATAATTTTTATATTGAAAGTTTTTCTAAAAAATATTTCTAAATATTTTTTGTTCCAAGTGTTAAATATGAAATTTCGAGTTTGAAATTTATGTATTTCAAATTTCGTCATAAAAATACCTATTAGATATATTTTTTGGAAAATTTTTTAACATATAATTTATAGATATCATCAAGATCTACAACTTTTATGTTGAAAATTTTTTCAAAAAATATTTCTAACTAAATATTTTTAGGTTCCAAAAATTAAATCTGAAAATTCGAGTTTAAAATTGTACGCGTTTTATGTTTTACCCATAAAAACACCTAATTTTTTTAAAAAAAAAATTCAACATAAAAGTTATAGATCCCAATGATATTTATAACTTTTATATTGAAATTTTTTTTAAAAAATACCTCTAATTATGTGTTTTTAGGATAAAACGTGAAATTAAAAAAATATATATAATTAATGCGGGTGCCCACGGACCCGCGGGCACCCGCCCGTTTGACCCGCAAGTTGCGGGTACGGGCGGGTGATACCCGTATTCAATATTTTTAACTAAAATTTTTATCCGTACCCGCCCGTTTGGACGGGTACCCACGGACCCGCGGGTACCGGGTGTAATTTTGCCACCTCTAGTCGGAGGTGTCAAAAACTTATCGGAAGGTGTTAAATTAAAATATAAAAAAATATTTGAAGAAAATTTAAGTGATATTAAAATAATATAGTGAAATGCAGAGCAATTATCCGTTTAAATAAAGTGCAGCAGTGCAGCAGGTTTCGCAGATTTATAAAATTGTTTGTGAATTTAAATCAACATGACATAAAAACTAATAAAAAATGTGTGTCAAAGTTCAAATAATATCGATTTTAGAAAGGAACTACATTAGTATTCTTCAATTAAAAATAGTAAGGGATAATAAGGAACTACACTGGTTTTTTTCAATTAAAAATAATAAAGAATAATATTAAACTACCCCGCTTTTATAACCAAATAAATTTTAGATTTTTTTATAATTATTAAATTAAATCAAAGTATAAAATATAAATATTTAAAAAAAAATAAACATAAAAAATATAGAAAACATCGAATTTTATTTTTGATATTTTATTTATGCTAAAATATTCTTTTTCGTAATTTTATAATTTTTTTAAAAAGCAGGATTTTTTTTTGTCAAGATACGACAAAGCAGGGGGTTTTGTGCATAATCCCGAATAATAACCTTGAAAAATAGCAAACAAACATTATCCCACTCCGCCTATATATAACCACGCCACAACCATTGTGTTCTTTGCCTTCACGGCAGCTTTATTTCAATCTACAGTAGTTCTTAACACACTCCATGGATTTCTACAAGCTGAAGAAGCCAAGCAGCAGCTCAGTCTCAACGCCGGCGCCGAGGACATGCGCTTGCTCGCCGACTACCCACCCCGGATCCTTTCGCTGCTCGCTACACCGCGGCAGCGCTCTGGGAGCGGCGCGGCGGAGGGCAGCTGCTGCGGCTGCGGCGGCGGCGGAGGCTAAGGCGAAGCAGAAGGCACGAACTATGCAGGCGCTTCTATTGCAGATTATCAAACCCTCGAGTCATGATCTCTACCGCCGGAGAGATTTTCAACCAAAACCCTCCAGATTCTGTGTCACTAGCAGCCGTGGAGTGGAAGTGGTTTGAAATTTGAATCCTAATTTTTTGTATCTGATTAACTAGGTTTTGATGAGCATGGGATTGGGATCTACTCTGAGTTTTCTTCTTTTTTTTTTTTTTTTTTTTTTTTATAGATTTATGTACAGATCTTAGTGATAGACTAACTGAGTTTCGGTTTTGAATTGATGTATAATTTGTATATTTTGTAAATTAAAAAGTGAGAAGAATCTTTGGATTAGGATATTATCTTCTTTTTTTTCTCTCCAATTGAAGAAGATTTATTCGGACCAGTTATTTTTATATTTCTGTATATTAAAAAATATTCCGTTATATCAGCCGAGTCGCTCTGTAGCAGCTCGAGATAGGCTAGATTGAAAGATAAACTGCTCTTGACGAAGGATATGTCATGGATACAAAAGCTTAAAGGTTTTTTGCGTATCAGCTCTCAGTTTTCTAATTTCGTACGTTTCAATTTTTAAAAATATATTTTAAGGACTGATTTATTTATTTATTTATGAATTCTAAAAAATAGAAGGGCTGATACGTAATTATCCCAAAGCTTAAAGTTCAACTTTTTATTTCTTCAACTAATGGTTATTTTGCTTAAGTATTCACAAGTACTCAAAATGTTATATGTATTTGTTATGAATTTCAGATATCTATGGCTGTTACTATTATATAAGCAAGATTTATTATTAATAAGCTTGTGATTGTGCTCGACAAGCTTAGATCTAGGTTGTTTTTCTTGACGATGTTCGAAGGGACGTTTTGAAACTCGAGCTTGAGCTAAAACTCAAGCTTGTTGAAAAGTTCAAACTCAACTCGAACTTGTTACTTTCTTTGTGCGAGGGTCTGTTCATTCATGCGTTTAGTATTTTCTTATCGTAAGCAGGTACGTATGACATGTATTAGGAGCTATCTCGATAGAGTTGGGGCATCTGCAATTATGCATAGGATTTTCCTTTTTTTTTTTTTTTTTTTTTTTTTTTTTAATAAAGAACAATTATGTATAGTTGATATATTAGATGTAGACCTTGCATGTGCATTTAGTGCTTGGTGGAGCCAATGTTTGTCTGCCAATTTTTATTAACCTCTTACAATAATATAATTTGCTTTATCATTGTCTAAATAATAGAGTACCAATTAAGGAGAAAGATTGCCAGCTTACTCGATTTAATAAAGCAAACCAACTAACATGAGTGACTTATTAACCGGTAAGAATTTAAAAATTCATGTAACAAATTTAAAAGATATAAAAAGTCTAAAATAAGATTAAATATAATATAATAATAATTTATTTAACAAAAACTAAATTACAAAAAATGGTCTATATACAAATATAAAATATTAGTCTAAAAGTTCTAATATTATATATTATAAAATAAGAAAATTATAAATTAAATTTATTCATTTTCAGAAAAAAAACTTATATATATATATATATATATATATATATATATATATATATATATATATATATATATATATATATCCATTTCCTAGAACTTAATTCAATATTATCAAATTGGAAAATCTATCCTTAATTTTTTTTTTAAAAACAAAATCATATTTACTGGAGAAGGGATAAGTTGGACCCTTTTGTGGCTGTAATAATGATGATAGGGAGTTAGTGATGCTGAATAAGTATAGAAGACTAGTCTAAGGCATTTAAATATATAATAATACTAATAATTCTCAAAGTTGGCTTCAAGCTTTTTTTTTTTTTCTTTTTCCCACCAAATTTGGAGAATGGATGCTCGAAGCCACTTCAGCATGCAATTTGATAAAGTGGACAATGAAGTGTGATGGAACTCTCAATCTAATTTATACTTTTTTGACTTTTTCATATAAACATAAATATGGTTACACTATGTATGTTTGTGTGAGTACAGATCTTTTACGGTCAAGCGAGTGCACTACTTCTTGAAACATTCAAACCGAAATATTTTTCAAAAAATTGGACAAAAAAAAGATTTTTGGTACCTCTTTGTAATATAATTTTTTTGGTCTACATATCTCCAAATTAATCTTAGACGCTCTGGAGTAAATTTAATTTTAAAGAGGTATTTGTGTTGTTAAATCTCCATAATTTAAAATTGTATTATTATACCTCCAAATTTTTAATGACGCTTTTGTGCCTCTTTAACTATATAAAATAACATAATTATTATTGTTCTTTCTCTCAAAAACAAGAATTGTTAATTTGGTAATAACAATTTCATCATATGATAAATATATATATTATTATTATTATTTTAAATTAAAGATATATATTTTAAATTTTAGGTTATCGAAGTTATAAAATATTTTAAACTATATAAATAACTAAAGAGTATATGCGCATAACAATTGAAAGTTGAAGTGGTTATTCTGAGTTAATTTTAAACATCCAAAGAAAAATAATAGACTTTTTGTATTTTTATATCACTAAATAATGGGTTTTTTGTGTGAGTTTATACGTGTTCGTGAATATTTATATATTTTTGAAATTTTTAAGGATAAAAATTAAATTTTTTATTATTTGGCATATGAGAGTGTGAAAAAATAAATAATATATTAAATAACAAAAACACTCATAATTCAACGCTCTCTAGAAAGAACCACTTGTCTACACCTGCCTACTGAAAATGACACGTGGCAAACCTTGGTTCTTCGTCTAAGATGTACCTTGTTTCATCACCAACAGCTGTTGCAGTGTCTGCACGGATTTCTTGCATCGCTACGCAATAACTTCAGACGTCAGGACAGTGGACTGTAGTTGGTTTCTCAGGGCCCAATGCGTGAAAGATTTATGCTTTCTCCGTCGCCTTATCTGTTGCACTCCTTATCCCATATTATCTTGTCATTTATTCATTTAAAATAAAAAAAACAACAAAGATGAGACGTTTCGAAAAATTATGAATACGTCAAAATTTTATTTTGTAAATATTGATATAGTATTTGAAACATATATACTACCAGTACGGTAAGATATATATCGGTCATATTAAAAAAATATATAAAAATTAAAATAAAAATTTCAGATATGTATGTTAAATACGTCAAAGAGAAATGTCTGGCATACGTATCTGAATTTTATTTTTTTAAAAAAAAATTAATTTAATTTTTTCATTTTTTATAAAATGTTTTTATTTTTTTTTTAAAAATATTATATAATACTAACAATATATAAATAATAAGTAATATAATACAGTTGTATACACAAATATCATCTATTTTTATATTTTTGTTGATAAAATTAGACTCTTTCTATTTAAATTTATCTAAAAGATATAAATATATTATATGATGCATAAATTATTGGATATTATTGTATTTTTATATATTCAAATACTTAATATAAATTATTTTTAATTAGTTTATATTTTTATTATCGTGTCTAAACTATATTTTAATTTTTTTAAAAAAAATTGCGACATTTTGTGTTTATACTCTGTCATATTTTACCACCCATGTTGCTTTTCTAGGCGTTTCTGAAACTTTTTTTTTTTTTTTTGTAGCTATCGGTTTTTGAAATTTATTCAAATAAATTGCCTAAAGTTTCAATTATGTCTGAAACTTTAATTCGCTTGAAGCATATACATTTTCATTTTAAAATGCAGAAAAATCAAACGAAATGAGAACTCCATCGCTTTTCATCTTAATACGCGTGACTCAGCTGGGTCCACAGCTTTCAGTATTCTAATTAGCATTACCATGACCATCATTGTAGCTCGGTCAATAAATAGGATAATTGCACATCAGCGCCCTTAAAAATAACAGTCATATATTCCAACCTTCGAAAACGCGCATGGCAGTGCACGAGCACACTATGTCAGTGCAGAAATGAGTTTCCGAAAGCTGAAATGTAAGAGTAAAATTTTGAAGGTCAGCCGCCACATCGTGCGAAAATACATTTTCAGGGACTAAAATATAAAAGTAGAATTTTAGGAGGCTAAGATACAATTATCCCTCAATAATTTGACATTTCTACGTAGTTCAGTTGACAACGGAATCAATGACTATGAGAGTAAATAAAAATTCCATTAATAATATTACAAATATTTTTTGAAGAAGTAAAGAGGAAAATGATTGGTTGGTCTTTTGGACTGGAGTGAAATCTGGTGGCCAGACTTGACTTTAGGTAAATTGAATTGCTTTTCTGCATGACTTTTTTTTTTTTTTTTTTTTATTGAGATTATCGTGGTGTAATCCGTAATACGAATATGCGCTCTCGTAGAAATTTTAAAATTCTGAAAAACTTTTATGCCCAGTCATGACAAACGCTATGGGATCGAGTACAGACTTTCTATGAACGTAAGTTCCTGCTACGGAATATAGAGAATTTTCGAAAAAAAATTTTATATGAGATTTCACCCCACGCGACATCAAATTTAGATAGTGAAGTTTTCTGAGGCACCTTCTAATCGGTCGAGCTAACTGCGGTAGGTGCTTTTCTACATGACTTAGTAGTGTATTTATGTTGTTTGCTGACCCACACTTCATGAGATGCATATATTAACTGCAATAGACGGTCGAGGAGAGGACGGAAGGATTGGCCTCCACGTCAAGCTAGACGTGATTTATAGATCATTCGCCAGTCGCCACGGACTTGCTCCTGATTAGAGTTGTAAGTGGCGAGATGACATGTTGTCCAACTATTCAGCATTCTGAGTGTAGCCACATGCGAGATGTCTGTCTGCTCACGTGGGGGCTTTCCGCGAGATGGACCAATTGTCAGGTGTTGTGTTGCTGTTGGCCGCTTTGTTGGACTAGTCATCATTAGGTCTAGTTCGGTTAATCTGTGAGAAGAGGGTTAGGGTCTGCTAGTAGGTCAAAGTGGACTTTTGTGACTGCCCTTATTCGGACTCTATAGCTCATCCCATATCAAAAGTTAAAGCAGATTAACGTATTAATTTTTAAATTTATTAAAATTTTAAAGTCTTAAAATATTTATTTAAATATATATTTTTAAATATTTATTAAAAAAATGACTTTTTTGCAGGCTTCTGAAAGCAGGGATAGGTTTTGGCGACAGTTTTTTAACTTTTTTTTTCAATTTAGGAATTGATTTTTCCCCTAGTAACACTAGTTAAAATCTTTTTTTTTTCTCCCCGTATTAGTTAAGAATTGAAGAGGCAGCACAGAGGAAAGTGAGAGTGTTCATGATATGTATGCATTTTTTTGTAAAAAATTTTGATTATACAAGTTTTAGATGTTGATTAGATTTACAATATTTGTATTTTCTTTTTATAAATTATTTCTAAATACATATTTTGGAATTTGAAATTCTTAACAAATTCAAAAATATTTTAATCCGTTAAAATTTTGAAGTTATAAAATATTTATTTAGAAGTAATATTTTAGAAAAAAAAATACCTCTACAATACCGAATCAAAATTCAGAAGGTGATGTGGAATTTATCAGTGTTTTAAATTCCGGGTGGCATGCAACGTGCTGTCCGGAATGTCTCGGACCCGGCACCGGAACAGTGCCGAGCCGGCCAACAACACTTTTTTTTGGAATAGTTTATCTTTCTCACGAAAACTGTCGCGCCCACCGGTGCGACTTAACTGGTCACGCGCAGAGCGCGTGACCAACTAGTTTTTTTTTTTTAATTAAAAAATTATAAAAATAATTTATAAGATAAATTAAAATATATAATAATATATAAAAATAATAATTTATTATCGGTACTGTCGGTACAGCTCGAATAAAACCTTAGGATTTATGGTGAGAAACGGCAGAGGGAGCACTTGGGGTCCGGTATTGGAATGTTGATACTGCAACCGCTCTCCTGCAATCCTAATTCATGTGGCGTGATGAGTGATCCACCCAAAAAAGCAACTATTTTCTATAACAATATCTGGTTCAGTCGGCATGTTATCTTTCTTTTGCAAAAGATGATCTCTCTTTAGTGGTTAAATAAAAGCTTAGTATGTATGAATTTGTTGTTACAAAGTGATGGATTCACATGACTCTTACACTCTTTAACTAAAAACAAAGTATCAAACCAAGTAGGCTACCCGACTATAAAGACTCCGGCGCTTGTAGACGCACATAGATTGCGAAAAAGATATCACTTTTCTTTTTTTCCTAATGTAAGTGCCGAGATACTCTATTTTTGGAGGAGATGATTTTTATACGTTGAATCCGTAAATGTTTATTCACAAATAATTGAGAAACAACAAAAGCTATAATTTAAGAATTTTGATTCCATATGCTTGTTAAAATAAAAAAAATTATGATTACTTATTGAAAAATTTTTAAACGTAAAAATTATAAATTTTAGTGAGATTTACAATTTTTATATTATTTTTTTATTAAAAATATCTATTTTAGGACCTTAAAGTTTAACGGGTTTAAATAGGATTTTAAAACTGTTTGTTTTAAAATTCGCTTCAAATCTGTTAAACTTTAGGACCTCAAAATATATATGTAGAAATTTTTTTTGAAATTTTTTTCAATATGAGAATAATAAATTTTATACTAAAATATTTTTTTTAAAAAATCACAAATTGTTTTTTTAATCTATACACTCCTGCATATGATAATCTGAGTGTCCGTGCCCTTCAAAGGCCTTCCTCCGACTGCTAAATCCATTCCGGTAGGGAGAATCTGAACCATCCAACAATTACTCCCATCGAACGGCTAATGGAGAAACCCATACCATTGTTAAAAAATTAACCTAGACATTTATCATTAATATAATATTTATTACAAAAAATATTAAATAAATAGAAGTATTAAAAAATAATAACAAAAAATGAGAAACTGAGAGAAAGAAATTAAATTATCTTATTAGATTAAATATAATGTTTGAACTTATAAACTATATCATAAACTTTTTATTTTTAACTACTAAACCACTCTTTTCTATTGTGTCCCCCAATAATTATTAAAGAACAAGTAAAACAAACACATAAATGTATGCTAAAATATATCTAAAATATGTTAGATCCTAAAGCTTTATGATGTAGAAGAAGGTATGGCAGCCAACCACCACTTGATAGAGTAGAACCAGGAAAACATTTCCACCAGAATTAATTGATGGGGTTCAGTTTCTTAAGGGAAAATCACTCTAAGCCTCTTTATTTGAAAGTTTTTTTTTTTTTTTTTTATAAATCAGCCTCTATTTTAAATTTATTAGGAGCATGTATCTATCTTGAAAATCATGTTAGATGTGTTTTGGCTACTGTATAAATATTTTTTTTTAAAAAAAATTAAATAAAAGAAATGTTGATGTAATTTATAATTTTTATGTTTAAAGTTTTTCCAACAAATACTTCTAAATAAATATTTTGATATTTTAAAATTTTAGTGGACTTAAAAATTAATCCGCTAACCTATTAAAATTTAAAGTCTCAAAATATTTATTAGAAATATTTTTTTAAAAAAATTTTGAAAATAAGAAAATAAAATTTTAATGTGATCTATAACTTTTATATTTAAATCTTTTCTAAAAAAATATTTATAAATAAATATTTTGGAATATCGAATAGAACGAGTTATAATGAGGAGCTTATTCTAAAATAAACTTTCAAAAATAAAGTTTCAAGGCAAGAACTGATACCTAAGTCTCCCATTTCTTAATTTTCAAACTCACATTTTTATAGGTATCTTTCCTGCTTAGTGCCTGTCATATAAAAAGTGGTTAAGAAATTTTCAGGTATATAATAAACTAATGAGTGGCATGATCTATATTTCACCAACCGAAAAATTCCAACTTTTTGATCTGTGCAGGTCCAAATGTTCATATTATTTTCCATAAAATAAAGAGAGGATAAATCCTTCACATCCTTACGGGTGGCACTTATGAAAATCGAATTTAAAAGATCTACTTTATGAAATAAAAATTTAGAAAAATTGTATATCAGCTCTCTATTTTTAGGGACTGATATGTACAAACTTTAAAAATAGAAGTTGATATACAATTTTTCCTAAAAATTTTAATTATCCATTCTAAATATTCTGTGCTCGGTACAAAATATTTCTTACTGGGATAGTTCAAGTTCCATGTAAGTTGGGTGACGGAGTCAATCAGGAACCTGACCGTTGACTAGAAAGATCTTTATTAGCTGGAACATTAGATACATGAATGATTCCATGGCTGCCCTACATGTTAGTTGGGAGATATACTTATTAAAGAAAAATACATGTTTCTCCAATTAATTTATCAAAAAATTTAATCAATTCAGATATTTAAAATTTTATAAAATTTTTTTTGAAGATATTTTTAATATTAAAATTATATATTTAATTATATATATATTAATTTTTAAACAAATATTTTATAAATATTTCAATATTTAAATATTTAACTCGTTAAAAGCAGGTTTCCAAAGAAATTTTAAATCTGTTAAATTTTAGAATTCAAAAACATATATTTAAAAATATATTAAAAAGACTTTCAACGTATCAAAATCTAAAATTTTATGTTAAAGTTTATTTAAAAAAATACTCCTAATTTTTTTTAATTATGTGGATTAGTGAATAATTTGGTAAATCCATAGAGGACTAGCATCATTCCTTATTTATTAGGGTTAATTATGTATCAGCCCTATCTTTTTCCGTCATTTGAATATTTGTGAATTTCAAAAAAAAAAAAATCTGCAATTCTATATCAAAAAAATTTTCAGAAAATGTCGGTAATACTATTTATAATGTATTTTTGAGAGTCAAATAAATTTGGTGTCCATTTAATCATGTAGCATCGAACTCGCTTTCGTTTACTTGATTTATTCACATCCTTATACTCAATTTATTTGTGTGGACCAGTAAGAGAAAGAAGCCTCTGACCCTTCGTTCTATCTGTTTGTTTAAGTTTTTTTTTTAAAAAAAAACAGATGTTGTCCAAGAAAGTCTATATAATATAAAATTCGAGCAAATCAACCCTTAAATAAAAATATTAAATTTGTTTAATCCAATATTTTATTTGTTCGTCCGCAATATTACGTTTACTTGACTGAACATTTTATTTATTTGTCCAATATTTTATTTAATTATTTGAAATATTGTGTTTACTTATTTGAAATAATATATTTTTTAATATTGAGATACAAGCCGGTAATACAGCGGTAGCTGTCTGCAACATATATTTGTTTGTTTGTAATACCTTAAAATTTTCGAAAAGATATTTTTTGAAAAAATTAAAAAAAACATAGGCTCTTTGTACTAGTTTGAAATAGTAGATATTAGCTCGAGTATCAACTAGTACAAGCACATCTCAAAAATGATGGCATGTAAGTTTCAATTTATATTCAGTGCAGAGGGAAAGAATTTTATAAATTCTCAGTGGTGGCCGACAGACGTCTAAGACAATATTTATGATATCAGTTTTTATTTAGATGGGGCTCCCATGAGCCAAAGTTTATCCTTGCCAAACCGGCTTTTATGCGAGGTTCTCACCGGCATAAAGACAATTTATGTCGCTACTAGAGCTGGTTCAACGTCCGAGCTTGTGTCTTGAAATATGGCGTAAACTATGGCTGAGCAGGGAGAAGCGTTATTTCAAATTCGATTGGTTGGCGGGCCGAAAAGGTGTGCTCATATGATAACTGTATTTGAAATTTAAGCATATATTTTTTCATATACTGCAAAACAAAGAGCATTTAGGTCAAACATCCATAAACGATTACATAAACACATTTTAATTAAATATGGACCAATTTTGTAAAATAAAAAAAATCTTGTGTAGAATTGATTTTATTTGCGGCCGTAAAGAACAAGTCATGTTGACTTTATAAAAGATTGCCAGAGGTCGATGTGAATTGATGAGATTCCATGCATGATGCTGAAATTTATTCACATTTTTTCTTTTTTTCTAGAAATGATAATTAAAGCAGTTGAAAAATCGTATATATTTCTTCATCAAAAGAAAAGTTCCAAACGATTCAGCGTCATGGTCAAGAAAAGAATTTTCTTTTTCCCTTTTTAAGAGAAAATTCAACGCATATTTAATACCGACACGTCTGTATTTAATATCAATGCAGAAGAATATAGATAGTGTTTACACCAAATAATACCGATAATCTATATTTTTATATAAAACTGAGTGATGAAAATAGTTATGCCGCGTTGTATTTTGAATAATTTTTGATATGTCATGTGGCATTTATTTTATTCTAAACAAACAATTTGATATTTGTATTAATTTATAAGAATATATAAAATCATTTAACATTTGAAAAATATCAAATATCAAATATTATAAATAAATATTTAACTAAAATAATAATTTATAAAAATAATCTAAATATAGCATAAAAATTAGTGTAAAAGTAATTAACTTAAATATTATTTATTATGTAATAGTAAATTTATAAAATCATGTACACAATTTTTAATTATATATATATATATATAAAACCATTTAACGTTAATTGTCGAATAATTTTATGTATGGTATTTAATTTTTTTTTTTATTCTAATAAAATATTACGAATAAAATATAAAATTTTAATAAAAATAAAAAATAAAAAAATAAAAAAATAATGAATTAAATTTATTAACATTATTAAGAGATTTCGTATCATCAACGTAGAAGGATAATTGGGCATGAAAGGTGACCAACTCAAATTTCAAAAGGATCTACGCGATAAATAAGATAACAAGTATTGCAAAGAACGGGAGAAGATCTTGGTGATTGAATGATTTGTTGCAAGTGCAAAGCTACAAGCAAGACATCAAGGGAAAAGTTCTTATTAATTATATTGTATGTTATTTTATTTTATTTACTTTTACATTTATAATTAATTTAATATGTATTGTCTTAATTTATTTTATATTTTATCTATTCACTTCTTTATATTCTTTTATTATTAAATTTTTGTATTATGTGTGTGTGCTTGATATTTTATTGGGGCATTGTACACGTACTTTCCTAGCTCCGTGAAATTGTATGCTTGTTAGTTTATGTGTCTTGAATTTATATTCTTAGCTGAGGATCAGTCTCATTCAAAAGTGATGCATACTCCTACTTTTTCCAGATCCCATTCTGGTGGTACTTATGGTTGGAATGTTATTATTGTTGGTTTATTTTTTATATTAATTTATTATTATTATTATTATAAAACTACACGATTCATGCTTATTTGGGTAGTTCCATATGATTTCTTATTCTATGGACTTGTGTGCTTCCTCTGGCTACGAAAATAATCTCACTTAGAAACACAATTGTATAAAAACTTATCCGTTTTGCATAATTAAAGTGTAGCACTCTAACAATCAATTAGGTTTTAGAAAATAGGAGGACATATGTATTACCTTAATAGTAAGACCTCCACTAATACAAAGTAGAATTGCATCCAATCCAAGGGACAGGATAAATTCTAAATTATTCAATTCCTCACATCTTGCAACCAATAAGAACAAAATCTCTCATGAAGAAGCCATGTGAATGTAAGTGGTTGGTCTAACATTGGTTGAACCTCAATCTAGGATAAGCTTATTCTAACCATAAACTAGTCGCCAACAAAAAAGAATTCACAATCATAGTATCGCGACGCCACAACCTCCATTTTTGTTGTATTCAACCTTCATTTAACTAATAAAACTTCCAAAAAACTACTTAAAATAGTATTTTGTTAATGTAATATAGCGTTAATTACTAAGTGTCTCTTGTCTTTTGTAAAATAATCGCATATTTTTTATTAGTTTTTGTAGTAATAACTTTTGATATATTATACCGGTAACTGTAGAATATGCTGTTTGTAATAGTTTCAAAATATATACAAATGTATGACAAAAGAAGTATTTTTTAAAAAATTTTAAATGTTACTTTCAAACAAAAATTAAAAGTAAGTTTAGGAATACGTTCATTACCACTATAATTAATCGATGCAAAGATATTAATTTTTTTGGTTGAATAATGAAATTAAGGTTATGTTCCAAATTACATAGCTACATAAAAGAAATATCAAAGATATTTGTGCCATTTTGCAATTTGCATGCAACAATCATAATTTATATTATATAAATTTGTCTATTTTTTATATTAAAAAAGATTAATTTATTAATTTAATTGGTGGCAAGTAGTAGTGGGTGGAAGGTGGATATGATATGGTGATGAAACCAATGGCTTTGCCACCAAATGGCCGGAGAACTCCATGTGCTATGGCCATGACGTGGAAGACAGCCTCTTTCAATTAACACAACAAAATATCTGCCTACTATGAGTTAAATAGTAATTAATAATTACATTTAAATAATAATTAAGCATTATAGGATCATTTAAATAATAATTAAACATTATGAGACCAATGGAAAAAGCTAAATGCTTCATTTTATAAGCCTTATAGTAGAAGTTATAACAGCTAACACTCAACTGTTAGCTTTGCTTATAGCATTAAGAGCATGTTGCCATAAATAACAACATTTCGGACTGGCCTGGACCAAAGGATTGAAGTTTTTTTTAATTGGTGAAATATAAATCAGTATCATTCGTGATAAATAACCATGATATAGATACGGATACGAACACACAATACGATACGATGCTTATACGAAAAACAATAATTTTACAAAATAGTACATAAATACTGCTTGCATACAGTAAAAAAATATATAAATAATTGAAATATTATTTAAATATTTAAGCATATGATATAGTAATATTTTATAATAAAATTTTTATATAATATAATAGGGTATATTTTTTAACATAAAAAATCTAATTATATAATAAAAAATAATACTAAAAATTAAGTAATTATATTATTTAATAATATATTATTAATATTATATAAATATTTTATGTTTTAAAACTTCTTTTTTAAGAAATACGAATATTTATCTCCGTATTCAAACTTGTAGTCGCAATGACGGAAACTGAATTCTCTCCATTTGCACAAAACTATACACTTGATTTCACCAAATTTCTCCCACAACATCTCCCAATTATGTCGTGCCATGAACTCGTCTAGAATTCAAATAATGGCGACAGCTAATCCTGCATCTGACTTCCTCACTAGCCCACATGCCACGCAATGCTGCCACGTGTCCTTAGGGTTTGCTTGTGGTGCACCGCTAGCGAAAGAAAACTCCAAAATTGCGCGCGCGGCTAGAGGCCCCAATTTCTCTCCTTCGGATAACGTTTCAGTACATTTACGGATATACCCCTGTTCATGGTAACCTCACCCGGTTCGCAGTAATTTCGTAATATTTCAAAAGGTATAGGCCATTTGTAGAAAAGCTGACGTCTATAGCTCTTGGGAGGACGCAAAAGCCGTAAACATCGACGGCTACAACTAGACCAGTTCCGAGGAACCACCGTATGACCGTTGGATCAGCATACCAGAATTGTAACCGTGGTTGAGTAAATTCACCGCGCCTCTAACCATAGTTTAGTTAAGCGGCATCCAACTCGACGCAGCCTCCTACATCAGGACCCGCAACGTTTTCTTAATTTACGCAGTTTGCCATCGCGGGTTTTGCTATAAATCTAACGAGTGAGGCATCCGTTAGGTTTGCCAAATTAGAGAGCGGCAGCCGCTCTCAAAGATTCCTCGGTCTCCACTCTTCTTCATCTCCTATATCTCTGTATCTTTCTCTCTCTTCAATGGCAACTTCAAGAAGATCTAGTGGACCGGTTCTACCGGTCAACAGCGCGTTCCAGCGGTCTATCTCGCCGTCTGGCCGGTTCTACTGCGGCAGCGGTGCCGCCGGGTTGCCCTCGTCGGCGTCGTCGGCGTTTGCTTCTTCTTCTTCCTCTTTCTCGAGATCGTCGACGTTTTTCCAGCGACCGGCGTCGCCGACGCGTGTAAATCTCGTCGGCGTCCCGCCGTCTGTACCCTCCGTCCGATTCTCCATCGAACGACACAGACCAACATCTCCGAGACGCCAACTCGCCGTCGACGGCCACGTCGTCAAGAAGCCTATAGCCGCCGCTCCCTCCGCTCCCGTCGCTGCTCGTCGCACCTGCATGTGCTCGCCTACCACGCATCCCGGCTCCTTCCGCTGCAGCCTCCACAAGAACATCTACCACTCACCTTCGCCGTCGAATAGGCTCAACGCGCGTCGATCGGCGATGACCAACTCGCTTGTTCGAATCGGAACGGTGGAGGGGGAGTGGGTCAAGCGCGCGCTTGCCGCACTTATACGCCCGTCGTCACACCAGCAGCGCCGACGCGCCGCGTTCCAGCGGCGGCCGAGCCGGCTCTCGGTCATGTCCAAAGCCGATGATCTATGAAACCCTTGAAATCGGTCGCAGGTTTGTTCAATTTTCTGGTCATCGGCAGATCCCGATCTCCAAGGAGGAACGGCGCGGTTAAAAAAGAAGGGAATATAATTTTTAATTTCCTTTTTTGGTTTTTGTATGGAAGAGGATGACAACTGGGCGGTTCACGGCCGTCCTTCTGTACATAATCTCAATTTGAAGGACTATTACTGGGAACTAGAACGCAAGATCACTAACTAAATATAACTAATTAACCAACACAAAACCAAAGTAATTAATCTAACTTTTTGAGATCTAATTTGATTGTGGTTTTATGAAATGGTTAGTTCGATGGTGGTATGCTCGTGTTCTTTGCAGCGTTGTAAGTTGTGTTTTATTCGCCGTCACCGGCGTTTCCGTTCACGCCGATCGTGTTCCGTCCGTCGTGTCACCCATCCGTCAGCGTATGTTCCGTCCAGGTAATTTTCTCGCTTATTTCGTTATTTTAATTTATTCTTTATTATGTATTTTGTGTATGTTTATTGTATTATTATGGATTTAACGGCGTTTTTAGTTCGTTGTATTTCCTTGCAGGGGTGTGCTTGTGGGACGTGGTAATTCTTCGCCAGGAATGAGTCGAACGGTGCCGTTTCTAGAAACGGTTAAACTTGGAATGCTGTTGAACGAACGAAAATTAAAAACATGACTAAATCAAAATTAAGAAGGAAATATGTGATTATTACACGTTGATTAAGAGTGAAGAATTAATGGAAAAGAAAAAGCAACGAAAGGAACAGTCTAAAATGGATATTTATCTGAGAGCGAAAAAAGCTGAGAAAGTGGGCTGCTGGAACCAATTGGGATAGCACACGGTTTTGACAACCTTGTCCTGCAAGTTACTAATAAAATACAAATATAATTTTCAACAATGTTGGAACGTATGATATGGGGCCTACACCTGGGAATATTGAAGAAAAAGGTTGCAGCTGGCAGCCTTTATTTTCTAGGAGCAGATGGGTACCCGCAATTTTATAATTAGAAAACGTCCTGCCGCTGGACTTGGATCTTCTAACGTTCTTAAAATTTTGGGTTTTTAATACCTCTTGACTTTTATTTTTTTTTACTGAAGATAAGTGGCGAAATAGGAAAATTAAACTGTGAATTTAGTTTTTTAAATTGAGAGGATAGTTTTTTAAATTATAACCTGTTTATTGGATCAGTTGACCAAGCAAAGAAACCTAGACTTGGAGAGAAAAAAATTAAAAGAAAAAAGGGTTATAATTTAAAAAGAAAGGGTTCTGTCCGGAAATTTTAATGCAAAAATAATTTGAACAAATATTTGTACGTTTTGGGATCAGTATTCAGAGGTATATGAACATGAATTTGGATTATTTTTTGGATTATTAGGTCGGAATAAATGGTATTATTTAAATTAAAAACATGGGGGACGTAGATGGCAATAAGAATTAAAATGCTGTATTTGTGGTGAATGGGCGGTAGGCAAGACGTTGACAGCCAGCCGACTCCGGAGATGGAATCTCACTTGGCTTTAGATGGACGGCTGTGATGTCTTTCCTTGCAAGCCACTCGATCTCTTTAAGTATAATATTGTGTTTTCAAAAAAAACATATTTCAGTACGAATTTGGTCAATTATATACCAACATTAGTTCAATAAATATTAGATTTTATCTTTCTAAAATTTATGGTGTTATAATTTCATAATCACAAAGGAAAGTGGTAGAAAATAGGTAGAGTTATGTATTAGTCTTTTATGTTTTTAGAATGTATAAATTATCTTTTAAAAATAAAAAAATACGTTAATGTGGCGATGCGTGCGCACCATCATGTTAGATATTTTTTTTTTTTTTTTGGAGCTGATTTGTATAATTCTTACAAATAGAGAAAAAGGTGCGTAATTAACCCTATAAAATATGTACCACGAGACCATACTACCAAATTGAATACCAGTATTTTTGTGGTCACCATACATTGTTAATTCAATACTGTCGCAGTATTTTAGTAGTGAATTATAGCATTTCCATATAGTATTTTAGTAATTGAGCTGTCCGTATGTATGTAGAGTTAACTTCTTGTGTCAAACACAAATGCTTGATTTTTTAGAGAAAAATGATTTGAAAAATCACATATCCGTTCTAACATTCAACGGCAATCACATCGTATTTACTCAGATAAAATCTCCTCTATAGGCTTTGGTTTTATAAGGGACATTGGTGGTTAGCTGGGCTTGAACAATAATTCAGCCCAGCCAACGCTCTTATGGGCTTATCTAAAAAGGGCCATCCAAGCTAACGGTTGTAGGTCTCTTTCAAAAAATAAAAAATACAGACACGCAAGAGGATGAAATTGGAAGAAAGAGATAGAGAAATTGTCATCATCAGAGGAAGAAATTGGAAGAGAGAGAGAGATCAGACTTCTCACAGAAATATCCATCACCAATGAGAAGAGATGAAGATTTGCTGTCGACGAAATTTGCACCACCGGCAGTCTGAGATGGTCCACTGCAATCGCAGAAATCCGCGGTGGCCAGGAACTGCTACGTCGGACTGTCGGCTGCCGATAAATGCCAGCGCATTAAAATTAAAGAACAATATTGTCAGGCGGCGGTGGCATATTATAAAACGGTTAACGTATAAAACGGATTTTAAAAAATAATTTAAAATTAGTTATTTTTGGAGTTCCAAAATATCTATTTATAAGCAAATTAAAAAAAAAATTTTAAAATAAAAAATTGTAAATCTCATCAAAATTTATGCTAATTTTTTTTTAAAAAATATTTTTATGTAGATATTTTTAGAACGGGTGCAGAATTAGCACCGAGCGGTAGCAGCAGATTCAGGTTCTATTTGTAGCGCTAACGCCGACTTTGCGTTTAGGGCTTGGGACCAATGGGTTGCAAACACCGAACAGCCTTTTATTTTGGTTTTTTTAGAGAACTCTTATTTTGCAAATTAATTGAAAACGGCTCAAGTAGCTTGCTAAACCTTCCCATTGATTGTTGGGAAGGTCATATGACAACCGTAAACCGAATCTCATTACACACTCTTGCTCTTATCGTGATGTCCAAGTCTGAAATATACATTGCTATTATTATTATTATTTTCTAAAAAAATGTATTATTATTCTTTTATGGCAACCTTTAATCAGAAAAAAAAAAAAATCGTAGTTCGAAGCCGTAACGAATGTTATATGTCTGAAATTAGATATGACAATAGAGTATACTATTGTTAGTCGGAATTGTTGAACGGCAAATTTACAAAGTGGCTTCTTTCGTCAAAGTTTTTCAAACCTTCAGTTAAATCAGAAACTAAACAATAATGCGACAATATATACAACAGTCTTAACATGGACTTAGTTTAAAAGTGAACTTTTAGAAGTCAATTTATTCTTTTTTTAATAATGTCAAAAAGTTTATTCTAGATTAGTTCCTACATTTTTAACTTTTTTTAAAAAAATTCTCACCAAATACTCTATAATATTTCAGACAGAAAATACAATGCTACAAACAGCTAGTGCAGTATTGTTCGCTTATATTTTAGTGTTAAAAATATAGTATTATGGACGAGTAAAGATAATATTTTGGACGAACAAATAAAATATTAAATTGAACAAAGGTACTCTCCTTATAAAGTCGTGGATCGAACATACTCAGTACTTTTAATTTAAGGGTTAATTTGTTCAAATTTTTTATTTGACGGCCATTTCTGACAATATTCCTTTCTTTTGTTTAAAGATAAGGGGCTGTCAGCCTTGACTGAAATTAGCTCTAAACTCAAAGCCCAGGAACAAAATTGAAATTGATGAATGTCCAGCATCGGCAAGAATCCAATGCCCAAAAAAAAAAAAGAGGGGTTCATTAATGGAGTGTGTGAGTCAGGGCCTAAGATCAGGCTGAAAGGATTGGCAAAGATATGCCGGAGTAAGTCTGAAGAAGAGTACAAATCGCTGCCGCTGCCGCCGCCGCTGCCGTCATGAAAACGTGAAGAGATCGGAAAGGCGACAGCCACCATTTGCTGCGTTTGTCCGGTTCGAGAGCATTTTGGTGGTTCCCGGAGGCTTCGATGCCAGAATTACAAGCATACCTGCATACCCCAAGTAACAATTCTATCAAATGGAGGATCATGTAAGATAGGCACCTTACCGCCATCATAGTGTATAACAAAATACGCCGTGCGTTGTTGCGGTCATACAAGAATTTTTTTTTATTATTATTAATTGATATTTTAACACAAATGCAATGAAATAAAAAGAATAAATATTTTTTTTTGTATTATTATAGTCAATTATTTTGATCTCTTAATCGACTACTCATTTATAGGGATATATTATTATTTCGTCGATCGTTCTACTCAGATGCATCATTATTTTAAGATATTATTTAAAAAAAATAAAAAATTTATAGAACATATAAAAATATATTTTTAATATTTAAAATTTTAAAAAATATTTGTACATATATATTTTGGGTAATTTTATAAATCTTTCTTGTATTCAAAATTTTAAAATAATATTTATATATACGTGTTTGAGTGATTTTATTAATTTTTTAACTATACAAGTACTTATTTGAGAAATAGTTACAAAGCATTATTTTTTCAACAAAATCATTGTTAAGATTTTAGAGTTTCAAAATACCTAATCAAAAATATTTTTCAAAAAAATTTTGAATACAAAAAAATAAATTTTAATGTGAAATAACTTTTGTATTTAATATTTTTTTTTAAAAAAATAGAAATAAATATTTTGTGGCGTAGAAATTAGCGAATTTAAAATGAAAACTTAAATTTTTTTATAATGATATACAACTCTTCCTAAAATAAACTAAAAGTAAAAGACAAAAATAAAATAGAAAAAACAAATAAAAAAAAAATACGCCAAAGAAAAAGTTACTGTGTAATAAACAGTAACTCATTTGGCAGCTTCTGCTCTCATTTAGTGTGTGTGTTTTACCAAAATAAAAACAGATTTACCAGCTACTGAAAAAAGAGGGGCTGTCCAGAGCTTTTGATGAAACCAATCTCAAACCTACAACCTCATACATAAACCAGTGAGCAATACTCCATAACTGCATATTTTTTGAGAAAGTAGTCTGCCATCTCTTCTCCGGTTTCCTTTTTGGATTCCTAATATGTGACTGTGGTAATTGCCAGCAAAAAAGGGTCAAAGGTCCGCTGATAACATATATCTCGTTGGCCCGTGGGTGACGGAGTGTCGCTCATGATTTTTTCAATAATGATATGGTCTTTTGAAAATATATATATATATATATATTTTTTTTTTTTTTTTTTTTTATAAACTCGGGGATGGCGGTATGTCGCTCAAATGACTTTCTCAATAATGACTTGGTCGGTTGAGAATATCCATATTTCTCAATAGTGACTTTTAAAGGGGGTTTAGCAAAAACCACTTGACGTTCCACCAAAAAAAAGGCTCGCTCAAATGACTCTGGAAGCTAGTTTCTAAGGTTACTTCCCATCTTCTTGATCAGATACTTGATTCAAACACTCAATAATGGCCTGCAGACTAAGCCCGTTGGACCTAAACCCATTAACTTCCAAAGATGACATTACAATCATCCCAATCCCATCTACGTAGCACGGACACGGGAACACGATACGGCACGATGTGGAAATATGGTAAATTTAAATAAAATAAGACACGGGTACGGTTCGGACACGACAATAAAAAAATTTAAATATAACTAAAATATAATTTATACGAAATATTTAAATATTAGAGAATATAATAATATTCGATGATAAGTTTATCCATAATATAATATTTCGTGTCCTTAAAATAAATTTAAACACGAAAAGTCTAATTATATCAACTGAAACTAAAAATATATAATATATGAGTGCATAATTATATTATATTATTTACGACTATTACAAATAATATTTAACTCTTCTAAAAAATAAAAAATAATTTTTTAAAAAAAAATGATATAAATACTGACACGCGTGTCGGACACGCCGAACAGAAGTGTCCGACACGTGTCCGATTTTTTTTTAATTTTTTTCCGGATACTCCACATGGTGCGTCCGATACGTGTTCGGGTGTATCCGATGAGTGTTGTGTTTGACACGTGTACGGACACGGACACGTCGATATTTTTGAAATGTCCATGCTATATAGAATCCCATATTCGCGTAGCTAATAATCGGGATCAAACAACGATAATCTCAAAAAAAAAAAAAAGTTCCAAATGAAACCACATGACATTCCAAAACCGGAGTGAGCACCAGTCACTTTGTAGTTAAGAGTGAAGAATGTAGTTATACTAGACCATTGGCACTTGTCAACATTCAAATTTGGTCTGTTCGGATGCAGTTAGATCGGATTAGATGCAGTCAGATAGGCCAAAATCAGGTCCAGGTTCAATATGCATCTGGCAACCCAAACAACTAAAGAAAAATATCAAAGTAACTCCATGTACTATCCCAAGGATAATGCGGTCGAGCCCGACCCATTAATCCGATTTTTCGCACGGTAAAATGTGTTTACCACACGTTCGGACGATTTTCAGGTTAATGGTTCGAGCCTTCTAGCATTTTCCCTATCCCAATAAGGAGCCGTAGAAGCAGGTGGTGACAAGATCAACTTGGTGGCCCTAAACAAAAGTAAAATTAAAGATGAAGACAATTCTGCTATTTTCAACTTCAAGGAAATTACCATTCTCCATTTCTGTTGAAGTGCATATTCAAATTGATATGGAAACAACTGAAGCAGCCCTCAAATCTGCTAATTTGACTGAGTTATGGTGCTTGCTTCAGTTATGGTATCTAAGCCCTGAGCCTACTAATCTTCAATGTCTTCGTATTTTTTTATAATATTATAAGCTTTGATAGTTAACTACCTTGGTTAAGGTTAAGTCTCGAGTATTAGTTTCCTATAAAACCTGATGGATTCTATCAAAAAGGGTTTTGGATTCTATGTGGGCCCTAAACATGGTTGTCTGGGTTTTTCTCTTGTTTGCATTGATTATTGGTTGCTCTGATTATTTAATTCTTTTATTGGTTAGCAACAAAAATAGACCTGAGTATTGAAAATGGAAAGAAAAAGGAGACAAAAAAGGAGAAAAAAGGGAAAAGAAAAAGATTAAGGAGGCAAAATAAGTTCCGAATATAGGAAGTCTATAAAATTTGATAGTGATTATCTCCAAGAAGAGTTTTGGAATCTATGTGGGCCTTTGAAAGGTTATAAAATGTGCTATATTACTTTATATAATTAAAAGAGATATTTGACTGATTTTGATATTTTGTATTATCTGGGTTTGGTTTCTCATAACTTGTAAGTCGCTATATTTAAATTTTTGCCCTTTGAACATGACTTTTTCTACTGAAAATAGTGTATTACAAATTAATACAGGACATGCCTATGTATGATATCTTGATCTACTATTTTGGCTATGTGAGTTTTGAAATAATTCTGATCCACTAATCCATGTCTACATCAATTGTATAAAAATTTATCACACAAAAGAATATGGATACTGTCAGATTTTTTTGAAAATATGCATGTATATTGCTGGTAGCTAGGAGATAGAACTTTTGTAGTATTTGATTGATATCTTATTTTTGAGAAGGAGTTTCATTCTTACACATGTGAATTATAGAAAATTTTGGCATCTTCTTTTGGCATTGTAAATTTTATTTATTCCAAATTTTTTATAATACTTAGTTTTATGTACTTACTAAAAAAAAAAAAAATCTGCTATATGTCATTTACAAATTGATGGCAGGTAATTTCTCCCAAAAAAACAAAAAGATCGTATGCAAAAAGTATGTACTTCCACATTCAAATGTGCACTTAAAGCTATGTTTGGGAAGTAAGAAAATGGTAGGAAAGAAAGGGAATGGAAAGAAAAGGAGGGGAAAATTTTTTTTTTCCATGTTTGGGAGATGGGTGGAAATGGAAGGGAAAGAAATTGGAGGGAAATTATTCCCTTGATTCCACCAAAAAAATTTTCTCACCAATTTGGTGGGAAAATGAAGGGAAAGGAGAGAGAGAAAGAAAGAGAGAGAGAGAGAGAGAGAGAGAGAGAGAGAGGGAGAAAAAAAAAAGGAAAAAAAATATATTTATTATTAAATATTTATAATGATTAATTAATTTATTTTATAATTAATATTTATTTTTATAATAAATATTATTAACTTTCTCACCACTTTCTTTTCCTCCATTATCCAAACATAATATAAGAAATTCATTCTCACCACTTTCTTTTCCTCCATATCCAAACAAATAGAAAGGAAAACATTCTCACCACTTTTTTTTCCATCACTTTCATTCCTTTCATTTTCTTTCCTTCCATTTTTTTTCCGTATTCCAAACGAAGTGTAAAAGTTTAGCATTCATTATGATTTCGCGTTCAGACGAATAATTTAAATATCAGCATTTATTTGTTAATTTTGAAATTTACAAAGAGCTATTGTCAACCATTCTAATATTTCATCTTCCAATCATAGCCATTAATGATCCTGTGATGTGACATTCATCCAAGCCATTGATCACCTTGAAAAGTGTAAGAGTTTGAATACAGACGCATATTGGCATTCACGTTTCTTTCTTCTTTTTCTAGAAGAATAGTCGATTTTCTTTCCTAACATTTTAAAATGGTATAGATTTGATGAATCCAACAGAATCTTAATAACATTTCGAAATTATGTTATTAAGAATATATAAATTTACCCTTTTTATTTTGTTTTAATTCGGTAGAGTTATTTACACTCTTAATTAGGTTTTAATAATATATTAATGGATAATGTTATTAGAATCAACCCTATAAATATGTACCCATACCAACGTATGTACGTGTTTTGAATATTGAAAATTTAAGCAATTGTTGCTTATTATTCTAAGTTCTGTAGAGTATGACTTTAAAAATTTGAAGACTATTATTGTACTTGTGCATAGAGATCTCTTGCCGCATTATGGTGCTGTTTGGTTTGCCGCATTTGAGGCTGAACTGTAGCAATTGAAAATCCGGAAGTTAAATTCAGCATTTGGTTGGTAGCAGTTCGCGAAAACTGCAGTTGATTTGCTCAGTTGAAGGCCGAAATCCTGCAATTGGAGCTGCGGCAAAAATAGCCGTAGTTGCAACTACGAATCGCAGTCGTGATTTTCGCTTGCACCTCCAAATCCTAGCCGCAGTTGCAGATCTTGTTGCCGTTGTTTCTCGTCACTCTCGCCTCTCTCGCTGCTTCTCTACCGTCATCCCCGAGCGCTGCTCTCTCTGTCCCGTGGCTCCATCCCCCTCGATCCGATTTCCTCTCGCCCGCGTGCCGCTCTCGGCCTCCGATCCATCTTCCTCTTGCCCGCCGCTCTCGGCCTTCGACGGTTGCCATTTCCAGGTACTGCGACAAACCTATCCTTGCTATCCAACGTATTGTATGTGTCTTGTTTGATGATATGCCTTCGCCATTACTATGAATCAATTTCCTCGAAAGAGCGAATAAATAGACAGTATGTGGATTGCTCAATTAGATTTTGAAGGCTCTGATTAGAAGACGACGATGAATCGTTATTATTCTCTAAAGAGATTAAGCTTCCGATTGTGCTGATAAAACATACAAGCCAATATGGTAGTCCGTGATGCATTTATTGATGGAAAATTTAGGGTTGTGTTGAAGGTGTTCTAAGAGAGACTCCTTGCCCCGATTTTCACTTGATAATAGTGCTGGAAATGGATGCTTGGGAATTTATATGTCTAGGTTTGATATTTGGATAATCTAAAATGCTTCCATCACGAAGAAAGCAAGAAAGGAGAGTCATATAATCTGAAATGTTATTTTCTGAATATATGTCTCATCTAAATCAGTATCTCAAGCATGATGTTTTTAGAAGTGTCACCCCATCTTGATTCAACTTTGCATCACTTGATGTGATTTACTCTTGCTTTCCATTTCAACATACTCTACTACAAGTGTTGAGATGCGCATAAGGAGGAGTTAGAGAAATTTAATTGTTTGATCATAATGTATGAGGATCAAATCAAACGCCTTAAATTATGTCTTGCTATATCGGTATTTGTCATATCTATTTTACTTTATATTGTATATGTGAATGAATAGTTGTTAAACTTTGTCACAATTAAGTACTTGGACTTGTGTGTTATGCAGGTTTATCAAGCATTAAAGGCTTTATGATGAAGTCCAAATATAAATTGAGAAAGTACTTATGTCGACGCATGTTTCTTGTTCAGCTTATGTTTTGATTTTATTTGATGATTTTTTGTGCTGGTGATGTGGTGGTTTGGGTGCTGGGTGAGACTTTTTGGGTTGATGGTGGTTTGGGTGCTGGGTGAGACTTTTTGGGTTGATGGTGGTTCAGATGTGCTGGTTACATATACTTATATATGTTGGTTATATTTTGTGCTGGTGATACCTTTGGGTGGTTTGGATGGCGGTGTTGATAATGATGGTTGTGCCAGTTATTAGTTGGTTTGATGGTGGTGTTGAGACTGATCTGGGAGTGTACACTGCTGGTCTATTTTGTGCAGTTATATATTTATGTTGCTTGTGCTGTGTTGGCTGGAGTTGGACGCTGCTGTGTTATCTGGTCTGTTGTGGGGCTTGTGCAGTCCCATAAGTGCTTGTGCCATGCGGTACTGCATTTGGTGCTAGTCTATTGATCGGTGCTTGTGCTATGCAGTACTGCGTTTGATGCTTGTGTGTTTGGTTTTTTAACGATCAACCTAACAACATTTTCAGTGTTGTTAAGGCTGTTCTGTGCTGGTTATATTCATTGTTTTATGTGCTGGTTCGATCTACTGGTTATGTACTGGTTATATGCTTGGATGGTGGTGTTGAGACTGATGTATGAAAGTGCATACTGCTGGTGTGTTTTGTCCAGGTTGATCAGAGTGTTGTTGGGGGTTGCTCTGGATGTTGTTTTGTAAAGATTGCTTTGTGTTCTCTGCTGTAGTTGGAAAGTGAAATTTTGGACGGTTGTATGTTGTATGTGCAATCGCTTTCTTTTTTTGTGCTGGTTCTTTAGGTGGTTTGTTTTTAGGGACCTATGCGTTATGCCAGTGTTATGACAGAAAATTCGTGCCGCCTATTTGTCGGACAGGGGTCGATTCCGATTATAGAATCGGTGCTGTTTACTGGATAGGTTGGGCTTCGGTGCCGTTAAATGTTTGGCATAATACTTTAAGGTATCTAAAAGTTAACCACATGCAAGATTACACATAAGTACTTTCGATGATAATTTTTTATAGAATAGGAAAAACTGAGAGCAAAGGTTTGCAACATATCGAGTTATCGGTCTTTTGCGGATTATCGAATAGGAAAGCACAGCTTCGCAACATTATCAAATTTCTCGTCGCTTGTGGAATAGCCGAGTAGAGATGCCAAATGTATTTTACATCCTTTCTGGAGCAAATATCTGTTGTATATAAGATTTTATTTTTTAGTTTTTCTTTTTAGGACTGTAAGGGAAGTTTGGTGTAAATATATGTATAATAACAATAACATTGTATAAACTTGATATGTTGTATGTATAGGACAAGTGTATATTTTTCGTTTAACAATTATTTGTGAATACATTATATGAATCATGTATCTTTTTTTTAATGCATGCACGTCATCAGTACAATTATTGATAACATTGTAAAAAACTTTTTTTTTTTCTAATAATATTGTTAATATGTTCATTAATATTTGAAATTATTTTATATTCAATACTTTTTAAGTAATTCGTAATATTTAAATATATATCATATTATAATAATTTTTAATATTACATAAACCGACTCAATCCAACAATATATATATATATATATATATATAAATTAATAAGGCTAAACTAGGAATTTGAAATTTGTTATTATATATATCGTTTATAACATTTTATAACATTACATATAATACAATTTTATAATATTTCATAAATCAAAAAAAAAAAAAATTGTTTGGAAGGTAAGTTTATCACGAGTTATCATATACGTCCAACTGCATTAAACCAAACACCAGATTTTCAACTGCAGCACTCAACTGCATCAAACCAAACAACAACTTTTCAACTGCAGTAGTTTGAACTGCGCCTAACCAAACGCACCTGTTGTATTACGAAAACATAAAATCACAACTTCCAGCACTTCTAACTGCTGCATTTCTATCTCAGTTTTTTAATTACATCAAACCAAATAGCACCTACGTGATTTTGAAGATCGCATCAACAACTAGCTAAAAGTTTTAAATTTTTTAACTTTTAAAAGAACCGAAAAATTGTGGAGGATGGTAAAGACAAACCTCCCTAATTTGTTGAAACCAACAAATAGTAAAATGAGAATGGAAAGAAGCTAAAACAAGACTTTACGAAATTTGTCTACCAAATGGAAAGAATCAGAATGGAAAGAAAAAAAATGTTTTGATCCATTATCTTTTTTTTTTTTTTTTTTTAATATGGACAATTGCACTGCAATCCTCCTATATTGCTTCAACATCAGTTAAGTGATTTCAAAAATTTTTCATTTTGATTATTTGACAAATTTTAATATATTTATAGCACATTTTAAATAGTTTCCAATATATTTGACATCTTGATATTATGATACCTCTAAGTGTTAATTTTTGGCATCTTAGTGTGATTTTGGCTGTCGGGATAATTTGTAATCTAGACATCCCGATACATTAAATTTAGGATGGTGCGTGTCGCGAATTTGTTGTCGAACCTATCTTTCGATCCATTTTTGTAAAAGAAATACTGGTAAATTGGTTTGTGAGCTATAATGCACAACAGATATAATATTATTTTTCTGGATAAACCCTTTTTCATATTATAAGAGCCTCCTGATTTTATATTAAGGGATAATTACATCCTCTTGTTTGATTCTTCTTTGTGATGGGGATAAATAGATCTTCCAAAAAATTGTTTTCTTGATCTTGGGAAAAATAACTTTGCTGTAATAGTGAAAAACAACTTAACACTTATATATATATATATGATTCGGAATTTATTAGTTTTAGGAATTAGACTACGATAAATATGGACGAAAGCAATCACAAACACAGTGATTTATGTGGTTCGGCGAGAATACCTACGTCCATGAGAGGGAGAACGCTCTTTGTTACTATACAAGTGGTAAGATAGCCGAGTATAATATATTCTTTTATAGGGCTAGATTCTATCTATATATATATAAATATGAATCCGTCACCCTAAATCCTAAATCAATTCATCTCAAATTGGGGTCACCATTTGAGTTACTTATAACGGCTCTTGGATCGCTCAGTAAGACTATGGACTTGCTTCGATCGTGACTCTTATCATATATATATATATATATATATATATATATATATATATATATATATATATATAGTTATAGAATTTTCTATGAAGAGGATTCTATAGCATTGATCATCTTTTCGAGAAATAAAAGTTTGAACAGATGATCTACAACTTTTTGGAGAAATAATGCCCATTATTTCTGGTACATCTCACAAAGCTCATTCGGAAGAACACACATTGTCAGGGAGTATGCTCGATGATCGGAAACCTTTCCATCTCATCTCCGGTGGTAAAAAAATAACTAAATGAAATGAAAATTTTTAAGTATTCGCCGGGGTGGTTATATTAAGATAAAGCTTCAATATGTATGACAATGACAATGTCATGTAAGTCATGGAAGAGGTGAAGGGAGCAGATGGCAACGTTACACCAACCATGTTCCTGGAATGTTGCCCACCATGGGTCGCTCCACCAGGCGATCCTGGGTCACTGCCCTATCTGTACTGTGTAAATCGCCACCAAACGTAAGATTCATCATATTAGGATCGATTAGATGGAGGGTGGAGTATTGAACCATGGAGCGGATGCAGACACTAGTTATACCCCTTTCAATGAAGAAATTATTGCATGCATCTGATGCATCACGTCATCCGTGTATCAGATGCACCTTCAAACTTTTTGTAAAACATAGTTTAATATAAAAAAATTGAATATTTTCATAAGACATAATTTTCATACAGAATTTTTTTTTTTTAGAAAATATTTTTAAATATGTGTTTTGAGTTAGAAGATTTTCATGTCAAACAAAGATTTTTTAAATTTATTAGAATTTTGAAATTTCAAAACACCTATTTAGAAAAAAGTTTTAGGAAAAAATTTCTACCTGAAAGTTATATATCTCATCAAATTTATAACTTTTATATTAAAAATTTTTCAAAAAAAAGCCTATAGATATATGCAGTGTATGGGATAACGTTAAAATCCTCATAAATTACTTCTAACATATTTTTCAAAAAAAACAACTTATAGATATATGCAGGGTATGGGATGACGTTAAAATCCTCATAAATTATTTTTAAATAGGTGTTTTGAGATTCTAAAATCTTCATAAATTTAAAATTTTTTATTTGACGTTAAAATCTTTTAACTCAAAACACATATTTAGAAATATTTTCTAAAAAATTATTTTATATGAAAGTTGTATTTATTAGGACAATCAACAATTTTTATGTTAAAATTTTTCAAAAAAAAAAATTTGTAGGTATATTCGGTGCACGGATGACGTGGTGAACGCGGTGCGTGCAATAATTTCTCTTGTTATAGAACTACGACATCTAGAAGGGTCATCATAAGTTGACCTAGTCACCAATGGCACCCAATAATCTTTTTCCTTTTGTCTTCAAACATCATTTTTCATGAATGCAACACCTAACCTAACTACTCTATCATGCTAGTTGTATAATAGTTTACCGTAATATTATCACATACTTATATTATGGGATGTGTATCAAAACCAAAATGTTGTAATTAATGGTTGGCTTAGAGAATATTCAATTCTATAACATGACATACTCTTCCGTCGACTCTGCTGTCATCAAGTAAAATCCACAGTATAAAAAGGACAAAAAAATCATTCGTTAAAAAATAATATACGAGTACACACAAACATCAGCCTCATAATGGTATATTATAGGGTTAGTTTGTGATATAGTAAAGGTTTGAACAGCCTCGTGTCGAATGTACAATAGTTGAGATACATGAATTTAGTTCAGTAATCAATGAATCTCGATTGATCTCAGAATTTCAACGAACCTCGACCAACCTCAGAATCATCAAGTTTCGATTACTTCAGCTTAAACCTTATCAGACTCCAGTATAAACAATTTTAGCCCACCTCTGCTAAAATAAGACTTTATTCTACTTCAGATTCGCACAATGTCTGCAGATTCAAGTCACTACATTATAATGAGAAAGCATGACAAAAAAAAGGAAGGATCTTCAATATAGTAAGTAATCTAAAATGGCAGCCAGGACGAATGTTTACGCATGTTTGACTTTCATTATAATCACTTCCCATAATAAAATGTATGTTGCTTATAAATAACAGAGATAAAAAGGTTCGCTGGGGGGAAGGGGATTATTTTAGACCGGTATGCCGAAAAAGTCCTTGATTTTTTCTCCTATTTTGAGGATTTTTATGTTAAAGTCGTGTGTATTGTATAATTGTTTGTTAGCTTCTCTTAGCCAATTTTTATTTTAGAGTATCTATTAATAAACCGAGATTTAACTCGATCAATTTATAATGAAGTAGAAAGTAGGGATTAACTTCTATGTCTAACTAGAGAGGATTGCATGGGCTTTATCGATGTCCAAACCAACCATTGACCGGCTTAGGACGCACTTCTCCTCTTTTTTATTTTCTTAAAAAAATAAAATAATAACACATATGGTGCCATCAAAAAATTGAGGTCCCAAAAGTGAATGACTAAACCAGTGCAATTATTGTTAAGCTTAATATAACATTTTTTTTTTTAAAAGCATAACAATATTTGTACTATGTAATTACAACAACACACCCTCTACCATCAACATCCCACACATAACTAGTGCTTGTGATTTTATTTGGCATATATATATATATAGTAGAATGATAAATATAATTTCAACTAATGTAAAAATTTCTATTACTATTTTTTTGAGACAACAAAATAAAAATATCTCATACAATATTAAATTATTTTACTGAACATAATTTTTTAACAATAATTATTGGACTATAATCAGGAAGTAAAATTTCATGCCTTTCTTCTCGACGTTACTGAGTACATTCGCATACCTACAGCAACTTTAGATTATTTTCTATGTGACCATTTCAAGAAATGACAATGTAAATATAGCACAATTGATACTATGTTTCCCTCTATGTCGGTTTTAGATCATGAAACAGTGTATCCCACCTGATCCCCTCCTCCTCCTCTGCGGCGGTGGCGGCGCTCCGATGAACCACCGGACTCGCAGTATGCGAGGTCATGGGCAGAAGCAATGGCGTCCTCTTCTTCTTCGTCTCAAGCTTCAAAATCCTTCTACTTCTTCCACCATTATTATCTTCATCTGGAATAACAAGAGATTTCCACTTCTTCAAAGATACGATCTTTTTTGCCCTCTTAAACGAATTACTCTCTGATCTCCTTGGCACTACAACGATAGATGAAGATAAATTATCCCGCTGATCTGCCAATTTATTGACGTAATTCGTGATGGATTTGTGAGTTTTCTGTAATGCGGAGAATAATCGAGCGATCGATGATGACGATGATGATTTTAAGTGTTTCTTGGAGAGCTTGAGAATCTCGAGACGGTGTTTGGCGATGGAAATTCCCATGCTCATGAGGAATTCGTGGTCGAAGTGTTTGATGTCGTCGGCCTCGAGCTCGTTGTTGGAGAAGACGAGAGCGTAGTGGTTGGCCGTCGGCGTGTCGAGGGAGGTTTTTGATAGCCATGAAAACCAGTCCATGGAGCTTTCAAGAATTGTTGTGATGATGGGGATTTCTCAGTGTCCAAGAAACGGTTTATAAAGAGGAAGCACAAGAAGGGTGAAGACTGACACAGAGCAAGTTGAAGTTAGTAAAGCAGGAGCACTGATCTCATGGTCTGTGTGGGTAATAGCATACACACAATCCCTTAAAAAAAGTTAATTATTTTTTTAAACAAAAAAAATTAATTATTTTTTTTTAAAAATAAATATAAAAATTTTAAATTTTAAATAAAATTTATAATTTTTAAGTTTATTTTTTTAAAAAAATTATTTTGAAGTTAACGGATTTTAAAATAGTTTTAAAGACTACTTCGAATCCAATATGATTTTGAAGTCCAAAATATCTATTTATAAATATTTTTTAAAAAAAGTTAAACATTGAAAATATAGATTTCAACAATATTTATTTTGAAAAACCAATCTCAACTTTTTTATTGATCGTGTGTATACAACCCTATGGATCAAAATTCTATAAAGTAATATTGTTTTAATTAAAATTATAGGGATAAGCATATGAAAATTATAAATCAGCCTAAGCATAGGATCAGTTGTAAATCGGTATGTATTATTGGTAATGGTAATGTTATAAAGGAGAAGAGGACTGCTATTCATTATAAATCGGTATATATTATTAGTAATGGTTATGTTATAAAGGAAAAGATGACTGCTATTCATCATACCACCAGAGCTCTTCATATAATTGAACCACATGCATGCAGTGCATGAAATATGTGTGCGTAAAGTTCTGATTGTTAAGACCATCAAAATTTTCTGACAATGGCATTTTTGAAAGGATAATTATCGATGTACAAAAAAAGTCTAATTAGTGGCAAGATTAATGTGATCACCATCATTATACAATGTTTAATCCTCGTTTGTTGATTGAAAAGATGAAAAAGTTCCATCATCTTAATCGGTTTCAACACCCGTGCGAAACTGGGTCATTGGTTTAATCTCACCCATCTCGATCATTAGTACACTAAATGAGGGAAGCTCCAAGGTGTGATAATGTGGAGCGACCCATGTTACTGCTAAAAAGAATTTTTTTTTGTTTGTTTCGAATCTTTCGATTGTATGAGCACCATTTTATTAAAGAACTATAAAATTACCGAAAAGAGATCATATTCTGCTATTCATAAAGATTAAATCAGAATTTTCAATTCTAACAACATATAATTGGAAGGAACTTTATACTAATATATACTGTTCTCAGTCGAAATATAGAATAGAAATCGAATTAGACAGTTAAGATCCAAAAAAAAAAAAGTATAAAATTGCAATAATTTTTGGCGAAGTTTATTATTTCTCACAAGTTAAGGTCCAAGTTTCCTAAGCAAACTGCTTCTTCCAGACATGCATAAATTTTATCCTCTTTAGATTCCTACCAGACGATATTTATCATTAGAATGTTGTTAATTGTTTCTCGCAAAGTGAATTCAGCCACCTAAATTTTTACAGTAGGCTAATTTGTATATTTATTTTTTCTTATGAGGCAATTTAGAGATGGTGTACCAGAAAATCTAAAGATGGAGAAGGCAATGTATACTTTTATGCAAGTGTTTGTGGTTATGTTTACACAAGAGGGTGATGCATTTGTCCTTTATGATATGGGAGACTTGTCCTCTGCTAAAGCCTAGTCCTTAGATAGGTTAATAGTTGTTCACGAGAACTTGAAACTTATGATGGTGGATCTTTTTATTTATTATTTATTTTTTTTATTATTATCATGGTGGAATCTCTTATGCGAGCGTACACCTCGTAGGGACCTTAAATTCGCAGAAAACTTTCACGTCTAGTCCCGACCGATGCTATAGGATCTGAGTACAAACTTTTTATGAACGGAGGTTTCTGCCACGGGATACAGAGAATTATTCTTCTGCTGGAATTTCAAACACACCACGCGATCTCAAACCCAGATAGTGACGCTTTCTGAGACGTCTTCTAACCGGTCAAGCTAGCCGCCTCGGCTATGATGGTGGATTTGATATATAGGTTCACATTGTTACAATATGGATGTATTAAAATAAATGTTCAGGCGATAACTCAGTAGCTCGACTGGTGGGATGTATAATCCGCAAACTATATTTACGAATTTGAGTCTCGCACAATCATATATCATTTTTTTTTAAAATGAAGTTTATGACATGTATGTGCCTCTGTAAATAACTACGAGTTAGGGAGGAGTGCAAGTTTAGAATTACTCTAAACCACGGCCCATGGGACGGTGGTAAGAAAAAATATGCCCACTATAGAAATATTATATATGTTATAGAAAGAGTTTTAACTCGTGACCTTAAAAAAAATAAAAGAGTTTGATTATTTTTTATTTGATTTCTTTTTAAGATGATAAGGTGGAAAATATCATCATATTATGCTAAAGCAAGTCGAACCTCGGATCTTAATTTGGTTCTAGCTGAAATAGTTTACCACCAAGAACACAAAATTGGACCTCCAAGAAGTGCTTGCTTTATAAATTTGATCTTTAACAGTTCATTTTTCTTTTTACACTTTTGTTTTGAGAGTGAGCTACTTTTCTGTGCGTAGAATTCTTTAATTTGTCTTTTTAAAGAAAAAAAAAGAAGAATTCTTTAATTTGCATTTCCTTTTCAATGTTTGGTAGCAATGCCAAATAAAGTGTACCGTTCCTTTTCAATAAAGGAAAAAAAAAAATTGTATTCGTACTCTTCACTGTTTCCAATCTCCACCGCTCATCTCATAACACCCATCTCCACGCCATGAACCATCTAAATCCCCACCAAACACTCGACGAAAATGAAAATGGTAGCGAAATAAGAAGAAAAGATAAAGAACTAAAATAATAATAATAATAATAGTATTAATTAACATAACTTTTTCGATTTCGCGGTTGAAGATTCTTTTTCATGGAAAAATATCAAAGCTTCATGATGACAAGCAGGGTGAAGATCATCTGCATCAAATTTTACAGTTAAAAATTTTGGAGTCAAAAAAATCTATTTAGAATTATTTTTTAAATAATAATTAATATAAAAATTATAAATATTTTTAAAATTTAGGATTTTATGTTGAAATTTTTTAAAAATATACATGTAATTTTTTTTAATGTATCGTTATATGAAACGGTGTTTGAAATTTAGTACATAGAATTCTCATCCGGCAAAGCAAGTATTAATTTTACTCGGGAAAATACCAAATCAGCCCCCCTTTTCAATTCCCATACCATATCAGCCCCTCCTCTCCAAAACAGCCCTAATCAGCTCCCCATTCACTGTTTATTCTTTTTTTTAGACAAAACTGTTCTTTTATTGCCGACACCGACATCACCTATTTAGAAGCATTTTTTGAAGAAATGTTGAACATAAAAGTTATAGATCTCGCCGAGATCTACAACTTTCATGTTCAAAATTTTTCCAACAAATGCTTCTAGGTAGGTGTTTTCGATGTCCGAACTATTTGTAGCAATTTCGGGTCGGGTTGGGTCGACCCGTTATGCTTCCGACCTCAAAAACATAACTTTTGAAGTATTTTTTTGAAAAATTTTCAACAAGAAAGTTGTAGTTCTTTCCGAGATCTACAACTTTCATGTTCAAAGTTTTTTCTGAGGTTCTTTCTAAATGGATGATATCGGTGTCCGAAGTGTTAACGGATATAGGGGTAATTTCGTCCGAAAAATTTGCAAACAGTGACGCAGGGACTGATCCGACGCAAATTCAAAATGGGGGGGGGGTTGATTCGGCACGTTTTAAACAGTAGAGGGGCTAATATGGTAGTATCCCATATCACTCTATATTGAAAAGTCAAACTGTAATAGAGCGTACTCTATTTACCGTCTTATTTAGATTAGTACACTTCAGAATTTCGGATGGATGCAAAAACAAAAAGGTGAGATCTGGTAGGGTGTTAAAAGCTATAATCCCATTGGTTTAATGCTGTAAATCTAAAAGAATATCAAACTATGAAAATATTAGTATGTAATTAGGAAATATATAAGTGGATGTTATATGAATAGCATGTTTGAACAACACATCCACCAATTCATCCTGGAAAATACGTCTAAGACGGACGCGCGAAAAAAATCATAGAATTCTTTGGAAAACATGTTTCCCCGTTCGTAAAACACGTTTCATACACGAGGGAACGCAATTTTTTACAGAATTCTGTGAATTTTACATTCAAAAAATCTATTTTTTATGAAGTTTCGTCATTTTTTCCACGTGTCCGTCCAGTCAAGCACCCTCCATCCATCCTCCCATGGAAAAAAAAGACAATCTAGAAAGGGACTTGTGGAGCTATTAGGCTGTATAGACTGACATGTTATCTCCACTGACCACTTTAATAATCCATTAAATCATTTAAAAGAAAACCCCAAGAAGATGCCCTTTTTTTTGAAATTTTCACCTCATGCTGAAGATGGAAGGTAATTTCAATCAAAAATTTCCCAGAAGTATTTGCAAGCAATGAACATGATTCTTCAATATTTATAATTACTAGTTTCACAGGATCCACTACAGAAAAAAGGTCAAATAACGACTAAATGGTCACTGTAGTTTAGTCTCTAATAATGCAAATTTTAGTCGTAATAGCTTTCAGCGACTAAATTAAGTAGTATTTAGTCGCCGAATCCTTGTCTCTAAATGTGATATTTGTTGTAGTGATCTTAGAAATGACATCGGCTGGTGGCTCTATAATTCGACGCCTGTATGCTACATATTTGTGCAAATTTCTATAAATTTGTCTGATAATAGCCTGTATTTCTATCCAAATTTTTTTTTCCCAATCGGTGATAACCCAAACCGAGTTCTTTGTCGATGTTAAAATATATTAGTTATTTCTTATTAAGGATATTAGAATACTTATAGATATATTATATTTAGATATTATAATACTAGAAAGTACGTATTAGAAAAAAATATATTTTAGGTATTTACTATTTTGTACTTATAGAGCTCTATATAAGAGCCATATGTGCTTGTATTTTGAGTATTCAAATATAATGTAATACCTCAAAAATTGCTCCATTTATTATTTCCAACATGGTATCCGAGCTAGATTCGTCATTTTTCGTAGTCAACAATTTCAACAAGAAGTTCAATTCTCATAGAGTAATCACTAATAATTACATGCCACCGCCAACTCATCATCTCTGATGTCAGTTGTCTCCGACTTCAATCAAAGTGTGCTATCTCTTCAACTACGACAAGAATTTATCAACACACAACAACTCGCAAACAACTACGCAAGCTTCTACAGTCGGCTTCTGCACGTCAATTCATCTTTTAACGACATATATTTTAACGTCGGCATGATGACGTATTTAATGGTGTTCTGTATCTAGTTATTCCAAACTCAAGATTACATCTTGAGTTTGAGCGAAAATGTTAAAATATATTAAGTATTTTTTATTAAGGATATTAGAATAATTATAGATATATTATATTTAGATATTATAATACTAGAAAGTATGTTTTAGGAAAAGATATTTTAGATATTTACTATTTTGTACTTATAGAGTTCTATATAAGAGCCACATGTATGTGCTTGTATTTTAAGTATTCAAATATAATGTAATATCTTAAGAATTGCTCCATTTATTATTTCCAACATTTATTATTTCCAACTTTCAAAATAGTCGGAATAGCTGAGAAGGTGAGGAGTTTCAGTCACCATCTTTTTTAAAAAAAAAAATTCCTCACTTTAACCACTGCAAGATTCTTCTATTATTGAAAAGAAAGAAAGAAGGACCTTTAACAAGTGAAGAAAATGGAGTAACTAGATTGAGTTCCAAGCTACAATCACTGCTTGAAATCAGGTTAATGGGGGAGTAGGAACGTGGCCCCTTTTCCCCACCAAGATCACAAATTTGGTGTTTGATGCCAACTTTTTTTGTGGATTTGAATGAGGAAAAGGACACAATTTTCAGACATGCATGTGATCTGCTTCGCCAAAGTTGTTTTCATATTCCTATCTTGCCCAAAAACAATGCAACATTTTAAATTTAGTAATCACCTAGATCTTTGTCATAGCGGCTATGAGAGCGTGTGTTGTTTGCTATCCGGTCATTAGCCTTGCTTTAAAACAAGCAATAATGTCAAAAAAAACTCAAATTTTTTAAAACTCGTACAAATTAGCTATTGCCGTTTCAACTTTTTCATAAAAAAAAAAAAATAAAAAAAAAAAAATTCTCGTTGGAAACTAAAATGTGTTGGAGATGGCTGATTTAGTGTTGCAGATAGTTAATACAGTGTTGCATACACTTATATCGTAGTGTCAGGCTGAATTGTTCCGAACGAATTATCGTAGTGATTTTTCAAGCTAAAAAGAATTCCTGACGAGGTAAAAAAAGTCCCGAAAAGCTAACTTTGTTTTTCATTTAAGATTCGATTTGTTCAACTTTTACGAAGTAGGTTTTTATTTTTCCGACAAAATACCTTTAAAAACTACTAGTAAATGTACACAGAACAGATTGCAGATAATGACAATAGACTGTACAGCATATATACCAATGGCTGCGGATCTAGTCAGCAAATTGGAGAACTTTTTTATTTTTATTTTTTATTTTTTCGGTCGGAACAAATTGGAGACTCTACATCGAATAGCAGTGAGGAGATGTTACTGATGGTATGCAGATAAACGACTGCCGTGTAATGCAACTGATGGTATACTGATGGTTATCCTTAATATATGTGATAACCAATTTTAAGATTCAACACGTTAATTACGTCAACTTTATGTCTACTTTCGTGATTATAGCAGTTAATATAATTTCATTAAAGGCTATGGAATTGTAAAAATAATCATAATGTCTACTGTTTATTTCTAAGTCATATAAACAAACTTAATAAATTAACGAACTAATAATAAATTTCAACTTTTGTTACATCGTTCTACAACTAATGGCCAGTTAATTGCACGTATGAAAATCAAATTTACCAAATTGTATTTAACAAAAATATTCGTAAACAACCAAATTAAAGTTATCTCAGAAATCCATGACTACATTGTAACCCTAGGATAAAAAAACATCAAGCCAAAAAATATGATATTCATAGCAAAAGAATTAAACAGAAAATTCAGAGACGAAGGACTTATGAACTTGATGTTGATAATACTGCTCCCCTTCTTCTCCAAATCTCCTTCTTGCCTTGGAAGATCAGCCGCCCTCGCCTCTCTGTCCTTGCCGTGCGAAGAAGTCTCCCTGTCAGCTACATCGGATAAGCTCTGCAGTCCCTCCATATTGTTTCAACATCACTTAAATCCTCTCCAAAAATATTTTTGCACTTTGATCACTTTGACACTTTCCGATGAGTTTTTAACACCTTTGATAAGTTTTTGACACTCCCAACATGTATCCAACACCTTATATTTTGATACTTTTTAGTAAATTTTTGACACTCTCTTGTTAATTTTTAACACCCCCTGATAAAAAATAACATATTGACACATTTCTGATAACTTTTAATACCTTCTTGATAACTTTTGACACTCTCCGCGGAAGGACTTAACTGCAATTAAAATTTAGCCCAGGACTCAATTGAATAAAACTTGTAACTTTGGACCCAAATGCAACTCACCCAATTTTTATTTTTATTTTTTTGATTTTTTTTTTTCTTCTGCATTTCTTTGCTGCCGTCGGCCACTCTTCTGAACGCCTCCTTCTAGGCGCAGCTCGCTTGTTCCACGCAAAAGCAGAAAGCAGGAAGCCGCGTCCATCTCCCCGTCCATCTATTTTTACGGATCTCGAAAAATCGTATAAATGTTTTTTTTCTGCTTATTTAATATATTTGTAAAATTTTTTTGAAAAAAAATTTAATTATAAAATTATAGATTTTGATACAGCTTATAATTTTATAATTGAATATTTTTTCAAAAATATGAAACGATGTGCCAAAAAGATGATCAAAATTTTAAATTATCTTTTTAACATATTGTTTGTCATTTTCGCAAAATATTTTCAACTATAAAATTATAAATATCATCAAAATCTACAACTTTATAATTAAAAATTTTTCGTAAAACTATCGAATAATGTGCCATTAGTACATTGTTTGATACTTTTGATCAATTTTTTAGCACATTATTTGATATATTTATAAAAAATTTTTAACTATTAAATTATAAATTTTGATAAAATATAAAAATTTATAGTTAAAAATATTTTGCAAAAATGCTAAACAATATGTCAAAAAATAATCTAAAACTTTGATCATCTTTTTGACACATCATTTTGTATTTTTTTTAAAAAATTTTAAATATAAAATTATAAATTTAATCAAAATTTATAATTTTGTAAATGAATATTTTTCGAAAGAATACTTACAAATAAATTAAATAAATAAACAAAAATTTTATATAATTTTTAGAGATCCGTATAAATATAAAAGGATGGAGGAGATGAGCGCTCCTTCCTGCTTTAGCGTGGAACAGGTGAGCCGCGCCCCCTCCTTCTTGCTTGTCTTTAGGTTTCCAAATGAAAAACATCCATTACACTATTGTTTGTAAGCCTTTTAGTCCCAGCCGTTGATCTTTATTCTTTTTAAAGAAAATTACTATCCACCCCCCCTCAAACTATAAAACTTACTAATCAACCCCTCCCCCATCACATCTCCATCACATCAACCATCATTACCAATTTTAACTGCATTCGACAAAAATACCCCTAGCTATTTGTATACCGAGGTCACCTATTTAGAACCATTTTTTGAAAAAATTTTGAACATAAAAGTTGTAGATCTCGCCGAGATCTACAACTTTCATGTTCAAATTTTTTTTTAAAAAATTCTTCTAAATAGGTGTTTTTGATGTCCGAACTGTTTTCAGCGGATTTCGGACCGAGGTCTACACTTCGGACCCCAAAAATACTTATTTAGAAATATTTTTTGGAAAAACTTTCAACATAAAAGTTGTAGATCTCGACGTTTTCGATGTCCGAACTGATAATACATACGAGAATATTTTCGTCCGAAATTTTTTGAAATAGTAAATGGGGGGCCTATAAGTAATAGGGGGGCTGATCAGTGAAAATGAAAGTACAATGGGGCTGATAAGTAAATCCCCCTTCTTTTTATTCTTCCGTTGATTTTCTTTTTCGGCCGTATAAAGCTCCTCAGTTCCAGCTCACCCCCTTCTTTAATTTTCATAATAATGTCACCCATTTATCCATGCAAATTTTTAGGCTTCTTAATTTACTCTAAAACATGTGCTGATTGTCCGACAGAAAGCTAATCAATCGAACCTTCAATGCGTATTTAACTCTAAGTTAGAATATTTTACCTGAAATAAAAAACATAATTCACACAAGTAGCGTATAATTTATACTAATTTGTACATAAAAATTAATGCTTATTAATAACCTTCATGCCATAGTTTTTTTTTTTTTTAACTGCCGAACGCCACATGTACAGATAATATCCAATTTGAGGAAGAAAAAACAAGAAGTGAAATCTATTTCTGAGATATTTTCCTTACCAACTCTAAACAAACCAAAGAGTATCAAAGTCAACACTTTTTTAGAAGAGGACTATTCCAAGTTAACTCTTTTCTTGAGAGAAAGATCAATCAGTCAACTCAGTTGCAGTTGTTTTGCAATTTCCTCTTCTTTTTTTTTTTTCTTTGTTCTTTTTTAAAGATTCATTCGAGCTACCACGAAAGTCACTAGATGCAAGTTTTTTGTTACAAAATTCAACATATCAATAGCAATATCATCCGCAAGTTTTTTTTTTAGAATATCATCCGCAAGTTCGTAGCTAAAATTCAACATATCAATAGCAATATCATGCAAGACTTTGAAAGGCAATGCATTAACTTATAAAAGCAAACCAACAATGATCTATCATAAATCTAAGTAAGCAAATCCTTGTGGCGTGATGTTAAGGGTCCAACCAGATGGATAAGGATCTCAAGTTCGAGCATCCCAACATGTCGTTTGGGAGGATGAATTATCTTAATTCGTACTATATTGCTTCATTCTGAACTGCCGACATAGTATTTGGCTCCCCAAAAAAAAAAAGCCTAAGTTTCTAGCAACCAAGACTAACCACTGCAGTCATGCCCTTGCATCATTTGCTCTGAAATCTCAAATCTAATAATACTCAAAATAGATAAAACTAAGTTATAAACAACTTCGTATAATTTTCGGAAATATTGTTCTTTGGATTGACGTAGAGAACAAAAGCGGGACTAGCTATCAAGGTGTTTAAATCCTAATGAACTATCCCATTCCTCCCATCCACTTCTCAGTATAATGACATTGTTTGAAAGTATAATACTACAGCGTCCGAACGCTTTAGCCGGAAATATGCACGAACGCGTTTCCTCCCTGCCTTGGGTCAAGCACATTTTCAGACAGTCAATTCGGGCTCTCTAACATTTTTCTATTTAAAAATAGACCGGATTTTTTAATTACGAAAAAGTGTTTTATGGTCAACTAACATGCAAACCTCCATCCACTTGGGTCATTATTTGCCACTTATTAATAGTAACATAACAAGAAATAATCAACTATGACTTCCAAGGAACTTTCAAAGTACCTGCATAATAATGAGCATCAGGCGACATGCATTCAGCATTGACGCCAGATTGTGATGTGGCTAAAATACAAGAAATTTTCTTTTTTCTTTTTTTTTTTTTTTTTTTTTTTTTTTTGTTTTGTTTTGTTTTGTTTTTTTTGTAAGTCTTGAACGAGCTGCATCCACAAACCAATGCCAGCGGAATTGACAATTTGGAAACTTCATAAGCTGGAAGGATAACTTCAGCAGTAGCTTCCTGAAATGGGTAACGGTGTTCCATCTTTCTATCTTCCGAATTTCATGCGCGGAAACAAGTATTGAAAATGAAGTGATATTCAGGAAAAAAACGATGTATATGAATTTCCTGGTAAGTACACAAAATCACATAGCTGACTTTGAAACAAGCCTGGTCAAATACATATGTATGTATATATAAGAGAGAGAGAATCTCATGCCACATAGTACCCAAATTAAAATGGCGAAATCCCAGCTGATCCTGGCCTTGATTACACTCTTCCATTTATTGGCAGCAGCCCAAAACAATAGTGGAGGAGGCGTAAAAACCGTAGTTCCTGTCGGCGTGATCCTCGACTTGGGAACATTGGTAGGGAGGACGGGAAAGACGAGCATAGATATGGCTGTGAAAGACTTCTATGCCGCACATCAGAGCTATGCCACAAGGCTTGCCCTCCACTTTAGGGATGGTAAGAGCGATGTTTTGGAAGCAGCATCCGGAGGTACTAACCATATATTTTTTCTCCTATACTGTAGACTAGCTTAGACTACTCGAAGGCTGCATCCACTCATTGCTACTATCATTGCTACCCCTCTAGACTAGCGCGGCTAGCTCGATCGGTTGGAAGGCGCCTCAGAAAGCGTCACCATTCGGATTCAAGGCTGTGTGGGATGAAATCTCCCGCAGAATGTTTCAAAAATTTTTTTTCTGTATTTCGTGGCAGGAGCTCTCGTTCATGAAAAGCCAGATTCGGATTCCAGAGCATCGGTCGGGCTGAGCGTGGGTTTCATGCGATTTTGAGGTCACTCGTAATACGGGTTCCACCACGATTATCTCAAAAAAAAAAAAACCCTATCATTACTACGCAGATAGCCTCGTAATAAAAATATATATTTTTAAAATCTACCGTGAAAAAGAACCGTATAAAAGGGCCCAATTTATGTGGGACAGCCATAAAAGATAAATTCAGAGATAATAAACTTTTTTGTGGAGTGTCGACGTTCTTCCACCTCCTCTCTTCTTGCTGTCGGTCTTTTTATTTTTGTTTAATTTATATTGTTCATCTTCCTCCTTGCAAGCGACGAGCAAGATCAGCAAGTCACGGGCATCACATGCCATCATGACCTTAATTTTCTTTTCTTTTTCTTTTATTTTTAATATATAATCTATATATCATTTATTTATTTTTGTTTGATCTAATTCTGTGATCCGATAATGCCGACCACCAAAACCATCTGTTATTTATCTAATTAAAAAATATCAGTCCGGATACCTATTCCGATTCTGAAAACCTAGAGGAGGAGAAGACGAAATGGCAACAGAAAAAGTCACTCCTGTCGCATTCCCTCTCCCTCTCATATTATGAATATTTTTCGTCATGGAGGTTGAATTTTCTTTTTCTTTTTGTTTTTAAATTTCACAGGTATTTTGTTTTTAAAAATAAATATAAAATATAAATAATTAATATCGGTACACAGGCCATCATGGTCGCATGTTTCAAGCCTAGAAATTTACTGATCTCGTCACTGCATGAAAAACCATGGTTTAGCCTCACTGGCTATATTTTTTTAAAATTTTATCTTATTTTTGTAATTTTCAATATAAGTAGCATTGTTTTCGCTGCTTATTTGTAGTTTTTTATATTGTTGATTCTGATGTAAACTAGATCTAAACCAAGGCATAACCAGCAACTGCCTTTCGCTTGGTTCAACCATTTGAAATCAAAGAATAGTTGCCGAGCGCGGTTAGCTCAACTGGATGGAAGGCGCCTCAGGAAGCGTCATCACCCAGGTTCGAGCCCACGTAGGGTGAAATCCCTCGCAGGATTTTCTAAAAATCCTCTGTACCTCGTGGCAGGAGCCCTCGTTCATAGAAAGTCTGTACTCGGATCCCAGAGCGTCGGTCGGGACTGGATGTGAGAATTTCCCGCGAGTTTGAGGTCCCTACGGGGGCGTGCGCTCGCATTACGGGTTCCACCACGATAATCTCAAAAAAAAGAAAGAAATCAAAGAATAGTAAATACACTATCCTTGTTAGGATCCGTACATTTGGCTGATCCTTAACTCAGTATTTTAGAGGAGATCTTTTTTTATTTATTTAGGATATATATATGTTTTTTATTTTTATTTTCTTTTCTTTTTCTTTTGTTTTGGGGGGGGGGGGGGGGGGGAGGGGCGTGTGGTGGGCCAGGGGTTGATGCAATTATACCAATAATATTCTAAAGGTCGTATAACTTTGGAACTATAACATTTTTTCATCCTAGAATGATGCGAAATATTCTAAGGTAGATGAAAATCTACCTCCCAATGGCCATTTTAAATAGTTAGTACCTCATTATTACTAACTAGAGCTAATTTGTTCGTTTACCATGCAGCTTTTGATCTTCTACGAAACGTCCAAGTACAATCAATAATTGGCCCACAGAAATCACAACAGGCTTCTTTTGCCATCAATCTTGGCAACAAAACTCAGGTCCCAATTGTTGCATTCTCTGCGACAAGCCCTTCTCTCTCATCCATCAATTCACCATACTTTGTAAGAACAACACCGAACGACTCTGCACAAGTGAAAGCCATTTCCTCCATCATCAAATCATTCAGATGGAGGGAGGTAGTACTTGTTTATGAGGATACCGATTACGGAAGGGGTGTGATACCCTATTTTGTTGATGCTCTCCAAGAGGTTGATGCAAAGATCTCTTACAGAAGTGCAATCGCTCCCTCAGCAACAAGGGACCAAATTATGGAAGAGTTATACAAGATGATGACAATGGAAACAAGGATCTACATTGTCCATATGTTACCGCCAATGGGTCCTAAGCTATTGTCAAGGGCAAAAGAGGCCGGAATGATGAATGAAGGCTACGCGTGGATCATGACAGATGGTTTGTCAAGTGTTGTCGATTCTTTTGACCACTCCATCATTGATAACATGCAAGGTGTACTTGGTGTGAAACTGCATATACCAAGATCAACGGAACTCGAAAAATTCAATGTAAGATGGAAGAAAAGATTCCAAGAGGATCACCCAAGTGCTCCGCCAGCTGAGCTAAGCAAATATGGGTTATTGGCTTATGATACCGCAATTACTATAGCCATGGCTGTTGAAAAAGTTGGTCCTTCAAGCTTTCAAACACAAAAAAATGTGAATGACACAGCAGGACTGGATTCATTACCAATCTCAAGTACAGGTCCAAAACTTCTTGAAGCAGTTTCAAGAAACAAATTTACAGGCTTATCTGGAGAATTTCATCTCATCGATGGACAATTGCAGTATTCTACATTCCAAATAATTAATGTGATAGGAAAAGGAGCTCGAGGTATAGGATACTGGACGCCAACACTTGGGCTCTCAAAGAACTTAAGCCCAAATCATACAAATGTTAATTCAACTTCGATGCATGACCTTAATCCTATAATCTGGCCAGGGGAAACACTTACAGTGCCTAGGGGATGGACGATCCCTACAAGCGGGAGGAAGCTCAGGATTGGAGTCCCAATTAAACATGGCTATCGTGAATTTGTCGATGTTAAAAAAGATCCTTTCACTAATGCTCCAATTGTACAAGGGTTCAACATAGATGTCTTTGAAACAGTGATTCGGAATTTGCCATATAATCTTCCATATGAATATATACCATTTGAAATTGGCGAAGGACAAATGGCGGGAACCTACAATGATCTTGTATACCAAGTTTATCTACAGGTATGTAGATTATTACAAATTTCAACATACTATATAAAAGAGTCCCTTGCATTACAAAACTCAATAGTCTAGACCACCATTTAACCTTTTCCTGATGTCTGATTCATTACATAATAGAGAATAAATTAATCCTACTATTTTCCAAATGTCATATTTTACGTCTACCACTTTTCGTTGTTTACATGAAGATTTTAAAGTAAGAAGATCTATATGTAGGCTTTCATATTTATTGCTGATGTCCTTTTCTTATCCTTGTTATTATCTCTCCTTTTTATTGACATATTATCTTAAATGTCAGTATGTATCTTACTATTATGACCTTTCCTATTCTACTGCTATTTTCCTGCATACATTTAATATGTTCAAATGAATATCTCTCGAAGATCTTTGTTTTTGCCTTCAAACATCTATATTTCTATATTGTGCTTCTTAAGTGACTGTATAACAAACTTCCACACATTACAGAAATATGATGCAGTAGTGGGCGACATCTCGATCAGAGCAAACCGTTCAAGATTTGTGGATTTCACGTTGCCTTACAGTGAATCTGGTGTTTATATGGTTGTAAGAGTTGAGGAAAGTACAAGAAGAGATGCATGGATTTTTCTAAAACCGTGGACTTTGGATCTATGGTTGGGGAGCCTCGCCTTCTTCTTTCTCACTGGATTAGTAGTGTGGATAATGGAGCACAGGATTAACTCAGAGTTTAGAGGACCAATTTCCCAACAACTCGGCGTCGTCTTCTACTTCTCATTTTCAACACTAGTTTTTGCACATAGTTACGTAATTTCTTCTTCGCCTGTAACATCAACAAAATGCTTGAAAAGTTTATTATTTACTTAAAAGTACTCATTACATGCCCTATTTGTCCAAGCTCATGTTTCAATTCAACCAAATTAGTATTTAAAAATCATTTAAGTACAACACATTTCATCACTATTCTAGTAACTTAATTATGAATTATGCTAATATCATCACACCAAGTCTTAGACATGAAATCGATTATATAAAATTTGGTTTTTAACCATTTTCACATAAGTGAGCTCTCAGGTCTAGAAATTTTGTCCAAACAAAATAGGAATTACTATTGCCTTGATAATTGATCTTCTCATATTTTTTTTTTAATCTAGTTTTATACAAATGCTGAAAATCCTAATGGCTTAATTGTGCAGAGGAGAAGTTGGAGAATACTCTGTCCAGAATTGTGGTGATTATATGGGTCTTTGTAATACTTATTCTGACTTCCAGCTTCACAGCCAGTCTCAGTGCTATTCTCACCGTGGAACAACTACAACCTACAGTAACTACTATACATGAGCTTTTGAAAAACGGAGACTATGTCGGTATTTTTGACGGCTCTTTCATAGAGGATCTACTTCTGCAACTTCATTTTGATAGGTCCAAATTAAGGAGTTATAATTCACCTGATGAGCTTGCTGAGGCCCTTCTGAAGGGAAGCAAGAACGGGGGTATTTCTGCCTTTTTTCATGAGACCCCTTATATAAGAGTCTTCCTGGCACATCATTGCAAAGGTTTTACCATGATTGGACCCATTTATAAAGCAGAAGGATTTGGCTTTGTGAGCTCTCTTGTTCTTTCATATAGGCTACTTAAGATCATGGTTTTCGGTGCCGATCGGCACAGCCTGTGCCGGAGGGGCACATATCTGTTCCGACAGTTGTCGGCACGGCACGTGTCAAAAAATTTTATATCTGAAATTTTTAATTAATTTTTATTTTTTTAAAAAATAAAAAATAAAATTTTTTAATCTTATATATCGGCACGGCACCATCGGCACGGTCAGCATGTGCCGGAATCTGAGTTTACCGAAACTCGGCTCTGCTCGGCACAGAAAACCTTGCTTAAGATGGTGCCTATGTTTACCGTAGATCACTACTACTGATATATTTTCTTATCTGACATTTAAGTTGCAATTGCAGGCCTTTCCTCAAGGCTCTCCTCTGGTAGCTGACGTCTCACGAGCTCTTCTAGAACTTCTTGAGGGGGATACAATGATAAATATTGAGAAAAAATGGCTCGGGGATCAAAATGCTTGCCTAAACCAGGGAAGTATTATCACCTCCAGTAGCTTGTCTTTCCGTAGCTTCTCCGGACTCTTTGCCATGACTGGTGCAACTACAGCGTGCGCACTACTGGCATTCTTAATAAATTTTTTCTACAATAACTGGGATGACCTGAAGAAAATTGATCCTGATGAACCGATCTATAGAAGATTTGTTGCTTGGTTGAAGTATTATGATAAGATCGATGTAAATTCTCATAATTTCAAAAAAAAAAGACCTACTGACTACAGCAATGAAACCCCTGTCATAGTTGATGAAATGGGGCATAGGACAAGTATTTCAAGCATATCAGATTTGAACTCTGATTTTCCAGAAGGGTCTATTCATTCCTCCCCATAGCAAGCAATTTCAGCATTTTGTATTGCCCAAAACAAGATGTAATACATATTATTAATACAAGACACGAACCCTATAATTTGATTTCTTGATAAAAAACGGAACGCATATTATCTTCGGTTTATCAACTCTTCTCGGTTTCAGGTTAACTCTAGATTGGATATCAACTCTACTCATTTATGTAAGTTTCTTGTCTTAGAAATATAAGTGTAAATTCAAACAATAGGAAGGCAATAAAAGCAATATAATCAACATGTTTTTGACTTTTGTTCTCTATGTGTATCTTAGAACAAACAAAAAGGTGCAATACGTGTTAATCTCGATTAGAGAAATAAAATGAAACGAATTAATCAAAATAGTGAAGGCACATTTGCCCCATCTTCTTGTTCCACACTTCCAGTCTCATCTAACATTCTCCTTAGTCCCATGTAAGGGTGAAAATGAATCGAGTCGAATAGTGCTTTACTCAGCTCGACTCATTTGAGAAAAAAATAACTCTAGTTCGAGTTCGAGCTTGAGTCAGTTTGGCTCGAGCCCACCTCGAGTTTAATAATAGATAAATTGTAAATATATACTGCTATTTATTTATTTTTTTACTCTTACACAACTTTTATTACACTTGTCCATTCAAATATTTAAATTATATTCTTTTTTTACAATTTCTATTATTATGTATCTTTTAACCATCTATTTGAATATTAAAAATTGATATAATGAGGAATACAATATTCTCGATGATCTTATCGAATCTATTTTTCGAGCTCATAAACTTTCAAGTCGAGCGCGAGTATCACTCTACACTAGTTTAGACCGAGTTTGAGTCGAGCTCGAATTGCTCATGAGCAGCTCTTTACACCCCTAATCCCATGTTTAGGAAGTTATACTCATAACGGTGAGCGAACACCATTTGTGTATAGAATTGTTGCATTTATCACTTAATCCAACTTCTCTAATTGCAATACTTTCTTAATTTTCCTTATCTTCTTAGTTCTTTGTCATTTCACTTTAAAGTAGCCATATTCTTCCCCCCATCACAAATATTAACTTGTGAAACTAATAAGGGTGTATATGGTTGTAGTTAGTTTGTCTAATTGGTTATTACATGCTACTTTATATAGCACCTGCATGCCTGCTACAAGCTTGCCACCTAAATAATGCAGCTAAATACTTAAATTTTAGCCAAGGTTTTAAGTGCAGAGCCTAAGATCCGGTCTCATGTCGACCATTGCGATATATATTTACTTTTCATTTGTAAAAAGTAAAATTAATTTAATAATTTGTATATAAAATTTTCATATTGTTGGTATTTTATAGCTTAATCGTGTCTACCTGCATACAAGAGCTGATTCATGCTCGTTAGAGTTCCTTTCATATTTCTTTTCTGGTGCCATTTCTTCTTTTATTTCTATCTTTATCTGGTATCATTACAATATCCAGTATTTTTTTAGGTTGTAGTAGAATTTGCTAAAATTTTATAGCACATATGTGAGTTTTACTCAAAATGTGGTATACTATGTTGGAGACCAGAGAATGATCTTCATGACTATAGTTGAGAGGTAGTGAATTTTCCTGCATTCCATGGATGTGTTTGAATTTAAATATTTAATAGTATGTTCTCAGCCCAAGTAAATGTGCTGTGCTGATGCAAGCGAATCAGGATCAACGAAGCATGGAACAACAATGATATCCTATGACTACGATAGTATTTTAAACTTATGCAGATGTTCCTATGCATGAAAGCTCTAAGCACCCACTTTTTTCTGGTTTGCATAAATGATAGATATCCTATATATTATGCATTGGCATTTGAAACTTCGCAGGTTTGAAAGAGGCCATGCTGCGAGGTGCAGGTGTCTATCTCCATAAAATTTTCTTTGTTCACGTGCTCTTCCAATATCAAGTAGTGTTATTTAGATTTTAGCATTATTAACATCAGCTTTCTAATTCTTCTCCTAAAAAAAAAAAAAAAATGAAGAAGAAAAATGCATCTGCTTTCTAATGACAGAGGCCTCTCAAAGCATGGAAGATGCTTAAGTCAATGGGACTAACAGATGCTGATATTGAGGAAATAGTATCCATAGATTATGAGATATCTCCAGGTATCAGACATTCTTTAAAAAAAGATAAAGTAAAATATATTTCATGATTGTTTTTCAACATATTTGTTGCTGGCAGTGATGGATGCTGTACATACTTCAAGTACACAGGACGAAGCTCTACGGGTGCTGGAAAGCGCGAGGATGAAGCAGATGGAAGTCACCGTGGATGAACCTGAATTTGAAAATATTGAAGATCCATTAGCGAACTATGACGTAGATGTCACAAAGGAAGGGGAGGCTATAGCAGATTATTTGACCTTGTTGGATTCGTTGTGAAAATCGATACTGTTGGGAAAGACTTTAACAGCCACACTGATCAAGATCGTGATAGACGGAGATGTCACAGAGGTCGCTAAGGCCTACTATAGTATTATACTGAATCTAAATGGCGAGCGAACTTCAGCTGTGAATAGGTTGTGATATAGCATGAATTTAGCCTGGTACGCGTTAGCCCAAAATTGGTCGAGATGACATAACAGGAAGCTAACCTCAGATAAATCAGTCAAATCTATGAGGAAGAATCAGTCAAGGGACGACCATGGCACAACACATGGCGCGATAAGAGCTATTTGACCCGATAAATCAGATCTACACTATAAGTGGATCTAAGATATCTATAAATAGGAGGGCATAGACTCAAATTGAAAGGAGAGAGTTCTAGAAATTCCGAGGCCCTGCGAAGCCTCGGACCTCGAGCCAAATAAGTTGAGAGAAAACTTAAGAGGAGAATCCCGAGGCTCTGCGAAGCTCGGTCATCAATGAGAGATTATTGTATTTACCTCTTTTCCATTAGTGATTATTTTCTCGCCGGTCGCGTAACGACCCGTGGTTTTACCTCGGCCCGAGCCGAGGGTTTCCACGTAAAAAAGATTGTTTGTTCTGTGTGATTGTTCGCGCTCTTCCTGGCCATCTCTACCTTCGAACACTAATTATATCGGGTCGAGTACACGCTCGATCAAATGGCGCCGTCTGTGGGGAAGAAATCAACACGAAGGCTGGCTTACGGGAAGACAAGCAATACACATTTCTCCAAAAAATTCTTAGCCGTCAGATCTATTTGATCAGATCTGAACCGAGCGTTTCCACGTTAAAAATCGTGTGTCTCTTGCTGACTTTTCTTAACCAATCTCGTCTTCGAACACTTAGTAGATCGGTCGAGTACGCGCTCGATCAATTGGCGCCGTCTGTGGGGAGAAGCATCACGAAGACATGGTTTACAAGAAAACGGCAAGCAGATTGAACCGTACGGCCGCTAGCGAAGATCGCAGACAACTGGAGGAAGCAGATGCCAACGGCGCACGGAATGTTGGATGCGGGAATCCAACCACGGAAGCCCCCGAGCAATCGCAAGAATCTATGCAGCGCTCGCGAGGGGCTGAGGAGGGACAACAAGCGAATGGCGTCCCGGTCACTCTGGACGATGTCCGCGTGCTTCTGAGAGAAGAATTGCAAGCCCTCATGCGAGGATACAATGCTGCAGAAGTTGCACCGCCGCGTTCGCAGCGAGAAGCGGAAAGACAAGAGCATTCTAGGCAGTCGGCGCAACGGCGACGAAGGAACTCCCCCGATCGCAGCCGTGGCTCGGCGTTCGATCGCCTCGGTCCTCCACGGATCCATGAGCGCTTAGGGAGCCACGGGGCGAGGTTGGCGAGGGAGAGAGAGCAAGCAAGAACTGCTGAGAGAAGGCAGGCAAGAACCGCCGAAAGACAACAAGCAGGACAAGCCGGAGGAGGACGCGAAGCTCGTGTAAGCAATAGGAGGTCAGAGGTGGAATCTTCTGAAGAGTCGAACGAGGGTTCGAATCACGCCGAGGTAGTCTCGAAGGGCAAAACAAAAGAGGGCTGCGGAGCTGGGCCCGCGGCAAACGTGATAGCTGACAATCTAGGATCTGCCAAATCGGCTTTCGGCAGAGATCCGAACTCGCCCTTCTCGCCAAAGATTCTTGACGCACCTCTGCCGCACAACTATAAACCGCCCAAGATCTCCAAGTACAACGGTCGCTCGGCACCGAAAGCCCACGTATCCTGTTACATGACCGCAATGCGATTCACGGGATACGACGAGGCTGCTTATTGCCAGGGACCCGGTAAATCAGATCTACACTATAAGTGGATCTAAGATATCTATAAATAGGAGGGCATAGACTCAAATTGAAAGGAGAGAGTTCTAGAGAAATTCCGAGGCCCTGCGAAGCCTCGGACCTCGAGCCAAATAAGTTGAGAGAAAACTTAAGAGGAGAATCCCGAGGCTCTGCGAAGCTCGGTCCTCAATGAGAGATTATTGTATTTACCTCTTTTCCATTAGTGATTATTTTCTCGCCGGTCGCGTAACGACCCGTGGTTTTACCTCGGCCCGAGCCGAGGGTTTCCACGTAAAAAAGATTGTTTGTTCTGTGTGATTGTTCGCGCTCTTCCTGGCCATCTCTACCTTCGAACACTAATTATATCGGTCGAGTACACGCTCGATCAAATGGCGCCGTCTGTGGGGAAGAAATATTTGTAAATTCTAAATAGGATCGATCAAATCGGTCGAGTACACGCTCGATCAAATGGCGCCTTCGAACACTAATTATGATCGACTGTATATATATTTTTTGTAAAATTTTCTAACATAAAATTTGTAAATTTTGATAAAATATAAAATTTTTATTTTGAAATTTTTTTTTAAAAAATAATTCTAAATAAATATTTTGGGATTTTGAAACTTAACAGATAAACTTGCAGAAGCTGTTAAGTTTCGGAACTTAAAAAAATCTATTTAGAAATATTTTTTTGAAAAATTTTTCGAAATGAAAGTTTCGTATTCATCAAGATTTATAAATTTTATTTTAAAAATTTTTACAAAAAATAAATATAGATATTTGTTTTATGGGGTCGACTGCGATCTATGGGATCGAAACACTATAAACTGTATATCAAGTGCTCCTAAATTATTACAATGTACTAAATCCAATCTACTAATTTTTTTAATAAATAAAATAATCAAAAGTTAATGAGCAAATCAACAGGTAAACGAAGTAAATTGAAAATGACCTACACGTACGACCGTCGACCAAGAGCAGGGAGCACCGGAGCAAGAAGTTTGCAAGGGAGGAGAGGAGAGAGAGACGAGCTAAGTCGGAGCCGAGGACGGCGAGGAGACGGAGGAGAGCTAGAGGGCCGGAGCCGAGGAGAGCTGGAGTGGCGGAGCATGGTGTGCAGCGAGGTGACTCCAGCCCAGAGCCGAGGAGCCGGGAGGAGAGCCGAGAGCAATATGTGTCTTTCAAGAGCCTACATTTCAAAATCTTTTGTGAGTCCAACTTTCCGACCTCAGCTGCTTGCAAATTTGCTGCTGCAGAGAATTCTCACCGAAGCCTCTCACCCTGATAAAAGACAATAAACTGCTTTTTCATAGTTCAACTCTTCATAACTGCTTATGTTTGTAACGGGGGACCTAATTAGCACTAGCAAGGTAGAAGCACACTGTTAACACAATTGAAAATAGACAAGAAGTTAAGGAACTGCTCGAGTATTTTAAAAAATAGTGGCCCCCTACCGCAACATTCACAAATTCACCAAAATCACCTGCATAATTAAAAAATTAAAAATAATTTTAAACATATTTTTTTGAATTTTTTTAGCAATAATAGATTTAATAAAATCTATAATTTTTATATTGAAAATTTTTAAAAAATACTTCTAAATTGCTATTGTCAGACCTAAATTTAACACGAAGGATAGTAGAAGTAGTTTTGAAATCTCTTATAAATCTCTTTTAAAAAATAAGAAATCTATTAAATCGTTAGTTGTTGGTGCTTCAGAATATATAAAAATTAATATTATATTAAAGTATATAATTTTATATTTAAAATTAAAAAATAATCACAAATATTTTTGTTAAGATTTTAATCGGACGCATTGTAGATCCGCGTCCTAACGGACGGCACTCACAGGCGTCGCCGAAAATCATCTGAGGAAACCAATAGTGGATTATATGTGCGTACGATGCGATAATCCTCATGCTAAAAACAACCGTTCAGAATTTTGAAAGCGCGTACCACCTGCTTTCTTTGTCCACACTCTTCTACCCGATTCACATCTTATCGCTCGAAACGGCCGCACGTAGAAAATCATCCAAGCTGCTAATCCATATAAAGCTCACATCACAATGGTTCAATCGACGATTCATATTTCAGTCCTACCATGCGGTTTAAATTTTGTCGGTGGTTAGGTACGATAAAGTTTTCGTCTTCGTCCTCCTCAGGACTTGGAACCCATATATCAATGCCACTACTTTAATTAAATAACGGCTGTCCATCCATTATCTTGCACTTCAATCAATATAAAATATACTTACGTAATGACTTTGAAGAGGCATGTTGAATAACCGATTTAATAATAGCTGAAAATAAAATAATCAATTTGTTAAAACAAGATTAAAATTAAAGGAGTAGAGACCTGGATACGAATTAGTTTTGTAAAAATGGAATGGTGATTTTAAATTTACCCTTACTTCTTAACTTTTATTTAAATCACCCCAACAAAGAAAAATTGTTTAAATTAGTACTTTATTGTAATATATTTAGACTAAAATATAATTAAAATTATGATATTAGTTATAATAATACTATAAAATTTAAATTTATATATTATTATGAAATAAAAATAAGAATTATAGATGTTTAATTTATTGTCATCGGTTGGTGAATTAATGTAAGAACCTGTCAAGATTAACCTTCCAGTGGGTGGGACCTACCCAAATGCCGGCCACGAAATTTTTGGAGGTGGAGGGGAAAGCGAAGCTGGGTCGTGTTTTGGACGGCGAAGAAGAATCCAACGTAATAAGATTTGGAAAACAAGGCACGCAAAAGACAATCCCAAAAGCATTTGGTTGGAATCAGTTAAAGTTTCCAAGTCTTCGTTTCGAAGCTTTTCTTTTCTCATTACTGAACCACATTACGCCACACGAGAAATCTTGCTGAATTTGTAGTGAATTTTGTGCTTCTGATCCGAGTGATTGTAGCAATTTCATTTCATTCGCAGATCGAATCGAAATTTTGAGCTCGGAGATGGGTAGATCCAGCAACAGCAGCAGCAAGAAGAAGCCCAGTGCTACCCATAAATTGTCCGACGATGACGCGGCGGTGTTCATCGACATGTCCAACGAGCTGAAAGAAGAAGGAAACAAGCTGTTCCAGAAGCGAGATTACGAAGGTGCCCTTCTCAAGTACGAAAAATCGGTAAATCTCCTGCCCAAAACCCATCCCGATGTCGCTCATCTCCGCAGCAACATCGCTGCTTGTTATATGCAGATGACCCCGCCAGAGTATCACCGGGCGATCGATCAGTGCAATTTAGCCCTTGAAGCTTCTCCCAAGTACTCCAAAGCCCTCCTTAAGCGCGCCAAGTGTTTTGAATTCTTAAACAAGCTTGAATTTGCATTTAAAGATGTTGATTCGGTGTTGCGATCGGAACCAAACAATTTGACCGCATTGGAGATTTCTCAGAGGATCAGCTCGGCAATTGAAAAGAAGGGAGTTAAACTAGATGGCTTGGTTATGAATGGTAATCTGGAGAAGAAGAGTAAGAAGAAGAAGATTAATAAAACTGAGGATAAAGTTGTTGTGAAGGAAGAGAAAAATGTCATTGAAGTACCACCAAAGAATGTGAAACTGGTGTTCGGGGAGGATATAAGATGGGCTCAGCTACCGCGTGATTGCGCAATGTTGCAACTGAGAGATGTTGTTCGGAGTAAATTTCCCGGGTTGAAATCTGTGCTTGTCAAGTATAAAGATAAGGAGGGTGATTTGGTGACAATTACAACCCCGGAAGAGCTGAGTTGGGCTGAAGAGTCTGCTGATCCACAGGGTTCTTTTAGGCTCTATGTCGTAGAGGTTGATCCAGAGCTCGATCCCTTTTTTCACGGAAGTCAGAATGGTTTTGCAGAGAATGGAAGTGTAAAATTTGATGAGGATAAGAGCAATTCTTCTTCTGTGGATGATTGGATTGTGCAGTTTGCGAGGCTTTTTAAAAATCACGTGGGTTTTAGCTCGGACGGGTATTTGGATCTTCATGAGCTCGGAGTGAAGGCCTACTCTGAGGCCATGGAGGATACTGTGAGTAGTGAAGAAGCTCAAGAGTTGTTTGATATTGCTTCTGATAAGTTTCACGAGATGGAAGCCCTAGCGTTGTTTAATTTGGGTAATGTTCATATGTCCCGAGCGAGGAGGAGACTCGTTCTATCAGATGATATATCTAGAGAATCTGTACTTGATCAGGCTAAGGTTGCTTACGAAATGTCCAAGGAAGAATACGTTAAAGCAGGCAGAAAATATGAGGAGGCTCTCAAAGTCAAGCCAGATTTCTATGAAGGCCTTCTTGCTCTTGGGCAGCAACAGTTTGAGCAAGCTAAACTTTCATGGTATTATGCAATCGGGAGTAAGGTTGATCTTGATTCATCATGGTCCTCATCAGAAATTATTGAGTTGTTTAATAATGCTGAGGATAACATTGAAAGAGGTATGGAGATGTGGGAAGAGATGGAGGAGCAGAGACTGAAGATGATTGGTAAGCCAAGTAGGGAAAAAATGGTGCTGCAGAATGTAGGTTTGGATGGACTTCTGAAAGATGTATCGACAGATGAAGCTGCAGAAATAGCATCTAACATCAGATCTCAAATAAATATCTTATGGGGTACTCTGCTTTACCAACGTTCGGTTATTGAGTTCAAGCTAGGTATTCCAGTTTGGCAGGATTGCTTGGAGGCAGCAGTGGAAAAGTTTAAGCTTTCGGGAGCTTCCCCATCAGACATTAATGTGATGATCAAAAATCACTGTTCCAATGGAAGTGCCCAAGAAGGTAAAGATTGTGTCTTATTGTTAAAGCATGTTTCTTTTCCAATGCTAGTATGCAGACATTGACACTATTTTGGACCTAGTTATAAGTTGAAGCATATGGTACCAAACAGTGATTTAACTAAAGTTTTCTGCACATATAGTCATCGACGAATTTGCATCATAACCACTTAGTATGTGCAGTTGCCAGTTCTCACTGATTTATTCATTTTACATGAGAAAACGAAACCTAATCGTTGACATCGTACAGCCGCAAGGGTGCGGGGGATTCATCCCCTCTGTACCCCGTGGAGGGTAATATGGGCCTTCGGGCCTGCCCAGATCGAAAAGGTTGGGCAGAGTTTTCTCACGATAATCTCAAAAAAAAAAAAAAAAAAAAAAAGTGATCTTGTAGACTTTAGATAGTAGTGGAGAGCTGACTTGCAAATCGGCGAGGAGTTTATTACATATAAGTATACTTGGAATTGGCCATAATTTCTCATACTCTTCTTTTTGTGAAATTGTACCTTGTGTTCTCTCTTTACGGTACTCTAACTAATTAGCTACTATGTTATTTCAAATAGTTAATAAATTCCCATCGATGTCTGATGATTTAAGACAGATCAATGAAGTGTTACTATCTGTATTTTAGTAAAAGGATTCGGTTCAGATTGGTAGTATTAGTAGGCATAGGGGACATGAATTAGTCTTTTAGCAGTTCTATTTGATAGTAGTATATATGCAGGTTATTCTCTAAATTAGCTACTATGTCATTTCAAGTAGTTCCCAATTGATGGCTGATGATTTAAGACATAACCATGTAGTGTTACTATCTATATTTAGAAAAAGATGATTCGGTGCATAGGGAAATGAGTTATTGTCTTTCAGCAGTTCTATCTGATAGTAGTTTACATGCAGGTAATTCTCTAAATTAGCATTCTCTACTGGTTTAGAGATACTGAAGCAGTTGTAGTCATGAATTAGTGTTACGTCTTTGGTTTTTGGGTTGTTTTTGCATTTGCATGAAGTTTTGTTTGAGAATCCTTAGGACCACTCTTGAGGTGTTCCTACATTATCACTGACTATTCTTTTCTATGTACTAGTTTAAGATCTTTACATGTGTCTTAGGTTTGGGCTTCAAGATAGATGAGATAGTACAGGCGTGGAATGAAATGTATGATGCTAAAAGGTGGATCAGTGGTGTATCATCTTTCCGGCTTGAGCCTTTACTTCGAAGGAGAGTTCCCAAGTTGCATCACATGTTGGAACATATATAATTATCAAATGTCACTACTAGCAGCAAGAAATCATATCTTCTAGGCATTCACGAGAAGCACGTCTTTCCTGCTGCTCTGTTGTTCAAGGTGTCATAGTTTTGGCTAATATAGGTAATGTTCGACTTCTATACCTTATTATAATAAAATGTTCTCTTGATTAGAAACATTAAACTTGATACCATCTTAATCTATTTACATTTTGATCACATCTTCTCTCCGCAGATGTCTTGCTATACTCAGTAGTTCATCACACTATTATACAGCATATGATCGATAAGGGACCAACCAAGAAAGTTAAGTTGCATTTGCTGGATTCTTAAGAAGTTCTTATGAAAATCTTCCGTTGTCGTGTGCTTGTCTCTTGTTGATTGCTTGTTATTCGATGAAGTCTTTAGCTCCAGGCCACATTTATGAGCCCTGGAGTGAACAATGTACATTTTCAGCATTTTTTTTGTTTGTTAGTTTGCAATTGTATTGTATTGTATACGAGTTTTAGAGGAGTATTGCTTCGTTGTTTTACGTTTTCTTTCTTCAGAAGATTGTTGGTTTTGTTGTACCCAAATAGTGATACAAATACAAAGTTCAAACTGGTTTGAGAAACGGTTCATCTTGCGCACTGTTTTTTGTTGGTCCTTTTTGGTAACTTAATTAATACTGTTATCCTTTTTTTTTTGGAGATTTATGAGGGGAAACCTTGCCCCCCATAAGCGCACATCAGGACAAGTAAATCCTTGATGGCGCCGGCGGAACTAAATCCTTGGTGGTCCCGGCATCATCTCCTTATTTGAACTGGCTCTTGTCAAATGCGAGTGTACGTTATAAAATTATTCTAGAAGCAAGGGTGCCTTTTCATAGTTACATAATGCAGATATTGTATTTGTACATGCAGTATATACAAACTACAACAAGGCAACACGTAGAAACACGTACGAATACATAGGAATATATATGACTACGTAGGAACATGCATGAACACATAAAATGGAAAGGGGAAGGGTACTGGTGTAAGTTATGCTAGTGCTGGACACTGTATCAGCGGTTGGCGGCGCGTGGGTTGGGATTAAATAGGTCCGAGAGCTTTGAACACGAGCTTGATGGCATTGAGAGGAGCTGGAGTTGAAGGAGTAATGGTGGTTGTTTGGTGGGGAGTCGTGGAGAGAGAAGGGACATTGATGTATGACTAGGATGCTTATGCTGAGCTCCTAAACATGGTGGAACGCCATGGTTTAAAGCTTCATATGCCTGTGCCTTTCCATCAATGCGGTAGAGACATTGGCAAATACTTGGCATTGAGGGAGCCTGGTTTATTATCAGTCAGACAGCATTGAGGGAGAGACAATTTTTTACCAAAGGAAGGAGAGAGAAAGAAGACGAAAGAAAAAAAGAAGATATATATATATATATATATATATATATACTTTAGTTTTTAAAAAAAGATTTTAGTTATTTCAACTATTAAAAGAGAGAACCACCGTTTACCGTCCTTACCAAGTCGAGATGTAGGATAGAAATCGAATTCGGCAGTCAAGACCAAAAAAAAGGGAGCACATATGCTAAATCAGATTAAAAAGGCATAAAAATGCTAAATTTAATTAGGAATGACATAAAAACGCAAAATGTCCATGTTCTAAATTAACATCATTCTTACCATGCAGTGTTAGCTAGGGCTTTTTCCAGCATCTTTATCCAATTTATAACAAGCAAGAACACTCTTTTTCCTGTTGGACTCAAACCGGGAATCTCGCTCTTTGAGTCCTGCAAATAAGGCGAGTATTATTGTATGTCACTTGGGCACTTCATATCTGTAGACAATTAATCGATTGAGATAAACACATCGTCGATCAAAATCTCAACTGAAATATCTTTTATTTTATATGGTCCTTTCACGCCTCCTGTAGTTCTTATTCTTTTTCCCTTTTTTTTTTCTTTGATTGAGAATAAGAGCATCTACCAAAATGGAGAAAGCATGATAATTCGCACAATATAAAATTGTAGCATCTTATCCGAAGAAGATGCTATGTCCTTTGCTCATATCCATATATGAGATCGCATCACTTGTAGCGCTAACCCAATGGTTAGTAACATCATAAATATTCGTTATGAAATGTTTTGAAAAATTCAATAATTATATTTTCTTGTATTTTTACAATTTGTAGTTACAAGTTTTTACAATAATAATCTAAGGTAGTATAAAAAGGCCTCTAAAATCATAACTAATTTTTCTTAACTACGATCTAATAGGTCATTTTAACTTATTCAAAGTATTTTTTTTATGACAAAAAAATAAACTATAAAATTCTAAAACACAATAAAATATTTTTGTTCATTCAAATTTTTTTTTCTTAAAAAAAATCGCATAATATCTATTTACAGTACTGCTACACCATAAACCAAGGTTTTCTGTGCCAGCCGAGTCGAGTTTCGATAAACATAGATCCCGGCACGTGCTGACCGTGCCGATGGTGCCGTGCCGATATATATTTATTTATTATTTTTAAAAAAATAAAAATAAAAAATTAATTTAAAAATTCAAATATAAGATTTTTTGACACGTGTCATGCCGGTTTGTGCCGTGCCGACAACTACCGGAACAGGCACGTGCTACCTGGTACAGGTTGTGCCTACCGCCCCGAAATCCATGCCATAAACTCCATCTTTTTCCTACAGGAGATTCTATTTGTATATATATAAGGAGAGCTTTGGTTTCTTCTTGCATATCACAGCAAAAAAAAAGAGAAAACAATACCAACTACATAGCTTAAACAAGGTCGATCATCATGACGTTCGGGCCATGGAGCAAAGACAACGTGAGGGATAGAACGGAGGAAGCATGGGATGGCGTCCACAGGTTGGCCGACGTGGTCACCGCCCCTCTTGCCCCGGTGGATGGATTCATCCACGGCACTGCTCGGGGTATATTCAACTGGCTCGTCGACGAGCATCCCCACCGTGCTCCTCCTGTCCCTCCTAAAAGACGCTACTCCTACTCCGATGACGAGTATCCCCGTTGTGACCACGACGACGACGACGACCACTGCTTCCATGACAAGCCTACTCCTGTCCGCCACACGAAGACTCAGCCCCGGCGTCAGCCCCGGCATATATTCTAAATAAGCATATGAAGGACTATATAATATTCCTTCATAGTAGAATATTAGCTTCACTATAGTGAACTGAATATTAGCTTCATCTGTTATGGAGGACATGTATTATAAATAAGCATAATATGAAGGAGAAAAGTTCTTCATAATAGAATATATTAGCTTCACTATGGTGAATTGTATAAATGCCGGTGCTTGTGATATTATGAATAAAGCTAGTGCTTCAAAAAACACATTCTCCAGTTTGCTTGTATGTATTTGTTTTGGGTTGTATAATTCATGATGTGGTGGAGCGATCGTTGTCGGAATCTTGGCCTGAGCTGAGAAGAAACGAGAAGAAGCTAAGCTGCGATAGGAGAGTAAGCTCGACGGCGACGCATTCGTTTAGCAGTATCAATTCTGAGTTTGCGAGCATGCATTAGAAAGTCGCTACATGGATATTAACCGCCATGTAAGGAAGAAAAGGGATGAATTCGTGTTAGAGATCGAAGAGAAAGAAGAAAATAGTACGTCCAGAAATGACAATTATGCCCTCACTATGCTGAGAGAAAGAAGAAAATATCTAAATATTACTAAAAATATCTATTAACACAATTACTTTTTTAAAAAAAAGTAGATATTGTTCTAAAATGTAAATATTTTTAAAAAATTGTATTAACACAATTACGTCGTGGCGGCATAACTCGGCTGATTTATTTAAAAAATTTATCATTAAAAAAATGTTATCCGTAACACGGCCTATATGTTTTAACACAATTACTTTTTTGATAGCAAAGACAATATCATTTTATTGTTCTAAATTAGAAACTTTCTTACCATGCAGTGTCAGCTATGGATGCTCAAAAAATAACCCGACTCGAGGACCCGAACCGACCCAATCCGACCCAAAGATTTTGGGTCGGGTCTATCTGATCCATGGGTCTGGTCAAAATTATACACCCGAGTTCGGGTCCGGGTCAGGTCCGGATCATGTCTGAGCCTTAAGTTGCTAAGACTTGAATCCGAAAATCCGACCCGTGAGACTAAAAAAGAAAATGAAATAAATTTTAGAAACATTTTACGTCCAATATTAAAGTCATATATTTTTTAAATTTACATTTTTTATGTTGACAAGTTTTGATTAAATTTGAAGAAATTTAACGGATCGGATAAAAAACAGACCCGACCAGACTTGACTAGACTCGACCCGAATGAATCAGATCCGAACCAACTCGTGTCGGGTCAGGTTTAGGTCTGGCCGAGTCTGACTAGTCCAGACCCGATGGGGGTCAGGTCGGGTCGGGTGGCAAGATCCGGACCCAATCATGTTTTGAACACCTCCAGTGTTAGTTAGGGTCTGTTTACATTGGAAGAAAGTGAGGAAAGTGGAGAAAGTGGTTAAGTCACTTTCCTCACTTTATCCACTTTTTTTGTTTACTTAAAAAAGAAAATGGGACAAGTGACTTTCCTCACTTTCTATTTACTATTCTTTATATAGAATTGTTACCTTCCTCACTTCTCTCCAAATATATATCTAAATATAAAGAGAGAAAAAGTCAAAAATATATATATATATATATATAAAATAAAATAAATATATTGTGATATTATAAAATATTACTAATAATAATTATTATATTAATAAGATAATATTATTAATACTAAAAAATACTATTTAAATTATTAGCATTTAAAATTATATTATTAATACTTAGTAACTATTAATATATTTATTAATATATTAATTAATCTATACATAATAATATATATTATTATATAACATTTATTTTATTAATAATAATTAACATATTTTTAATAATATATTAATATACTTATTATTAATAATATATTTTTAATGATATATTATTCTATTTTAATATTTATACTATTATTCAATATCTTATATCATTTATGTAATTTATTAACATATTTTATTTATATATTATTATACTTATTATTAGCAACTTAGGTTTAATGATATTCTATGTTAATATTAATACTATTATTTTACTAATATCTTAATATATGTCTTTATAAATAATATTATATTACTACTAATAATAATAATCGCAATAAAATTAATTAATTGTTAATATATAATATATATTATTAATGGAACTTTTAATATTATATTAATATTTTTGTTATTGATTTATATATTAATACTTTATTTATATATTACATTAATATAAGAATATTATTATATAATATTAAAAATATACTATTATTAAATTATTAATTTTTTAATAATATATTTATATTTTAATTATATATTAATAATATTAACATAATATATATTATTTAATATATTAGTGATATAAAATTATTATTTATAATATATTAGTCATTATTTTATCCACACTTCTTTCTTACTTTTCAATTTCAAGTAAATAATAACAGTCAAACGTACTTTTCTACCACTTTGCTCCCACTTTTCATTCTCCCACTTGCCTCCCACTTTTCTCCCACTCACTTGTCTCACTTGCTCCACTTTCTCCAAAGTAAATAGCCCCTTATGATTTTTTCTAACATTTTTATCCAACTTGTACCGTGCTTATCCAACTTATAACAAACAAGAACGTTATATTTTTCCTTATTCTGCTTTTTAGATTAAGGACTCATATCGTGAATCTCACTCGTTGAGTCGTGCATATAGGGATAGGGTGAGTGTCCTTATAATTCCAGTAATGGTATTGTGGGGTCACTTCTTAATAGTAGATTAGTCAATTGGAACAAGCATATCTTGGACCAAAATCTCAATTGAAATATCTTTTATTTTCTATGGCCCTTTTTACGCCTCCACTATGTTTTATTTTGCGTTTTGAGAATGCGAACATCTACTAAAGTGTATAAAGCATGACCATTCGAATAATAGAAAATTATAGCATCGCATCTGAAGCCTATGTCCTTTGCTCAGATCCATATATATCATATCACTTGTAGTGCTAACACCATGGTTAGTAACACCATATACATTAATCATGAAATGTTTTAAAAATTTTAAACAATTATTTTTATATTTTCTTTAATTTTACAATTTGAAGGTAAAAATTTTTTACAATAATAAGCTGATGTAGCGTAAAAAGGCATCTAAAATCATCAGTAATTTTTCTTAAACTTAATTTTTAAGCCATTCAAAAAAATTTTAAACAAAAAATTTGAATTATAAAATATATTATAGAACGACTACGTACATTGTCAGGGACAAAAGGAATGTTGTATGGGATGGCGGCCACTGGCTGGCCCAAGTGGTCACTTCCCCTGTCATGACCCGCGACCCGGGGGCCGCGACGGCTAGGGAAGAATGACTCAAAATAGAGTTTGCAATGCGGAAGCTTATACGGATAAAATTTCGAAATCGAGGATTGAGCCGAGCTCGGAACTTTCGGCACCGGCAAGTACCCACGGAGGAGGTGGAACTCGTCTCGAGCGCCGACTAAACTTGTCAAAAATCTTAAGATATCAATCTTCTCCATTGATACCAAAATATCTTGGACAATCTTTGGTCCGAAACGTAAAACCATTTAAAACAAAAGCTCACAAAACGTTTTCGGAAATACCGGCTCAACCTGTATTTTTCTAAAAAATTCGGAGGTGCTAATCCTCTTAAATACATTTATACAAGACCCTAAAAATATCAAAAGTATTTTCGAAAACTCTCTGGAATGTGGATTGCACCAGCTCTAAAGGCTCCTTGGCCCTGAACTTAGATTCATAGTATGGGAGTTGATGTGATTTCCCATACTGACATCTAGCACAAATAGGATCTTCTCCAAATGGTATCAGAGCGACCCCGGTCACGGATACGGGTGGGTGCGTAGGCCCAGGGACCCGCGTAAGGCCAAGATAGGCTGTGGTAGGGGCAGGATGCGCGACTTGCAACCCGTGTGACTGGAGAGAGACTGGGCATGTACATCCGTCCGTGTCCTGTCCCGTACGACGGGGACGTCGTATCCTAAGGTGTGGGGGATGTGAGGCCCCGGATTTGGGCGGGATCGGCACGAAAGTGCGCGGTCTGCGCATGTATCGGTCGACCGATAGTTACGGGTCAGGCGCGACTTGGGCAGAGATTGGGCTGAGCGCGCGGTCCGTTAAATTGGATTGTCCCATACCAGCTGGGTAAGGGCGAAAATTTGTGCTTATGTGTGTGGGAGGCCCTTAGCTTAGCACCTCTCATGGGGATCCCCCTTTTCGGGTCGGAGAAAAGGGCCCCGGCCGTGTGATGTGGCCGGGGCATGGGGGTGGGGAGCGGGGCGTGACATCCCCTCTTGCCCCGATCGGTGGATTTATTTACGGCATTGCCCGTAGTCATTTCTTTTTTTTCTTTTTTTTTTGAGAATGCGAGCATCTGCTAAAATGGTGAAAGCACGATGATTCGCACATAGAAAATTATAGCATCGCATCAAAAGCAAATGCTATATCCTTTGCTCAGATCCATATATGAGATCGCATCACTTAACCCAGCGTTTAATAACATCATAAATATTCGTTATGAAATGTTATGTAAAATTCAAATAATTATGCTTTTATGTATTTTTACAATTTGTAGTTACAAGTTTTTACAATAATAAACTAAGGCAGTCCAAAAAGGCCTCTAAAATCGTAACTATTTTTTCTTAACTATGATCGAATAGGTCGTTTAACTTATTCAAAGTAATTTTTTATGAAAAAAAAAAAACTATAAAATTCTAAAACACAAAAAACTCTATCGTTTATTCAAAATTTTTTAAAAAAAAAAAATTGCATAGTATATATTTACAGCACTATTACACCATAAACTCCATCTTTTACCTACAGGAGATTCGATTTGTATATATATAAGAAGAGCCTTGGTTTCTTCTTGCATATCACAGCAAAAAAAAAGAGAAAACAATACCAACTACATAGCTTAAACTAGGTCGATCATCATGACGTTCGGGCCATGGAGCAAAGACATCGTGAGGGACAGAACGGAGGAAGCATGGGATGGCGTCCACAGGTTGGCCGACGTGGTCACCGCCCCTCTTGCCCCGGTGGATGGATTCATCCACGGCACTGCTCGAGGTATATTCAACTGGCTCGTCGACGAGCATCCCCACCGTGCTCCTCCTGTCCCTCCTAAAAGACGCTACTCCTACTCCGATGACGAGTATCCCCGTTGTGACCACGACGACGACGACGACCACTGCTTCCATGACAAGCCTACTCCTGTCCGCCACACGAAGCCGCAGCCCCGGCATATATTCTAAATAAGCATATGAAGGACTATATAAAACTCCTTCATAGTAGAATATTAGCTTCACTATGGTGAACTGAATATTAGCTTCATCTATTATGGAGGACATGTACTATAAATAAGCATAATATGAAGGAGAAAAGTCCTTCATAATACAACATATTAGCTTCACTATGGTTAATTGAATAAATGCTAGTGCTTGTGATATTATGAATAAAGCTAGTGCTTCAAAAAACACATTCTTCAGTTTGTTTGTATGTATTCGTTTTGGGTTGTATAATTCACGATGTGGTGGAGCGATCAATGGCGGATCCAGAAATTATGTTAAGTGGGGTCAGAAAAAAACTAACGATATTTTGTGATAATATAATAATAAGAGTGCTAACTATTTAAATATCATATCAATTACAAAAAATTTATAAATATTTTAATTCTGAATTACAAATATAAAATAGCTCAAAACATCTACAAACGTCTAAAAACATCCCAAAATATAAATTCAAACTCTGCATTTAATCGTAATAAATACAAAAAAATAAGTAAAAAATTATAAATAAATAAATAAATTAAATTTCATTCAATAACAAAATAAAATTTTAGGATGTTCGTAGGTGTTTTACGGTACTTGTAAGTATTTCTATGTATTACGGAAAGTTCTGGAGTGTTCATAAATATTATGTGGTGTTTATATGTGTTTTGGAGTATTTTGAGATGTTCGTGAGTGTTCTATGAAATTTGGGATGTTCCGAAATATTCGTAAATATTTTGAGATATTCGTAAGTATTTGGAATATTTTAGATAATTTCATACACAAACTCTAAACAATTTTATATTTTTTACTTTTTGAATAATGAAAAAATCACCATATAATACACAAAACACACACACACACAAAAACAAATATATATATATATATATATATATATATATATATATATATATATATATATATATATATACACACCTAAAGCCAAGTGGGGTCATTTGACCCCACTTGGTATATATTGGATCCGCCCATGGGAGCGATCGTTGTCGGAATCTTGGCCTGAGCTGAGAAGAAACGAAAAGAAACTAAGCTGCGATAGGAGAGTAAGCTCGACGCATTCGTTTAGCAGTATCAATTCCAAGTTTGAGAGCATAAGAAAGTCGCTACATGGATGTTAACTAATCTCATATGAAAGAAAACTCGAAGAGCTTTCCAACGGCATATAAACTGTAAATAATGGATAAGAAAACGAAGGTGTTCACAGGTGTTCGCGGCGAACATCTGCAAATTTCTTTGAGTTTTTTCTTCCTCGTTTTTCATCCGTTTTTAGCAATCTATATAACGATTGAAAAGATCTTTAAGATAGCTTTCAAATTGGACTAATTTCATATTATTTGGAGCTCTCTACAAAAGTTTATGTTAAAAATACCGAAATGATGTTAAATACCATAGCAGCTTGACACCATATGGGTATTTTTAGTATAACTTTTCATAGCGAGCTCCAAATGCGATGAAACTGGTCTCATATGAAAGAAGATTCGAAAAGATTTCTAACGCTATATAGACTACAAAAAATGGATAAGAAAACGAAGGTGTTTGTAGGTATTCGCACATGTTCGTAGATGTTCGCGGCGAACACATGCGAACACCTGCAAACTTAATTGAGCTTGTTCTTCCTCGTTTCTTATCCATTTTTTCCAATCTATATACCGTTGGAAAGGTTTTTGCGTTGGCTTTCAGATAAGACTTATTTCATCATATTTGGAGCTCTCTACAAATACCAAGACGCTATCAACTACCATACTAGCTTGACACCATCTCGGTATTTTTAGTATAATTTTTCGTAGAGAACTCCAAATGCGATATCCATTAAATAAATATTTTTTAAAAAAATTCGCTAGCATGCGTCATGTTGGTTTATGCCACCCACATAACAGTCTGGGGTGGGCCCATTAGAAACTTCCATAGTGACGGATACTCGGCCGTCAAGTTCCTACCTGCAAATCCGGTTCGATTATGGCGCCGAAACAAATATTTTGACCATGCGAACACCCATAAACACCTAGATTCTTATGCTCTTTGAAAATATCTTTGAGTCCTCTTTCATATGAGACTAATTTATCTGTTTTAGAGATTTATACGAAAAGTTATACAAATAATACGACAACGCTGTCAAACACTATAGCAGCTTCACAGCGTCTCGGTATTATTAACATAACTTCTTATAGAGAGCTCCAAAACAGATGAAATTAGTTACATATGAAAGATGACTCAAATGTCTTTCCAATGAGTATAAGAATGTAGGTGTTCACAAGTGTTCGCAGGTGTTCGCAGATGTTCATAGGATCTCGGTAATTTAGCCATAACGTTTTGTAGGGAGCTCCATATGAGATGAAACAGGTTTCATTGCTTCGAGAACTCAAACAACAATCATATGAAATTCATTTCATCTCTTTTAAAGTTGTATATGAAAGTTTATGCCAATAATACGACATCGATGTCAAATACTATAGCAGCTTGATAGCGTCTCGGTATTGTTAACATAACTTCTTATAGTGAGCTCGAAAAAAGGTGAAATTAGTCTCATATGAAAGAGAACTCAAATATCCTTCCAAAAAATATAAAAATATTGGTGTTTACAGGTGCACGTTGGTGTTCGAAAGTGTTCGCAGGTGTTCACGGGTGTTCGCAGGTGTTCGTAGGATCTTGGTATTTTAGCCATAACGTTTTGTAGAGAGCTCCAAATGAGATAAAACAAGTCCCATTAGAATGAAGACTCAAGCATCAATCATATGGAATTAGTCTCATCTCATTTGAAGCTATATACAAAAAGTTATGCCAATAATACTATGATACCGTCAAACGCTACAACAGTTTGACAATATCTTGGTGTTTTTAATATAATTTCTCGTAGAGAGCTCAAAATGAGATGAAACTGGTCCCGCAAGAAAGTAGACTCGAAGACCGTTCATATGAACTTCATTTCATGTCATTTTGAGTTCTTAAGGGAAAGTTATGACTGAAAAATTAAGATTTTATCAGGGTATACTATTATGAAATGGTCTAAATTATTTTAGTTTTCCATAAAAATAATATTTTTGATGTTTTATAAATTAATACGACCGACGAAGAGATCAACGGATGAAGTGGAGGAATAGGGACCACAGAAGAAACGAGAAATTAAGAGATAGTCGGAGAAAAAAATGAAATCAATGAGAGATCACCGGAGAAGAAGTCGGAGAAGAGAGCAAGCTCGTCAGAAAATATGGAAGAAGTTCACCGGAAAAAAAGGAGAGAGAGCACTAGAGGAGAAGGAAGAAAGAAGAGAGAGAGAGAGGGAGATTTGATGGGAAAAAAAGACATGGGTATTTTGGTCATTTCACATCGTAAAGGGGGCACTGTTCGCTTAAAAATTTATAGTGAGCGCTATTTGCTTAAACTGATTAAGAGGGGCACTCTTTGCCAATTTTGCCAAAACAAATCAACCGATCTATTTTGTTTAAAGATCTAAGCATCACTCAAAATCTAAAAACTACATCTTATATCAAATAAAGAAACTCTAGCAAGAAGGATGTAGCAGAGCAAAAATGGATCAAATCCCTTGCAATTTTGCCAAATCGAAAGAAAAAAAGAATTAAATTGCCAAGTTAAAAAATAAAGAGATTAGAGATTATCAAGCTCGAAAAAAAAAACTCATCTAATTTGAGGAAGTAGAGCCGGTGAGAGCTGCCCCTCGGATCTCATAAAGGGGGCGGGGTTGGAGGATTTGAGTCAAATAAGCCTCCGATAATTGAGAAGAACACCCGACGGCTGGGACATCTGAGTTAACTAGTGGCGAGGACAGATTTGCGACGATGAGGATGGTTTGTGACGACAATGACAGAATCCAACTATGATGCAGTGGCGATCATCGAGCGGTGATATGCAGAAGATACCATTGCGGGGGAGATCTTGAATTTGGGTGAACTCAGGGAGTATTTAACTGTAGATTATTTGGGTTTGTAAAATTTGATGGGTTCACTAAATTCTAGTAGTTGAGATCTTTTAAATTGATGGGAAAGTAGATGTGCTATAGTTTTGGTCATCATAATCGTCACCCTCAATAGTATGCACATCATTAACAATGGAGTCATTTGGATCAATACTAAAGATATAGTTTTGAAGCAAACAACAAGCTAAAACAAGCTCAACTTGTATTGGAAGAGAATAATAAGGCGACTATCAAGAATTTTAAATCGATTTTTAAGCATGCAAATGCCCTTTCAATTGTACACCGCAAGCATGAGTGCCGGAAGTTGAATAACTCCTTTCCATTTTCGGGTCTACAATCACCAATCTCATGTAGGTGATATCGTACACTCCGGTATGGTGCAATGAACCCTGCCATTGTTGTATAACCTGCATCGACTAGGTAAAATTTACCTACACCCCAACAAGATGGACACTGTTACAAAAAGCTTAGCTTAAATATGAAATACTTGCAACTCAAAGTTCGTATGCATCACCTTCGGGAACCTTTAACCCATTTGTTCGACTTAATGCATCCCTAAGGACCGTCATATCATTAGCCGACCCTTTCCAACCAGCCAATATGTAAGTGAACTCTATATCCGATGTACAATATGCCAACACATTTTGTGTTGTCCCATTTCGTCAACGAAATCATTGTTGAAAATGCATAGGAACTTTGGCAGTAATATGTATACCATCGATGAAACCTATACAATCCTACAACATTCAAAATCCATCATCAATAAACTAGTCAAAAGTTTATCCGGTTAAGGACTAATTCATACAAAGTACATTAAAGTAAGGATACCAACTTCAATTCACAGCTATTTTGGGGTTGACATTTGTACTTGGTTGCTTTATGAACAAATGCTTCAAGCTATTTATGACTTGAAGCACTCGTCTTACATACATACTTACTGTTAGAGCGGACTTATAGAATGCAGTCCTTATAATCCTATTTTTATGACCATGTCCTACGATGTTCAAAAAGTAGGCTAATTGCTCCTCAACCATCATATGTTTGGTATATTTCAAAGAATAATTATTTCTCATCATTTGAGCTAGGTTGAGAAATGCAGATGCATTCATTCGCATGTAGGCTATACAAGAATCCGTAGTCCCATATAAGAAATTTCGAATGTGAGCATTCCTATGAAGGCGTCAATATGTAGATGGCTTGCTATAGATGTTATTACGTGAATTTGACCACAAATTTATCACTGCAAGTACAACAATGATGATCATATACGCAGTGCTAGAAACAACAACATGCAAATCTTCCTCACTCAATGCATCCTCCTCAAGATATATCTCCATCTAGAAAACAACTTGCATAATGACAAGCAAGTATAAACAACTGAGTCAATGATACAAAAGTAAATCAAATAAAGAAAACTCAAGCAATATAAATTCAAGAACAAAATAAAGCATGAAGCATGTACTTCAATAAAGCAGGAACAAACATCTCTCTCAAATAAGGCAGACTTTAAGCCTTTTCCTATATTCTTCCATCTCAGCCAGTTTTAGCCCGTAATTATGCTATTTATTACCTATAAATTATATGTTTCATTATTGTGATAAATTTTGACTATGTACAATACAAAGAAACATACCATGTAAATAATTGTCAGGTCTACAGATTACCACATGCCCTCATCCAAAACTTTCTATATGCCTACACTGTATAACCTAATAACTATATACAACTATATAAGTAGTAAGAAGCACATGTCGAATACAAAGAAATTCTGTGAGAAATTCTAAATATGTCCAGTATAGAGAAGCATACCATTAACAATATATAGGTCTGCAGGTTACTACAGGCCCTCATCCAACTTTCTATATGCCTACACCACATAACTAGTAACTTTATACAACTACATAAGCAGTAGAAGTGTGGAAGAGAATCTAGTTTCACTCATTATTATCTAAAAGTAGCCAATTCTCTTCCTCAGTAAGCTCTCTACAGGCAAAGTTTTTCTCTTTCACCCTCCCTTGGGCCTAGCATGGAATTGCTCATCAGCTTCCAAAAAATCATGCTAAAAGCTCAGTCTTTGTACACTAACTTAACCAAAAAAGCAATCATTTTACCTCTCGGTTGGATTTATGGTAGGGATTTCACCTAAAGATAGAGTAGCACCACGTAAAAATGTAGATTGGGTAGCAAAATGCAAAAATTGTAGATCGGGGTAGCATGACTTAAATCTCCCTAAACCTTATATTAGGGTTGGGTGAATAAAAAGCATAACCAAAAAGAAAAAATTACAGATTGGGACTACTCACCGTCAAGATGACTTCCTTGAGATAGATCGTTGACGCAACCGCTAGGATCAAGCTCTAATTGCTAATCGAGCCATGGAAATCAACATTTGCGGTCAAGAGTTATTCTTAATCGCCAGATTTGCAGCCATAGAGGTGAGATTTACTATCAAAGTGACAGAGATGAGAGATGTTTGGCAGATCGAAGAAGAAGCAAATGAGAGAAAAGTGATGGGGTGCGCTACAGTGAAAAAGAAAAAGTCGAGCCACTTTCTCAGCGATCGCTGAGAAGTGGGAGGAAGTGTATGATATTTATACCATAGAATGTGGGTAACCGACTTTCCATCTTTTTAAATACAAGTAAACAAGAAAAGTTAGAAAGTGACTATCCCACAATCTCACTTTCCCACTCTCTAATCCAAGTAAACAGCCCTTTAGGAAAGTGATTGACAAACTTTGGCAGGCTTAGCCAATTTGTTTACAAAAGTTCAAACTAAGATTTTATTTTTAAAAAAAAAATTCTCCAAACATTATAAACTTTTATATTTAAAAAAAAATTATTATTTATTAATGCTATACATGAAGTTAGTTTGTATATTTTGAATCAAGTTAGTTTGTACATTTTGAATCAACAATTTTTTCAAATGTAAAATTAAAATAAATTGTTGGTACTTGTTTTTTTATAGTACTATACTACTTTATAATTGTATCCATCATAAAACATGGTCAAACATATGTTTGTATATTTGCATTAGTATGTGCTATTGGCGTGTAAATTGCATTACACTATAAATCAACCCACTCGACTCTAGTTATATTAAGAATACTCGACTCTACATCAATTTTCACAATTTCTAGTAGTAACACTTAAAGAAAAGTATAAGAAGAATTTATTGAGTAAACAACATTACTAGAATTCTTATAGCATTTCACCACTTTTGCACTGCCTAAATCCATGTGGCAATGACATGACAGTCATGTGACATAGATTTGTGGCAATTTTGTCACTAGCAGAAGCTTGCTTGATCTTGGAGTATACTTGGCTTGAGGTTTATGCATGTTTGGCTCATGTGGTCCATCCAATGGCAGCTTGTAATGTTCTAGAGGCGGTTTAGCTTGCATGAGTCCAATCATAGTGTTATTTGACCAAGCTTGAATGAACCAAAGCTCTCGGCTTGGCTTTGGCATTTCATCAGATACCTTTGATTTTTTAAACCATTTCATAAAACACCTTTGAATGTCTTGGGCCAAGGATGATTTTCCTTAGGCATTCCCTTGGAAATTCGTGTGCGTGACCTTAGCCATGCGATGGATGCTCCCTAATGCTGCATGGACGAGCATAGCTCTTGACTTGGGCGCCCAGCTAAATTTCATAGGCATTGCCTTGGCGCGAACTAGTGATTGCCTTAGGCAACCCTTAGGCATCTCATGGGCGAGGTTAGTCATGGCCCGTGGCTTCAATTTTCCTCGGACGAGCATGAATGTTTTTTGGAACATTTCTTAAGATATCTAGGAGACTATTAGGGACATATTTTGGGGGGCGTTTGAGCTGCAAAATATTGGCAAAAAAAGGAGAGATTGAAAAGCCAAAATTACTTTGGCTTCAAAAAATAAAAAAATAAAAACTAACTCAAGCCTGATTAAATATTTTGGCCTAAAAAAGAGTAGAGATTTCAACAATTACTTTTGGTATTAGAAGACGGATCTTTTTACAGGACAACCAAGGTAAGCTGCAAAAATTTGATAGTTTAAGCCAAAACTATTTTGGCTTCAAAATATTAAATTATTAGAAGCTGACAAAAAATTTTGGCCTTAAAAAAAAAGTTTTGAAAGCCAACAAATAGTTACTATCATAAAACATTATATTGTAGGGCAACCAAAATTAGCCTCAAAATATGCGACAATCTAAGGCCAATTTGGTTTTGGCCTTAGAATGTTATGTAATCAAAAGACAACATAATATAATACTTTGGCCTCAAAAGAGTTTTCATCAAAGGCCAAAATGTATTTGGCCGCAAAAAAAAAAAAAAAAAAAAAAAAAAAAAAAAAAAAAAAAAAAAAAAAAAAAAACTATTTGTTTAGAAAGCAACTAAATTTTGGCTATAAAAAATTACTTTAGAGCTAAATTTGACTGGCCTTTAAAAGTTGGCTTCTAAAAGCCATTTTTCTTGTAATGAACGTTCCACTGCGCTGTATCAATTAGATTCCCAAATGGTGAAATGAATGGCATCACTAACTAAAGATCCAGAAGTTCTATCCATGGTTTAGGTCGGGCGGACGATATATGCCTATTACGCAGTTGTCGGTACGATAAATGCTGAAAAATTTATATTTAATTTAATTTTATTTTACAAATAACAACTAATTACATGTATGTCGGTACGGTCAGCACGACATGATCGCCACACTAGGCACGTCTAGAGTTTAGTATTTACAGAGACGCGGCACGAGACGATACCTTAAACCTTAGTTTTATCCTCTTATATTTTCAGTGGATTTTTGGTGGAAAAAAAACCAACTACTGCCTCGTAACGCCAAAATTCCTCTCGTGCGTAGTAACTCTATCAAGCTAAAAGCAACAAAGAATTCCTTGTCTAGAAGACAGAAAGAGGCAAAAATCCATTAAGAATAAGCAAATATATTTTTAATCCCCCAAAACTTTGTAAAACTGAGCGCTGTAACTTTAAATTTTCAACAGTGTCCGCAATAATCTAAACTTGAAAAACCTGTCCTAAATAATCTTGCCAATAGTTTTTTTCGTCTATTCTCATTGAAAGCCGGTCGTAGTCTTCAGTTATATATATATATATATATATATATATATATATATATATATATATATATATATAAATCTTTTTCTTTATACCATTTTACTATATGTCTTTGGAGGGGTAAAATAATCAATTGTGCCTGTCATCCTTTTGTTCTACTAGGGAAAAAAATGGAGGGGAAGAAATAGGAGAAGAAAAGGGACTCTATGAATGAAGCAAATAGATTTTGGGATATCGGCGTCGGCAAAGTTGCTGGAAGAAGCAGCCGGAGTACATCAAGGTTTGGAGGCACCTGAAAAAATATGGGGCTAGCTATGGCTGGACAAGGATATGAAATAGTACTAGCACTATTGCCACTGAATTTCTAGACCAACACCTTCAAATTTTTCTACACCCACTACGCAACGGCTTCGCCATCCGCATATTCTACATTGTCTCAAAGTTGTAGAAAATAATAAACAAGTACACAAAAAAGATGCAATAATTTACGTAAAAGTCCTAATGGAAAAATCATGATGTTAGGTTCAAATCTCACATCAACTTTCATAATATGCGGACCACTTTTGTGATATTTTATTTTCCGAGACGGTGTAGACAAAAGCCAAATTTCCGAAAGGTCGCATGATTGTAATACATATATATATATATATGTATATATATATATATTTATATATATATGTATATATATGTATATATATATATATATATATATATATATATATATATATATAATTTAACATAGTCATGTTCGGATACATTCGAGTATCCATATTCTGGTATACTCGAGTGTAGCAACATTAAAGAGCTAATTTTTTGAAGAATTTATAAATATAAAAATTATAGATTTTAAATATTATTTTTTAATAAATATTAATTATTTCATCAATACTGATACAAAAGATACAACATTAATTTTTTCTTAATTAATATTGATACAACTAATATTTTTGTCGTATCAATTAACAGCTTGAAAACAAGTGAACAAAGATAAACGCTGTCGTGCCGGAACACATGAGAACCCCTCCTCCCAGTCCAGTGAAAATATCCGTTCGAACCCGACCTTAAATACTCTTCTCCGTATCCTGATAAGCCCACAGCACAATCTCTCTCTCTCTCTCTCTCTCTCTCTCTCTCTCTCTTCCCCCCCTCCCGGCCACAAGATATGGCGGCGATTTCGACGGACCTGGCGGCAGCAGTTCTAGGTCTCGCGCTGAGGCGATGGGTCACCGGCGGTCTCTGCGTCCGCCCGCCGTCGCTACATTTCTCTGCGAAGCGGATGTCGGAGACATTCTCCGTACGCGCACGCGCAAACAGAGCGCTGCCGGTGTGCGCCGCCGTCTCGCTGCCGGGCGATAGTGCGCGGGGCCACCGTGCTCGCCGGTTTGCGGCGGCTGCTGCTACTACAGAGGAAGGGTCCGATGTTATGACGAAAATCCCTCCGGATGATCGCATACCTGCTACTATTATCACTGGTTTTCTTGGCTCTGGGAAGGTGAGTGAATGGCTATGTTGAAGTTAGTTAGCTCCTGGAAAGTTATTTTTTTAGTTGCTCTAGAATCTTGGATGCTCTTTGTATTAATAGAATGTTCTTTCTGTCACGGAAATTAATTCCGAACAGCTTTGGTCATTTTGTAGTGTAAATGCAAATCTTCTGAAATATTATGGTCTGCTAGTATCTAATCATCAGTTAAGCATTATAACAAGTTTGGTTATCTACTGTATCTCAATGGTGCATAAGCGGCTTAGTGTCTTTCTCCAGACAACCCTGTTGAACCATATCTTGACTGCTGATCATGGAAAGCGTATTGCAGTTATTGAAAACGAGGTAATTCTTCTAACTTCTGTGATTATCTGAACTTGTTATTCTATAAATGCATGTTGCATTATTGTTTTAGGCATTATTAAGTTTAGGCTCTTCCAATATACCAGAAGGTACAAAGATTTTTTTATATGGACTTTCTTCTTTTGGTATTTGTATTTTAGTATACCACACTGTTATTTTCCTGATAATTTTCATGCCCTTGGCCACTAGTAGGACCTCATGACTCTGTTATGTTATGCTCATGCTCCTTAAAAAAGTTTATATTGTATTAATGAAGCATTGAGGTCATTGACAAACCGCTTGGGGTTCCTGGAATTGACACAGCAATTTAGGAATAATGTTATGGTTCCCATTACCAAGTTGATTCTATGTAGTTTTGTCAATTTTGAGACAGCAGCTTCCAAAGAAGAAGACATTAGTGTTATTTTTTTACTTGTTGATGACCCTGTAAATGTTTGGTGTCATCACATTATTGTTAGGAAATGTAGGGTACTGTTACACTTCCTGCAGGACTAATGGAAGACACAACCAGGAAGCCCGTCCAAGTCAAGTCAAGATTGTGTTTCTAGAGAAGTGGCATGCAGTGAAAAGTTACCTCTTAGAATTACGTATAGAGATTTGGTATATTGTAAGTTCAGTAAGTTTGGGACTCTGTGTAGGGATATAAGTATATGTCTTTGTACTCTAGGAATATCAAGAGATAACAATATTCCTTTCCCGAATCTCCTCTTCTCTTACCTGGGCTTCCTCTTCCTTCCTTACTACCACTTCCTTCTTCTTAGATACTTGTATAAAGTATACATAATCGATATTTGGGCAGGTTCATCTTCTAAGTGTGAGAAGTTCTTTGCAAGAGGATCTCCACAGCATCTGAAAACCTTGGTACTTCTTTAATAGAAAAGTTTGTCAAACTTAATATAAGGTTTTCTACATAACATTTGATAATTGCAGAAAGGATGCTTCCTTCAAAGTTATTAACTTGACTAGGGTAGAATCACCCCTATTCCATACCTAAGATTACGTAGTGTCTAGAGTTTGAATATTATTTACAGCAATTCAAATTAGGACCTATTTCTTTAACCTTCCTAACTGCAGGCTCACGACTATAACTCATTTGATCATATTTGTCTATGCAATATTTATTCGCTTTGTACCTTACTATAATGAAAATTTTGCCAAAATAAACACAAAAGAAATCAAGAGAGAGAAAGAGGAACAAAGATAGATATCTAGAGAAGCTTTCTTGGTCGACCTCGTGAGGCATCGATTCCGTGACGACAGTGAAACTCAATCAGAGCAAAAGTGTTATTAACCTTGGAAGAGCTTCCGCTCATTTTTTAAGTTAGGAGGACAAAAGAAACATATAACTCTGTATTAATATTCCATACTATTGATTTGCGATTGTTTTAGGCCCACATCTATAGGGATATGGCCAAGCCCTATATGTAGGATCATAACATCCTAGCATATTTATGATCTCTACTGCAACCAAAAAAAAAAAAAAAATCGATGCTTTTGTTACTCTAAAGGTTTCTTCTTATGTATTGATAGATTGAAAGACTCAACCATAGACTGTGCGGTGAGTGAGCTGGTCCAGCGGCCACCTTAGTAAGTTTTCACAATTAGAATTGGATTCTAGGGCATCTTAGTTATCTTGAAGTTCAAAACAGGGAGGTTTCTCCTCGATATCTTAGAAGACATATTAAAATTTCTTAGACCTAAAAAAATATGGGTTGAAATTTCTTTAGTGCAAGTGCTTAAAACATATATATATATATATATATATTATATATATATATATAATATATAATATATATATAAAACAAAATAAACACTTTCTTAAAGAAAAACACCACCCGATACATCTTGTTACAACAAAAACAGATGAGAGAAAAGGCAGTGTTGCACGTCGTTGGAAGCGGTGGCAGCGGTAAGTGTTATAACCCTTTTGTTTGGCCGACTATGCCAGAGATTTGGCTGCTCAAAACCCGATCTAGCTTGAAAACTTGACCTGGTTCAAACTTAGAAGGCCATTTGGTCGGGCTCAAATGGATTTAAAACCCTGGACAGACCTAACGCTGCTTTTGATATGTTTCTCTAATAATGATGTCACATAGATCGAAAGCAGGCATTGCAGGGCGGCTACCTTGCGCTCCCTACTAGAATTTTTTTTTTTTTTCAAAAAAAAAAGTGTTTTTGCCTAGGGTCTAATACAAAACACTGTAATAAAAAAAAGCTTCTTTTCTTACTCTTAAATCATCACTTCTCCAATATTTTCTTTTTCCTATGCATGTTTCTTTTCTTTTTCTTGTGAGGAGTCATCCAAACAGGCCAACTTCCATGCTAATTCTTCAACTATATTTCTTTTCTTTTCCCCGAAGTTGGGGATCTAGAAGCTTGCAGTGACTGGACTCCATTTCTCTTTCTTCTTCTACGGGTTTTCTTTTGGAAGGTGTAGTGCGACAGTGGAGGACGATAGACTGTACAAGTGCGAAACTTCTGTGATGGTCTGGTACCACCAAGCCTGACGTATTTCGGATAAGGCTCAGGATGGCTATACTGATTTTACATGGCTTTGGACACCCTATTAGGAGGCACGACCCATCCGTGATCGAACCCACCTTGATCCGTACTCCAACCATGCTCCTTTGTGGAAGCGAATTCAAGATCTAAAATTCTAAATAGCAAATGCAAGGGTAATTGAGGAGGAAAAATATGTAGTTCGCTTCTTCTTAAATATGATTGGCCATGTTTTTTGACCTATATGAAAATGGGTGCTTTGGAAAAATTGAAGAGGATCAAATTTTGGAGAAAGATAAGATTAATCAATTTTTTCCTACAAATTGCTAGCGCTATGCTTCAACATGATCTCTTTGCTGGTTTGGACGATAGGTTGTCAACTTCACAAAAAAGGTTTTTTGGAATTGGATGGTGGTGGAATGTTATGAGCCGGATTTGATGCGATTGAAGTTTGTATTGTGTAGGAGTCTAGCTGAGTCCGTGGCGTATTTATTGTATGGAGTTATTATTTAGTAGGAGTTTTAATAGGAAATTATTAATGTTTGGTAGAAGACTTAGATTAGGTAGGGATTTGTATTTAGTAAATGTTCTAATCATGGTCGGAGTCTAAATAAGTAACCTTCATAAAAATGTATGTACTCTTTTTTTCATTATGGAATAAGAATGGTTATCATTTAATTTGGAATTTATCATAGGAGTAGGGTAGTCGTAGAGCCGCCACCACTTGTTGGTATTTATCTCATTATATTTGGGCCATCGAAGGGACCGATCTAATCATTTCTTAGTGGATATGCTGGGTCAGGCCTAATGGTGGATTTTGGCATTTTTGATCCCGATCTTCCTCTTTCCTCAATTTAGGATGATCTTGATTTACTGCATCATAGCTATGTGAGCAATCAAGTTCTTTTAAAAAAAAAGTATCTGGTCGAGATCGTCATGTCATTTGTGTTGTGAGCCGATTCTGCAAATCTTCTCTCAGTTAAAGTTGTATACATGTATATAGTTTTGTGCACTTGATTATCAGCACTAAGTTTCTTGTTTGCGTATCAACTTGCATGCGCTCTATGATGTGCATATCTTGGCTCAGTTTTGGCGAAAGTGATAGCACATTGTTATTTAGTCCAAGCATTTGTATGGGATGGTTCTGATTCTTCTTTCACTTTGGAGCATGCAGTGATACAACTTAATATATATAACTGGTGAAGCTGCATATGAACGTATTCTTTTTTTTTTTTTCTCTCTTTTTCTTTTTTCTTTTTTAAAAGTTTGAGTAACTATATTCGGAACTATTGTAATTCTGTTTCTGCTTGGAGTGCATGCCCATGTACTTAAAAGTCAGTTTTTCCCCCTAAGTTCTAGATGGACATTAGAATAATTATCCCCTTATTAATAAGTTTACTTTGTAGATTCTTGACATAATCTTTGAAACTAATGGCACTATGATTGATGCTCCAGTATGGTGAAATTGATATCGATGGGTCATTGGTTGCTGCCAAAACTTCTGGTGCTGAAGATATAATTATGCTTAATAATGGTTGTCTATGCTGCACGGTTAGGGGAGACCTTGTTCGAATGATTGGTGAATTGGTTCAGAGGAAGAAAGGAAATTTTGACCATATTGTAATTGAAACTACAGGTAAATGTTTTATACCTGTACGAGTATCTTAGTTAAGCATTATAACTGGTTGTGTCCTTTGTTGTTCTTTTGCAGCAGGAGTTTGTCATTTCTGTTGATATTGCCTTTATTCTAACATTGTCAATTCTCTTCTCTTTAACGTAGTAAATCGTATTCTGTTTGATAATTTATAATAAGTTTGAATGCTGCGTAGCCATTCCCCTTTCACATGAAGAAAACCTGTAAACATAATACATTTTATTATCTTTTCAACAGTTTATTAAGCATATAGGTGCCTTCTGAATTTCTAGCTCACTTTAATAAAAAAAATTGTGATATTGCTGTCATGCCTTAAATGTTTGTATGTGGATATGCAGGTTTAGCAAATCCAGCTCCAATCATTCAGACATTCTATGCTGAGGATGCAATTTTTAACGATGTAAAACTTGATGGTGTTGTTACCTTGGTTGATGCAAAGCATGCACACATTCACTTGGATGAAGTCAAACCCAAGGGGGTGGTTAATGAAGCAGTTGAGCAGATTGCTTATGCAGATAGGATTATTGTAAATAAGGTCAGCTATTGAATCTTATTATGTTGATGCTTTTTTGTCATCCTTACTATCATATGCTTTTGTGATCTCTCCGGTCATTTAAGGCTTCAAAACCACGCTAACTTCAAATTTAGTGATAAGCAATAAAATTAGTGAGTAAGGTTTGGAGATGCTAACTTCAGATTTAGTGCTAACTTCAAATATGGTGATGCCTTCTGTCATCTTCTTTGATTTTTAGGGAATGGGATTCACTTCCTCTCCGCACCTTGTTGGTTACGTAATTAGTAATAACGATTAGATGATAAAACTTCTCAATGGTGATTACTGCTAGTTCAATTTCACTTGTACAGGTGGACCTTGTTGGGGAGCAGGACATCTCTTCATTGATTCAAAGAATACGGGTGAGGGAATAACTTATGCTATCTTGGCAATTGAAAGGTGTAGGTATGTTCATTTACTCTAATTAACTGTCACGATGCAGAATATCAATGGCATGGCTCATCTAAAACGAACTGCTTACGGGAAAGTGGATCTGGATTATGTTCTTGGGATTGGAGGCTTTGATCTGGAGAGGTGCATCAAATCACCCTTCTCTTTCTATGTAGCTTGGTTGCTAAATGTTGGATCTTTAATAATTTTTTAAATTTTAAAGCAATTAGGGTACATTTTAGAGATCCAATTAACATTTCCCGACTCTGAATCAAGTCCATTACTTTTGTCTTTCTGGGTAGCTGATATCATTTTAGAAAATATACTTCTGAAGTACTTTAAGGACCCCGTTTATAACGCTTATTCCTGTATTAGTTTAATTCAAAATGTTTGATTCATCCATATAACTGAAGTTAAACTTCATTGGCAAATACACTTAACTAGTAGTAACGGTTGCTTTTGAGACTAGCTAAGAAGCTAAATGACGAAGGCTACTTTTATTCCATTCAATACTTCCATCTGTGTGGCTGGTTTCTTTTTATCATAAATACTTCTAAGAATTTGATAACCAATCTTAATAAACATTAGGTGCAGTATATACATTGTAGCAGTTTAAAAGGTTTGATCCATCTCACTGTAAGTTGGAAGTTAATTGGAAAATGCAAAAATCAGTTTGTTTTAATTATAGTTGCTGTTTAATTTATGTATAATATAATAATACACATCAAGCCAAACTTGTTTCAATTTTACTGCTCTACAGAACAGCAGAGAGAGGGAAAGATGGGGTTGTTGGTCTTCTATATGCATGGTTGGCAAACTCGCTATTTTATGTTGCTACACATCCACATCGTATATAAGCGTTGAATTTTAGATCTTTTATATATTCTTAACATTCTATAAAGTAATAATATTTTCTATGAGGGCCGAACAGCTTACGGTCCTACAACCCAATTCTACCTCTTTGTCTTAAAACATCCACCAGTTTCTTATGAAAAAACTAATTTGACAAACTTGCTTTTTATTATTGTTTGAATGCCCTGACCTTTATGATTCTGCCCTTTTGATTCTTGCCATCTGTTTTTTACTTTTGCAGAATTGAGACTGTCGTTAATGCCGGAGATTTAGCAGAGGAAGAACATCATGATCATCATCATGATCATGAGCATCAGCATGAGCATGACCATCACCATCATCATGAGCATGACCACAAACACGGTTAGTTTATTCTTTGTTGACTATAATTGCACACAGGCAACTGTCTTATTTCATCGTGAACGTTGATACATATAACTTTTTTTTGGATTTAATACTTGTTCTTTCCTCTGACCGTACTTGCAAAACTTTTGATAACTTTAATAAGACTGTTTATTCCAAAAGCTTATTTGATGATCTATATTCATTATTTTGTTTCGTTTATAAGTTATAACTAGTAGAGATCCAAATGCCTTCAAGTTACTGTACCCTAAATATAATAAATGCGAATTCTGTCAATTCTACTCATGAATAAGATGCTACTACTATGTTTATACATTTTGTGAAACTTGGGACTAGTGCTTGAACTCTTCAAACTTTCTTTGCTTGGTTAAGATTACATGTGGCTAGTTGTGGTGCGGTATAACTTTTGTGGTTCACATGATAGCACACAAGCCTACCTATATTCTGAGGTGCATATTTCTCAAATAGTTAAATCTCCCTATTCTAGGATAATAAAGCTGCTTTGATAGATTAGATGAGCATAAAAAATGCATCCACCCAAGTTAAAAGACGCCTGTCATGGTAAATATATTCTGCCAGGACAAAGGTTCTCGATTTTGGCTTCAGATAACCAGTAGTGTTGTTTCACTTCAGCAAAGCTCCATGACTCTTGCCCGACAGTATTTTTCAATTTCGCATATATATAGGAAGTATGCCAACATACTGATCGTAGATATGTACCATTCCGGACTTCTTCAAAAGGATAAGCCTATTTTCTGATGACCAAACCTGTGAACCAGAAATATTTGGGTTTCCTCAGTACACATGGGGATACCAAACAAGCACTATGGTCATTGAGCAAAGGAAAGTTAATATAGATGTACTATTCTGGATGTGTTTATCAGTTGATGTTGTAGCTATGTATGTCCTTGTATAGTGTGATGATATTGATCATATTATTCTTGTTAGGCTGTTTTTTATTTAGATATTATCCTAATTGGGTGACTAACTGGTTAGTAATAATATGGATGGTGGCAACTACAACATTTGATGAGAATTGGTTGTATTCTTGCCTTGCAGAGCACGGTCATGATCATACTCATGACCCTGGTGTTTCTTCTGTAAGCATTGTATGTGAAGGATGTTTGGATCTTGAGAAGGTTAGCCTTTTTTTTGTTTTAAGTCCAAACAACTCCGGAACCCTAGATATTTAATAAGTTACTTCTTTATCATAAACTTTTATCAGACATTTAAGGCTGTGTAATGTCAACATTTGATGTTATTTGCAGGCTAATATGTGGCTAGGGACATTGCTCATGGAGCGCAGTGATGACATCTACAGGATGAAAGGACTCCTTTCTGTTGATGGTATGCCTGAGCGGTTCGTCTTTCAGGTTGGTGTCTGATCTAAATTGCATTGTGATTGACCCAAGCAGAACTTTTGATGCCCACTTGCAAAATATCCTTGTGGAAGAATTATCATTATCTAAAGATTGTACATAAAATTCTAATAATCTAAATTGCTTGCTGTCACGATTCGTCTAGGATTATAGAAATCTCCTGGAAAGCTAAGAACCGCATACATAAGCTATTAGATACAATTTTAGCGTGCGTATTGTTTTTCTAATTGTCAAAAGAGCTTGAGTAGATAGTTTCTTTTATCGACATTTGGAAAGCGTAGTTTTGAGACAGTATTAACCTTATCCTCTGCGTTATGAATTGAATGGTACCATCCTAAGGCCTGTAACCTTTTCTTTTTCTTTCTTTGTAAGTTCATACAATCTAAAATTCTTTTCCTAGCCACAGAGTTCGCTTGCTAAAGTGACACCCGGCATTGTTTTTCTTTGAAGGGAGTGCATGACATATTTCAAGGATCTCCCGACAGACCATGGGGCCCGGATGAACCTAGAACCAACAAGATCGTGTTCATTGGGAAGAACTTGGATGCCCAAGAATTGGAGAAAGGTTTCAAAGCTTGTTTGCTATAATAACGGAGCAGCGGACTTGATATCCACTTGTGTGTCAAAATTTTTGCCGAAATAACAACATTTTATCACAAAGCACTCTCTTTGGTGCTTATTTACAGATTCTCGCAAAGGTTTGTTCTCTGGTCTATTTACGAAAGTCGTAAAGTGATATTCAGTCGGAAGAATCATATCTAGCTTACAGTTGTAGAATCATATTATGTATGGGTGATTTGTACCTGCTGTGTTTATCACTCATGATCTATCTCATTTCTGTCCTCGGTCTGCTAGACTCGGAGTCAAATAGCTGTGCAGTTGTAGATGTTGTTTACGCATTGCTATTTGTCCACTGCACTTAGCGGGGACGAGATTGCTGGTGTTGCAAATTTGGGTTTACTGAAAGAGAGTTTCCGAACGATAGGTATTTTGCACAATTGGGCTCCAGATATTGCGTTCGGCATGTCGGGATCCTTGCGCCCTTTTACAATGAAAAAGGAGGATAATGATTCCTGTCGAATTTGAACGTTCCTAAAGCATTCAGATCTATAACAATAACCAGCTAAGTACTTTTAACATGTGCTCGGAGCTGTCCTAGATTCAAACTTTTTTTGGGCTTGATGGTTTTTTATAATTAATATGGACTCTTTTAAGATGCAACTAGCAACACCTGCTAATTGCCTATATGATTATCGTCTATCATCGTTTTTTTTTTTTGGTTTTTTGAAAGAATAATCTGTTATTATGCTTATCCCAGTGATGTGTGCTAGTGCGATAATTCATTTGCCTATGGCTTCTTTTTCCGCATTCTATTGTTATTTCTGTTGTGGAGGTTGCTGAATGTCTAATTGGATGAGGGTTAAGGAATCTTTTTCTGCTTTCGAATTTCCATCTCGTAAGCTTGCATGCAAGTGGAGATATCGTCTGGATATCGTATTTAGGATAATTTTCTTCTGGATAGAGTCGGATCAGGGATAGAGTAGGATCCGGGACGAGGGTGGTGTCTATTTAAAAAAAAGGGATGTTTTACGTTTTTTTTGGCCCTCCTCAATAGGATTTTGTAGATATATGTCCAATTAATTTGATTTGGCGAATATATGTCCTATTAGCACGTGAAATGATCAAAATATTCACATACTTTATTTTGATAAACGAGCTCTATTTTTTCTCTTCGGAGTTTTCGTCAAAAAATATCCATTGATCCTTTCTCGTTTCTCTCTCCCTTGCATAAATAAAATCGTAAGAAAATTAAAAAAAAAGCAATAAAATCTAAGAAATTTATATTTCATTCAGCAACAAAAATATGTTATTTTAAATATTTTTTTACAAATTTAAAGTATCTCTATATACTCGTTTTTCACAAATTCAGCAGTAAAAATTTTCTTATCAATACTCGTTTTTCTTGATTATAAAAATATATTTAAAATATTGTAACAAAAATTTATGTTCATCTTGTAATCACTAAGTATTTTGTCCTTGGTAATTGTATTACACTATATATTTGAAGTTTATAGATTAAAATTTATTAAACATGCAATTTCTATCGAGTGTTTTGTTTAAAGAAAGAAGCAAAAAATATAAATATGTTCGTATCTACTATACTTTGGTACTTATGTTTAATGCATGTGTATGTGTTACGAAGGATAAACACACACACACACACACAAAAGATATGTTTATAAACTCAAAATATATGCTCAAAATCTTCGAAGTCTTTCCTAAATTAAAATTTTTGAAACTCAAAATATATGTTTAGAAATAACTTTAGATAAATTTTAATTTTAATTTTTTTTTTTTTTATATCTAAAATTTGTTCAAAAAATTGGAGGTTTATTTGATAGAATTTTATAAGGTAGGAAATTTTTCAACAAAATCCACAAAAATAACAATTTTTTAAAAATTAGTAAAAAGTAGATCTGCCACATCAGCCTCACCGTATGTTTCTAGTTCAGTAATTCGGGATGCGGATTCTATGCGTCGCTTCGCTACGCCCATCCGCTGCTCTCTTTATTATGGCCGTCCATCACATCATTTATCTCGAGACATTATATAAAATTTTTATAGACTTATTTAACCTATTTTTAAGTGTTTTTGCGAGAACTCATTTGGCTCATTTGCGTAAAACGAGATACTGTACAAAACTTATAGTAACTTATTTAATATATTTTTAAAGATTTTTATGAGAAATTTTAAATTATAAAATTAAAAAATTTTAATGTGATTTACAACTTTATATTTGAACAATTTAAAAAAAAATCAAATAATATATCAAAATAATAATTAAAATTTTAATTATTATTTTGATATACTATTTGATATTTTTTTAAAAATATTTAATTAAAAGACTGTAGATCAAATCAAAATTTATAATTTTATAATTAAATTTTTTTATAAAAATATTTAAATATAGATCAAATAAATCGATTAAAATTTTATATACTATTTTGAAATAGGAACTGACGAACGTGAGGATAATAGCGCAGACTATCCGCGTCCCACTAATTCGGGCCAGATTCTCTGAACGGACCGGAATCAGGTTTGGAACGTTACTTTTCGTTATTACCGCAGCGTCAAAGGTCTATACCAATAAAATTAAATTAATTAAACCCCCTCGAATTTACTGGCGAAGCACAGTACCCTCGAAAACCCTAATTTGTAGATTTAGTACTGCTACTATGGAGCAAGGACCTTGCGAGACTGCTAGATTTGCCGGCGCCGGCGCCGGCGCCATGGCTTTGGCCGTCCCCGCCATGGAGTCCCTCTTTTGGTTGCTTCTGTTGGTAAGAAATTCATCTTTTAATTTGTTTTTTCTTTTCAAGTAAAATTATTATCATCCTTTGGTTAAGTAAGTAAGCGTTTGAGGTTGTGATACGCCTTGATGAATATAGGTATTGTTTCTCTTGATGCTGACATTTTTATTGCTGTTGTGGTTCTATAATTGGCATATGCACGTTGTAGGTATGGAAATACTAGAGTTTTGAACGTGGTCTAGCTTTTGCATGCTATTTTACCCTTGGAAGATTCTTAACTTTCTGTCGTTGTACTTTTTCTATTTGTGCAATGTGGTTTGTGAGTGAGCATTTTAGATTTGCTGTAGAAACATAGCATTTATATAGGGAAAAAGTAGTTTGCCTTTTTCTCCATTGTAGTTGTTTCACAAGTTTGTTAAGTTGGCAAGTTGTCATATCATTAAAAAAAAAGAAATTCCTGTAGTCTCATTTCTTTTTCTTTTGTTTTTGTTTCTGCATATGGAATGTGTTTTACAAAAACATCAAGCATAATAGGTTATGGAATTTAATTTCTTCATAGAGAATGCTGTTATAATTTTGCTGCATCAAAATCATTCTAAAGATTCTAAGTTTGCATGTTTAATTCTAAAAAAGTTGTGTTAATATTATAATATTTATATGTGTTTAGATATGAGATTGAAAAATTGCAGCTTACGTATTTTCTCACATAACCTGGATGCCAATTAAAGATTGCTCCATATAGCACAGAGACACACTTGCAGTGTATGCACATACATACACATCTCCGCTCTAGTGAAAAGTCCTCTCATGTAATAATTTTTTTTTTCTCTGTTTCCAGATAGAGTTAACCACAATTATTGCAGCTTAATACACCTTCACCTGTATAGGCTAGTTCTAAATTTTAAGTTAAAGCTGTATATTACAGAAACTTTCACAGCATGCACGTTACGTGCACATCCATACACAACTAAACTCTCTAGGCTTACAGCTAAGTTCTCATAACATTTTATCTGTTTGTAGATTTGGAGAGCACAGCTGTTTGCAGCTGTATCTGGATTAACATCACTCTGTACATTTTAGAGAGATACATATACATCTAAGCTTGTAGATAACTTTCCTGAATTTTATACTTTGTTAGTAAGATCATATAATATAATGTCATAGTATTTTCTTCCTGCCAGATATGGAAATCTTAATCATTGCTGCTCCAGCATAAATTGGAACTGAGCTAAGATTCATGTCAATAACTGACACACATGCGCATTATTTGCACTATGCACGGTCAAGCAGACATCTCCGTCGAGGCTTAGGATTCTATAAGTTTTGTTCAACTTATAAGACTTAATGGGCTTATGATTTCAATAAACTTCATCCTGTTGACATTTAGAGGGTTTGATTGATTCCTTTAAAAAGGAGACTGCATTACTGATGTCCTGCGCATTATGGGGCTATATTCTCAAGAATAAGCACTAATGTACTCTGTAATTTGCAAGCTGCATTTCTCTATTCCATGTATTATGTAATCTACTGGAAACTGATCAAATGCAGAAACTTGAAGAGGACTTTGTATTGATGTCTAGGAGACTTTGACGGTTTCATGTCTATGGGTTTTTGCCTTATTAAGCGTACACTCATGGGTTTGTAGTGTGCTCTGTCTGGTTCATGACAGCTGCAGAGATTTGGCATTGTACTCGTTGGATACGGCATACACATGGATTAGGAATTATTTGTTCATTGTTTAGGCAATGAATCTTTTATAGATAATTTATTATTTTAACTTGTAAAATTGTGGCATTCAAAAAACTAAATATACACCGCCATCTTAAAATAAGAGACTTTATTATAGCTGGTCCTGGCTAGGGCTAAGCATAATTTGGGAGTTTTGGGTTGACCCAAAAAATTGCGAAATTTCGGGTTTGGGTCTGGTTGATATTTTAAGGGTTTGGGTTAATATATTTCGATTCGGGCTGGAGCGCGCGAGTTCTGATAGAGTCAAGTTTATACCTGAAATGTGTGTGTGTGTGTGTGTGTGTCTCTCTCTCTCTCTCTCTCTCTCTCTCTCTCTATATATATATGTATATATATATATATATATATATATATATATATATATATATATATAATGTATGGTTTCATTGCATTTGAGTCTTTGACTTGATTCACTTGATCGCAAGAGTCCCTTCTCCCCCAGCCAAACCTTAATCACCCTTCCCTCAATTCGTCCCGTCACCGCCTATTCGCAAGGCCATTGCCTGCTGTGAGTCATCGATCTGCTCAAAAGTCGGTAAGTGTTTTCCTGATTTAATCTTTAATTGCATGGTATCGTATTTTGTAATTTTTCCTATTATAAATGGGATGTTCTTTAATTGCACACAGCAGGTGTTATAATAGATTAATATCAAGCATCAGATAAGATCAACATTCATTTAGTTCTCAACTATTGGTAGGCACTCATGTTCATTTGTTTACAACTAGCCATTGACAGTGAACTCCTTCCTCTCTCTTTATCTCTCTTTTTTTGTTATATAAATAGTAATAAACAAGAAATTCTTTATTGTATTCAACACAAAATTAAATCTAAGGTTTCATGGGACTTTTTAAGGGGTTTGGGTTAATATATTATATAACTTGCTGCTGATATATTTATATAGCCCACCTCTCTGATATATTCTTGCTAAATGTCAGCCTTCAGGGCAAATGGTAGACATTTGCTCAACCGATGTCGCTGGAAGTGGTGGAGCCGACCACCAAGACTCAAGCACGAAGTTCACAGGCTCAGTCATCATCTCAACCGCCAATATGAAGTTCACAAGCTGCATCTGTTGCTGCTACTACATTTGCAACTTGAAATAAGAGTATGAAGCCTATGAAGAAAAGGGCTTCCGTTTCATAGCACTTCACCGGAGAGAAGGATCCAATGATTAGCGAGACTACAGCTGCATGTAAGTATTGTGGTCAGGTCTATGCTGCAGACTTTAAATTGGGTACTAATATTATGTAAAATATTTAGGGAAGTGTCGCAAGTATGAAGCTAGTGAATGCAACAAGCCTGATCTTAGGCTTATGAGCTAATCCTACACCATGTTCCTTATGATGAATTACTAAGTGAGCTAAAACTATGAAAGTATAAAGAAATAGCTTTTAGGAAGGTTTTGGTGGAGATGCTAGTTAGTTGTGAATTGCTATTTAGAGTTGTTAGTAACGAAAAATTTAAGAAGTTCTGCCATAATATGCAAACTAGATTTTATGTGCCTTCGCGCTTTACTATAGCGCGATTAGATTTTTGTTGAAGAAAGAATTAAGCTAAAGAGTTGGATGAAATCTAATTGTCGTAGTATTTGTATTACGACTGATGGATCGACATTAATCCAAAACGTTAGTTAGAAGGTAATTAGTGGTCATTTTATTGATAATTGTTGAAGGTTATATAAGAAAATTTTCTATTTTGCGCTGTCGTTTTTGTTATAACGGTAAAGTTACTACACTTGCTATTGAACAATGTTTGCCGAAATGGGGCATTGAGAAGGTGATCGCCACGACGCCATCACAGTTGGTAATGAGATTTTCAGTTGTACATGTGTCAGATAATCGAAGGAAAATCTACCGGAAAAAGGCTATTATTCTTGAAGGCAAATATGTTCATGTTAGATGTGTTGCACACATTTTAAATTTTATTGTTAAAGATGGTTTGAAAATGACGTGAGAATTTGTTGAGCGTATTGGAGAGGCAATCAAATATATTAGGTTGGGATGTTCATCCGGTCCGGACCGAAGACCGAACACCTAGTAATTGGAGGATCGCAGACCGGACCGAATTAGAATCGGTTCGGTCAGTGGGATCGAATTGACCGGTTTAGGCAACATTCTAGCTAATAAATGGGCTTGTTTAAGTGGGCTCATTTAAATGGGCTTCATTCGATTATGTTTCTACTGTTTTTGTCAGAAATCACGCTGGGCTTCACTCATATTCGCGTTGGGCTTGCTTAAATGGGCCTCCTAAACTGGTCCTTGGTCCGGTCCGCCGGTTTTCCGGTTTTGGACTGGACCGGACCGAAACCTGAACATAGGCTAACATTGGGACTGTGGACCGGACGAATATGTACCGGTCGGGTTCGATTTTTCGGTCTGGACGGTATATGAACAGCCCTAATGTTAGGCAATCTCCTTTTACACTATAAACTTTCTAGATATGTAGTGAGCATGAGAAATTAGATTGAAAGTCTTTCATATGCCTTGATGTTTCAACCACATGACATTCCACTTACAAAATGTTGAATGTAGTTCAAATATATGAAAGACATTCGATAGATTCTCTAATGCTGATAATAACTTTTATCATGGATATGCTCAAGAGACCTGGATATAGTAGATCCTGACATATCTTATTGGGTTGATGTTCGAGTTTTGATTCAATTGTTTGCAAAGTTTGAGGAGTTGACCAATAATGTATCGGTATCTCATTACACAACTAGCAATACTTAGCTATACTCTATTAGATCATGTGATTTTATTTTGCAAGTTGATGCAATGATGAGAATATTGTAGTTGACCTTCGAAATGAGCAACGTGATGGAAACCAAGAGGGATAAGTATTGGGGAGACCTTGAGAAAATCAATAAGTTGATGTTTTTAGGTGCTTTTTTTTTTTTTTTTTTTTTGATTCTCGATATTAGATTTAATATGTGAAGTTTATTTTAGATACTATTATACACACAGAACAATGTTAAAACTATTTTCGATAATCTTCTCAAATTGGTTTATTCTATGTTTGATAAGTACAATAGTTGTGGATGTGGCTCCACCATTGGTGAGAATAATGTTGATAGCATTCAAAGAGATGGTGGATCTCTTTATAGTTCAAACTCTAAGAATGTAAGTGTTATCGAACCATTAAAGGGTTTATCATTATCGGACTTGCAATTCATACAACACTTGGATGAAAGTTCTTAGGAAAACAAAACTGAGTTAGATGAGTACATGAGCGAGACACTTGTAGCAGTTAAGGATATTTATTTTCTACAATGGTGGAAAAGTAGCACTGTCAGATTTCTAGTCCTTTCACTTATGGCACGTGATATTTTGGCTATTCGAGTTAGTACAGTGGCATCGGAGTCTACTTTTAGTACTGGTTGTCACGTACCTGATCCATCATTTAATAAAACACATAGAATACCGATTGTTATTAGAATGAAATGATTGGATATATTCGAAATACAACAAGAAGCAGCTGTTATGATAGACGACGGTTAGTTTTTAAATTTTTATATTTTGTTTCATTCTTATTTATTACTATTTGTTAATTGGATTAAACTTTTTTTCAACTATTGTACTCATCAGACATAGAATAAAATACTTTGAGAATATTATCGAAAATAGTATTAGTATTGTCCTCGGTGTAAATATAATATCTATAACAAACTTCACGTACTTCGTCTTATATCGAGGATAAAAATTGCACCAAAAAACATCAACAAATTGAGTTTCTCAGGATCATCTTAATATTGATCAAACGTGATTTTCATTATTTTGCTCATTTCGCGAAGGTCGACTCTTATAATTCTTATCACCGCACTAATCTTGCAAAGTAAAAGCGCATGAACTAAAAGAGTGCAGATAAGTATTACTAGACATGTAATGAGATGGCAATACATTATTGGTCAATTTAAACATTGCAAGCAATTGAATCAAAATTTTTGCAATGACTCAATTAGATCTGCTAGGTCTACTATGTGCCAGACTTTTGAGCATAGCCATGCTAAAGTTATTATCAACAATAGAGAATCTATGAATGTATCCGTACATTTGAGCTACATTCAACATTTTGTAGGTGGAATTCCATGTGGTTGAAATAGCAAGGCATATGAGAGACTTTCAATCTAATTCCTCATGCTTATTACATATCTTGAAAGTTTATAATCTAGATGGAAATTGCCTAACATACTTGATTGTCTTTCTAATACGCTCAACAGATTCTCACGTCATTTTTAAACCATCTCTAAAAATCAAATTAAATGTGTGATACGCATCTAACATGAACATATTTGCCTTTAGAAACAACATTTTTCTGACAGATTTTCCTTCATTGATCTAACACAAGTATCGGAGGAATTGGCATTATCAATAGCAAGCATTGTTCAATAGTAAGTGCAGTAGCTTTACCTTTATAACTAATGACAGTGCAGAAATCCAAAATTTCCTTATGTAACCTCCAATCATTATCCTAAAAATGACCAGTAATTATTGTATAACTAATGTTTTGGATTGATGTCTATCTATCAATCATAATAGAAATGCTATGGAAAACAACTCTCCAACTTAAATTTCTTCAACAAAAATCTCATAACAATCCTGCGCCATGTGTGAAGGCACATGAAATCTAGCTTGCAGAGTATGACATGACTTTTTAGATTTCTCGTTGTCGACAACTCTAAAAGGTAATTCACAACTAAATAGCATCTCCGCTAAAGCCTTCCTACAAACTATTTCTTCATACTTCCGTAGTTTTAGCTCACTTAATGATTGATTAGAATAAAACGGGATTTAGGGTTGGCGCAGATTGCTTAAAATCGGACTTCTTGGGTTCACTAGCTTCAAACTTACGACACTTTCCCAAAAATTTTTTTCATAATAGTAGTACCAAGTTTAGAGTCTGCTATACCTGACCACAATAATTACATGTAGCTATAGTCTCGTCGGTCACTGGATCATTCTCTTCGGTGAAGTGCTACCCAACGGGAGTCCTTTGCTTCATAGGCTTTCTCTTGTTATTTCAAGTTTCGAGATGCACACGTAGTACCAGCAGAAGATGCAGCTTGTGACTTAATGCTGACGGTTGAGACGATGGCTGAGCCTGTGTAACTTCTTACTTGAGTTTCGATGGCCGGCTCCTCCACTTCTCGTTGCATCGACTGAGCAGATCCGTCTGCTGTTTACCTTAATAAGCTGACATTTAGCAAGAATAGAGGCGGTTATATAAATGTATCAGCAGCAAGTTACATAAATATATTAACCCAAATCCTTTAAAATGTCTCCTGAAACTAGGTTTTATGTGTTGAATACAATAATAATTTATTGGCTAATTAACTATTTATATAACAAAAAAAGAGAGATAAAAAGGGAGGATGGAGTTCACTGTTGATGGCTAGCTGTAAACAAGGAACCAAGAGTACCCACCATTTGTTGAAAATTAAATGAATATTTTTATGATCAGGTGACTGATAGTAATCTATTATTAGAAGAGAACAACTACAATTGTATAATCAGAGAGCCTCCTATTTATAATAGGAACAATTACATAATACGATATAATGCAGTTAAAAAAATAGATCAGGAAAACACTTATCGACTTTTGAGAAAATCGACGACTCACGGCAGGGATGGGATCATGGACAGGCGGTGACGGGGATGCCAAGCAAGAGGAAGCCGAAGAATAAAAATTTAGGCGGCGTTGCGTGAAGCCGGGGACTTCTTTTCTTTTTTGTCGGGGACGGGGGGATGCCAAGCAAGAGGAAGCCGGAGAACTAAAAATCAGGCGGCATCGCGGGAAGCCGGGGACTTTTTTTTTTCAGGGGCCGAGGGGGGAGAGGGGGAGGGGAGGGGTGGTGGTGTCGCGCGGAAGCGACCGAGCGGGACGAATTTGGGGGGGAGGGTGATTAAGGGTTTGGCCGGGGGGAGAAGGGACTCACGCGATCAAGTGATGCCGTCAAAGACTCAAATACAATGAACACACACACAGATTTTATATATATATATATATATATATTCAGTTATAGGCCTACTTGAACCGAATTATACCTTAATCCCTTAAAATATCAACCCGAACCCGAAATTCGCGTTGTTTCGTGTTAGGTCGGGTCGGCTTTTCGGGCCGACCCGAATTATGCTCTGCCCTACTCTTAACAATCTTTTGGTCTTGGGTGAACATTGTGAAATCATAAGAAACTTCTTGTTTCGATAGGCGCGCTTGTGCGAAGCACATGATGTAATTCTTCGCATTAACTGTAAGTTTAAAATATGTGTGTTTGCGATAAGTTGAAGCGGTTTACATGAATCATAAACTTGACTATTTAGGTGTTGTGCTCCTTGAAGAGATATGTTTGGAGTTGCTTCTCTAGCTGTAAGATTTGTCTATTATAGTAGGTGTCTTGCGGGTGTTTCTTGTTTTGGTTGTGCATAAATTCCTGATCATAGGTGTATTTCAGTTATGGCGAGGCTGTATAGCATTCAATATTGCTTTTCATCGCCACTGCTGTCAATATCATCATCATTATCTTTTTCTGAACTTAATTCTGTTTGTTCAAAATAACGTTGTTGGGCAATCTTATGTGGATTGTTATTTCAAACTCCCATCTATAACTTTGAACATATCCCTATCCTAAGACTTAAAGCTTTTATTTTCATGGTACATTCTATTTTACCATTAAACTCGCAGGTCATTGTATATACAGAAGTTTGAAAAGCATGGTTCATGTGCATGTGCCGTGCTTTTCTTGACAGAGTTCTATGCTTCACTGTCTGCTTCTATAATCAAACAGTAACCATTCCGAAGCTGCAGTGCAGTTTTTATCTCTACCTTTTAGCTTACCATTGCAGCTTTCTTTCCATTTTCTTCTACGAAGTTGACTTAGAACAAAATACTCGTAAGGGTGGGTTTCTCATATATCATGTTATTAGCTAAGCGTACTATTCCTGAATAGAGTATGTACCCATTGTCTATTGTTGTATGGTCTTTCTTGCTGTTTCGACTAGCCATTGTTTTGTTCATCCCACTGAAATCTTTTTTTGTTGTTATATTCTATGGAAATATGCTGTTCCTATTAAGCTTATACTAACAGGAAGTAAGAAACTATGTATAAGTTTACATATCAAGTTTCTTTATATTGTTTTTGCCTTATCATTTGCTCAGTTTCATCAGGTCTCATCAAGAGGACTTAATCAAGCCAGAGTCAAGGATGGAGCAATTGAAGGGTAGATATTCAGTTCCAAAGAATCTTGAAATTAGCTATTAGTATAATGCCTTGAAATGAAATTAAACTTCCCTTTTCAGTTTAAGGTTTCCGGTAACTTCTACTGCTGGACGGAAATCGGACAGAGTTCCTGAGAACAAGGACGCTGATGACTCCGATGATGATGATGACGATGAGGAGGATGATGAAGATCCTGAAGATGACCAAGATGATGAATATGTCTCTGGTGATGAGGAAGGAAATGATGAAGATGATGACGATGATGATCCCAAGGCAAATGGTGAAGACGGAAGCGACGATGAGGATGATGATGGAGATGACGATGATGAGGATGACGATGATGATGAAGAAGACGATGAGGACGATGGAGATGACGATGAAGATGAAGAGGACCAACCGCCTCCGAAAAAGAAGAAATAAATTTAGTTTTAGATTAGATTCTCTTTTCTTTGTTCCGATTCCGTGAATTAGTGCTGTAAAAGATAAGGCAGGTAAAGTTGGCAATTGAGTTTGATCTTTTTGTCAAAATTTTTATATTAATGACTGTTCTATGGATTAGAAGCACTTCTTTTTCTTTTATCTTTACATACCATCCCAAAATTGCTAATTATTTTTATGATCAGTAGATATTTTAGTGCCTTAAAGTACCTATTTTATAGATATTTTTGAAAAAAAATTTAATAATTGTACAGCATATCAAAACTATTAAATTTTCTATCTTCACTTTTTTTTTTCATTTTGTAAAGAATATTTCTCTAACTTTCTACTTGGCATCATATTTTTTGTGCTTTACTATTGGAACAAAAATTGCATATTCTTCAAAAGTTTTTTAAAAATACCTTGGATTATCATTCTTTCAACAAATATGTATTTTATGATCAGATACTGCTACACTACCGTGACCCCCCCCCCCCCTCCGGGGCCAAAAAAACAAAAAGGGTTAATTACTGTTCCAAAATATTTCTTGCTCTGTAGCCTTCCTATTCTAGATGCTTACTGAACAGCTCCTATTTTACTGTTTTACTTTTTCCACGGACGAAACTGCCTCTAGAATGTCATATTCCTACATTTAAACGTAATTGTCAGGCAATAATTTTAACACCCTAAAATAAATATTTAGAAGTATTTTTTTGAAAAATCTTTCAATATAAAAGTCGTAGATCTTATGAAGATCTACAACTTTATCAAAAAATATTTCTAAATATTTATTTTGGGGTATTTAAAATAAAGTTAAAATGTAAAAACATATAGGGATGGAGGATCGTTTTTTTGGGACAACTTTTTATAGGGGGCTGATCTGATAGAATGAAACTTGGAAGAACTATCCAGCAAAGTCAGAAACTCTGTCTTGTAGGTTTTTATAAAAAAAAGGCTAATTTTTTTTTTAGTTCTCTGAATTTTACAAAAATTTGTCCCTATAATTTTGAACTTCAACCCGTACCAGTGATAATCGTGTACTTTGAAAATATGTCCACGATGATCTTACCGTTAGTTTTTTCTGTCATCGGCCGTTAAATCGCTTATGCGGCATTTTTAATCCAATGAGGCACTTCATAAAAGATGTTTTAGTCATTTTAAATAACTTTTTGCTATTATTTATTCTATAAAGGATGTTTTTATCATTTTACATTCATCTTCTTCCTAAAAATTAACGATAAGGTCATCGTGGACATTTTTTCAAAGTACATGGTTATCGCCGGTACCGATTGAAGTTCAAAATTATAGAAATATATTTTTATAAAGTTCATGGGATTAAAAAAAAATTTGCCTAAAAAAAAAAAAGAAAAAGATCCTGAATCATGAGCCAAAAATATCTGAGAACCACAGGTCCGCACTCCACATCCGCTAGCATGTGTTCATTTTTTCTTCAGTACTAGCGTGGAAAGCAACGAGCTCTTCTTCTTCGAGCATGGCGTATGCGGCTGCGGCGTCGACGGCGACGGAGAGAAAGATGGTTCAGGAGCTGGCGAAGAGCGGCGAAGACCCGCCGCCATCGTACATCGTTGAAGATACTAACCGTCCGATCGGCGATCCACTGCAATCGTCTCATCTCCCCACCGTGGATTTCAGCCGCCTGTTTGGATCGGGCGGTTGGGATGATCTCGAAGCTCAGAAATTGATGATTGCCCTGCAATCTTGGGGGATCTTCCAGGTGATGGTTTCTCAATTTGTATTGGCTTATCGATGTATTTATTCTTTTTTAAAGCTTGTAGCAGGAAATCAAAATCCATAAGAAGCCTTCCTCAGTTCACCTTTTGTGCAAATCAACATTGTGATGGGTCTTTCAATCATTATTGGTGAGGATAGGCGCATTGATTGTCTTCCTTCTGGTGGCAATAACTTAACTAACTCTGTTGATCGGTTCTTGTAACACTTTGTTGGCCTCTTCACTTTTGCAAATTGCATTTGATAAAAAAAAAAAACAGTTAATGCGTGAGAGAAATTGGGTAAGGGAAACTCAAAAAGCAAAGGTACAAAAAGAAGGTAATTGGAGGCAAGAACCCTAACAACTGTTATAGATAGCTACATCAAATACATTTTGATACCTATTGCAATATGTATTTGTTTAGTCTCTAGTTTGAATTTTGCAAACTATAACAAGAGAGATGTGCAAATATCAGGTTGTAGGACATGGTATCTCGTCTTCTTTGCTTGATGAGGTACGCAATCAAGGGAAGGAATTTTTCCAACTTCCGGTGGAAGTGAAACAGAAAAATAGCAACCTGATGGGAGGTCGCTTCAGCTATGAGGGATATGGGAATGACCAGATCATCAAGGAAAACCAAGTACTTGACTGGACCGACCGCCTTTATCTTTTAGTTCAACCTGAGGACCAGAGAAATTTGATCTTTTGGCCAGAAGATCCAGTTTTCAGGTACATTTAAAAAACGATTATCATGATGTGATGATAAACATGATGATAGTGCTATATGTAACAAACGATTTCCTTACCCTGTGAATAGCAAGGATCATAATTGCCTGCAGATGAGACCTCTTGCAAATTGATGAGTTCATATAAATGTATATGATGTTCGTAGATAAAAGAGAAAAAAAAGAATAAATTTAACATTCCACGTTTTATTTGATTCAACTTGATGAAGGGAAACTGTAGACCAATTTGCAATCAAGACAAGAGAAGTCGGGGATCAATTCCTCAGAGCGGCGGGGAAATTGTTGGATCTGGATGAGGATTACTTCATCAACCTATTTGGCGACACGGCTACAGTATATGCAAGGTTCAACTGTTACCCACCTTGTTCGAGGCCCGACCTTGTATTCGGTATTAAAGCTCATAATGATGCATCCACCTTCACGATTATTATACCAGACAAAGAAGTGGAGGGTCTTCAAATTGAAAAAGATGGTGAATGGGTCAAGGTCGTTACGGATCCAGATGCTTTGATAATAAACATGGGAGATCAAATGGAGGTAATTCTTGGTTGATGATTCTGGTTTTCCTCTAAAAACATTAAGAGAACTGTCAGTTCTAATTTTAGTTCTAGAACTTAAAATAAAGCAATGTTTGTAAAGAGGAAGTTGAGTCCGACCGAACCTATTCCTGTTCTTAACAGCTGCAAAGAAAAAGATCATACTACTACAACGGTAAAGAGATGAGATCGACTACTAAAATTCTTAAAAGGAGGATACTGAGCAATTCTGTTGCCTAGACTACTTGCAAATGAACACGGATCCTCTATACTCACTCGGTGCTCCAAATTATGCACCAAGTACTAATTTGTGATCCTACATAAGCTGTTTTTTAATATTTACTAGTTTTTATAGCAATCTAAAACTTGTATATACTAATCCTAACGAGCATTATTAAAACAATGATGATTATGTTAAAACATATTATGATAGAATATTGTATTACATTAGCACATATGAAGTAAGAAAAACTAATTTCTAATAGTTTAATTCAGAACCAAAATAAATTAGTAAATGTAACTATAAGTGGTTGAAAATTTTATTAAAAGTTAAAAATAGTGTTATGTATGGTAGAATTTAGCACTTGGTATATCGATTGTGCATCGAGTGGGTGTACACGATCCCTGTCCCTTGCAAACTGCTAATGTTTCTATTTTGCTGTTCAAATAAATGCGGAAAATATAAGTTTGCAGTGAATTTAAAACTGAAAATATTAACATCTTTTTGGTATGTAATTTTATTCTGGGATATTTATCGATGATCTTTGGTAAGTTAAATTTGAGTTAATATTTCATGCAGATAATGAGCAACGGAATTTTCAAGAGTCCCTTCCACCGCGTCGTAACAAATTCAGAAACAGCGAGGCTATCGATTGCTATGTTCTACTCAGTTGAACCGGATAAGGAAATTGAACCAGCAAATGGACTAATCAATGAGCAAAGGCCGAGACTGTTCAGGAAAGTGAACGCAAAGGAGTATCTCGACGTGTTCTTCGAGAACTTTTTGCAAGGCAGGAAGACTATCGACTGGGCGAAAGTTTAAATCCGAAATTATATATATATATATATATATATATTAAAGAGAGTTGCATAATCGTGTAGTTTGCTGGTTATGTACTGTTATATATATATATATATATATATATATATATATATATGCTATTCTCATGTCTACCTACCTGAGGATAGTCTCGTTCCGGTCGCGTTTTGGCCGTTACGATCCCACTTTTTGCTCCTTAAACATGCGTGATCTCAGTCCTCAGATCGTAATAAACCGACGGCCAAAACGCGACCTGAACGAGACTATTTTCAGGTCGAACTGAAAATAGTCTATTCTATATATATATATATATATATATATATATATATATATATATATATATATATATATAGAAAAATGCTAATCTCTGTTCGAGAGGAGCAAGATAGGCTCATCTCAGCTCCTTTTCAACCATACGAGTTGTAATAAAAGATCGGAACCGTTAGTGATATATATTGTGAAAATATTTTATATATCAAAATTCAAATAATTTTATTACGTCATGAATACTGTATAATGCGATTAAAATGAACGTCTCAGAATAAATTGATCTAAAAAATATATTATACTATATCCAAATTAGATTAATTACGATCCATAAGGATAAATAAATATATAGGTTAACATTAATAATTTGGATTTTTAAAATTCTATACATATCATATTAATCTAGAATTATATGAAATCGCACTATCTGAACCGTTCGTTAGTCGAACTTTAAACTACTTGATATATAAGTAAAACTTAATAAAATCTAATGATTTTTTAAAGTATTTTTGCACTCATATAATATTTCTACCGGTACTGATATCTTATTTTAGACTCAGATTCTTAAAATATGACCTGAGAGGAGCCGACCACTGCTCATTTCGAGTGGAGATTAGCATTTTCCTATATATATATATATCTTTTCTAAAAGAGTTTACTCTGTTAGGTATTTATATTTATAACGTTTAGAATTTCTTTTTTTTTTCTGGAAAATCAAATTTATAACTTTTATGTTGTAATTTTTTTCAAAAATATGTTTTTAAATAGATTTTTTTGGTGCTCCAGAAATAAATTTGAAGTAGATTTTCTAAAATTATTTTGAAATCCATTTAATATTGAAGCACCAAAATAACTATTTAAAAATATTTTTTTAAAAAAATTTTCAACATAAAAGTCATAGATTTTATTAAAATCTATAACTTGTATATTGAATATTTCTCTAAAAAAAAATTCAAAATTTATTTATTTTTTTTTTTAAACTTTACAAATCAGTACATTTTTTATGAATCAGTTAGAAGGATAAATATTATTCTAATCTAAATGCAAAGAGCTTCTCCGACAACGTACGATTTGGATTGGTATGAAAGTTATCATTCAAGTTGAGCAGCTATAATTTCAAATAGAATGACAACAAATTCAAATAGATCACACCGACACATCCGTCCCCCCCTAGTATTTTGTCATGGAATTGAGTGGTTGATTTTTTGAAGTATGGAAAAAAAAAAGGACCTACTCCATTATTCAAAAATTATATATATCCCATTGTTTCAATAGTCTACCAAGCATCATATTCTAGCACTCTTTATTATATGTATAGTCTGTTTGTTATATAGAGATTTAGATCGTATAATAATTTACAACAAAAATGCTTCCAAAATTGTTTTTAATTATATATATTGATAATTTTTTTGTGAATGGTTTGCTACTTCTAGCATTATCCTTTAGATTAATGCTATTCATCAAGAATTTTAATAACCAAATTACACATATTCCATCACAATGCCATGGTATATATTCCTACACATATTATGTGATTCCAATATAAAGATTATTAGGAATTTCTGATGAATATTTGTCCATTTGTAAATGCTCCCCTTGCTAGAGTTTGAAAATTGCTATGATAAATGCTTCCTTAATGGGTTTATGTTGTTAGATAAATACGAGTTGCCGATCCAGTAACGGTGCAGTCGACCCTATATATGGGTCGAAATATATGTTTTCTGCAAAAATTTATAATATAAAAGTTATAGATCTTGATAAAATATAAAACTTTAATGTTGAATTTTTTTTCAAAAAATACTTCTAAATAGTTATTTTGGAGCTCGGAAGCTTAACGGGTTTTGCAAGTTCATTTCAGAACCCGTTAAGTTTCGGAATCCCAAAACACCTATTTAGAAATATCTTTTGAAAAAATTATCAACATAAAAGTTTTATATTTTTTCCAAGTTTTACAACTTTTATATTAAAATTTTTTGCAAAAAATAAATATAGATATATGTTTTAGGTGATATGGTGCAGTCGATCCCATGGAATCGAAAGCTCTTTCTCCAACTGTTCCTTCTCTAAAGCTCTTTCTAAGACCAATGCTTCTACTTGGAAGCATTTCATGCACTCACTTGTTCCTTTTTTTTTTCTAATTATGTAAATGAAAACCAGCAAATGTAAGTATTAACATACTTTTAAGAGTATTTCTAGGGCATTTTAACATTTAAAATAACATCGATAAACTCTATCATATATTTTTTTTTATAATATATTTATTGAAGATCAAGTTCATCTTTTGAGATTCTGATGTGGTTCAATGGTACTAGAAAGTATACTATTTATTAGTACTATTATCGTCCGTCGTACGTGTCTGCATTAAGATCAACTTGGCATCGAGTCATTGAAAAGGGTAGGTAGGAGGAACTTGCACCATTAATAACTCAATATTTCAGGTGGAACCCCCGAATTTGTCTAGATATGTGCAAACTACCTACCAAATCCTGCCCATCTACCATTATTTTCTTACATTTATTGAGACATTTTAGCTTGCACCTTCCACCTCCAAATCACATATTTGTGCAATTTGTCATCATGTCTTAGATTAAAGGGACATTTTCATTTTATCCCCCCTATAATTTGAAATTCTATTTTCTACTCTAATTTAAATGAAGACAATAGTAGTTAATTTGATGAGGTCAATTTTGTCATTTCATATAGTCAAAGAACATAAAACCATCATTTTGAAAAAAGAGGACGAAAAAAAAGTCTGATGCGTATATTTACGGTTTTGAATTTTCATAAGCATAAAAACGCAAATACCACTATATTTCGAGCCTAGGAAAGCGTAACGCATGGATACATCAAAAGTTGCTAACCCTAGCCTTTTCCGCAAAACATATTAGAAAAATGCCACTTATTAGAGATCTCTAATTGTCTTAACATAATATGAATCACACATGTTATATTAAGATATACACCACATATATCGTATTAGTGTATGTGGTTCAGATTAAATCAAAATCATCAGAATAACACTCAGATACAATATAGTGTCATCGAGATGTAACATAGATGCCGAACCAAACAAATGTTTTGGTATTAAGATACTAGCCTGAAATGAAATATCTCCTCACTAGTCATCAACGCTTCCAAGGCTTGGAGAGCCATTATTTCAATGGTATGATTTCTCTTGATGGTGCTAACTAATTGGCTGTAATACACGACAAGTATTATAAATGACATATTAGTTTTGAACCCGTACGATGCACGATTCTTAGCCACCAATATATTAAATAATTTTTAAACTCTTATCAAATAATACAGATGCCATGTAGTATTTTAAGAAAAAGAATAAATACGACATGATATACTGAAAGTTATTAAGATCCCATACGCTAGAACACTTTGACCAGCCAATTTTATATATTGTAAATATTTATAATTTTTTTATTACAAATATATATATATATATATATATATATATATATATATATATATATAGAGAGAGAGAGAGAGAGAGAGAGAGAGAGATTAGCCTTGCTCCGACAGTCCCCCGAAGTCAAGCCCGCATAGCAAAAATTCGTTAAAAGCAGTAAAAAGGCCGGATCGAGTCCCAACCCTCCGATTTGTTTTTTCTTTTCAAATGTTACTCACCTACAAATTTAGCATCAAATTTCCTTTTTTTTTTTTTTTTTTGTCTTGATAGCCGAGTTCGGTTTATATCCTACATCTCAACCAAATACTGAAATAGTAAATAGTAGACCCTTCCAACCAGATTTTGCTAAATATCGAATCACCGATTTATCCTTCATGAGGGATAGACATTTGGTCTATTCTTAATATCCAGTTCCGTTAACCAACTTGAACAATGCTAGTTGGTACCAAGTTTTTTAAAAGAAAATGTATGCTTCAAGCATACAGAAGTTTTTTTAAAAGAAATTGTATGCTTGAATTTTAATTTTGTCGATAAAGTCTAGTTGTGCCTAAAAAGAGGGGTATGGATCTCACCGTTATAGATTCCTTCATTAATCTCTATTGAATTTTCAGATTTAATTCATTCAAATCTGATTGTTTAGATTAAAAGAAATTCATAGAAAAAATTACTTTACTTTATTGATAACTATTTGGTTGATTCCCTCTACATTTTTATTTTTGCATAATAAGTTTACATATTTTTTTAATCTTTTTAATCTAAACCATCAAATTTAGTGAATAAAATATGACGAATCAATGAAGAATATCTTATCTATAATATTAAAGCACAAGAGTAGGATCTAGCATTGTCTTTTATTTAAATATAACTATTTAATAGTTAAAATAAATTTAAATTATATATGATAGTTATAATAAATATTATGTGGTTTATATCTATAAGAAATTAAAAATTATCCACTTTTTTCTCTCATGTATATCTAATATATGAGTTTCAGAACATGGTGGATCCGAGAGGATCCGACACCAGCACGGACCATTGTTCGACCGTGCTGCCACGTGCCGATCATTTCTGTCGGCACTGAGCTCCGTTTTGGACGACACGGTTCCCTTTCGTGCCGTGTCGGCTAGAACTTTTTTTATTTTTTTTATTTTATTATTATTTTTTTGAAACAAAAAAAAAAGAGGATTGAAAGAAGAGGAGGAAGAGAGGAGAGGAGAAGATTAACCAATTATTTTTTTTTTTTATAATTTTCTTTTCTTTTTATAATAAACAATATAAAAATGCATAATAAAATAAAAAAATAATATTTTATTAAGGAACTGTCGGCACATTTCGAATTTGGAGTTTATCGAAACTTGGCAAGAAACGGTATTGAAAACCTTGAAATGAATAGCAAATAAACAAAAGATGATTGATATTGTAGTTAAATGAAAAAAAGGGACCCGAAAACATTATAGTTTGTGTCACTCTTACGTTTGTTCCTCCGGTGAGCATTGCTTTAAACTATAGTCTATATTGCATTTTGTGCTCCTTATCTATATCTATATATAATAAATATATAAAATTAGGTACTCAAAATCGTTGCGCCATATAGTATTTTGAATAATTTTTAGTGTACCATGTGAGCAATATTATATTTATATTAATTGATAAAAAATTATAATTTATTTGAAAAATATTAAAGGTTTAACATTAAATATAAATACTTTGTCAAAATAACAATATATAGAAATGATCAAAGTACAAACATGAATATTAATTTATAATATATATATATATATATATATATTATATAATTATATGGCTAACATCGTTATTATATTCTAGGGTGCAAAACTAGTTTTAGTATATAAATAGGTATGCATTTCTTACCCATCTGGCTCTTGGTAGGTTGCTGGAAGTTAAATTAATTTCCGCTGCCCCATGAGCAACAAATAAGTTAATAGGGTGGCCCGACAGGCCCACATTCAAATAATAAATTTATATTCAATTTATTTGCTTTACTCTATCTTCCTCCACCATCTCTCCGCCGCGGCTCACGCTTTCCCGATAACAAACAAAACCACAATGATGCTTCTATCTCGCACTCTCCCTTCGGACTCCACCACTCTCCTTCCCTCCCTACCCTCCCGCCACAGACTACGTCCGCGCCTCAAGGCGACGCCGCCGTCTCGCCTCTCGGTCTCGGCTCTCGACGCCGCCCAACCCTTCGACTTCGAATCTCGCGCCTCCGCGGAGCACGAGCGGGCGTCCGCCCTTAAGATCGCCATCGTCGGGTTCGGAAACTTCGGCCAGTTCCTCGCTCGAACCTTCGCGAAGCAAGGCCACGTGCTCCTCGCTCACTCGCGCTCTGACTACTCCGCGGCCGCCGCCGCCGTCGGCGCCGCATTCTTCTCCGACCCTCATGATCTCTGCGAGCAACACCCGGACGTTGTGCTCCTATCCACTTCAATTCTCTCCGCCCCTGCTGTTCTACGGTCGCTACCCCTCCATCGTCTCCGGCGGTCTACGCTCTTCGCCGATGTTCTCTCCGTCAAAGAATTCCCGAGGAATTTGCTTCTCTCTACATTACCTTTGGATTTCGATATTATCTGCAGCCATCCAATGTTCGGCCCTGAATCCGGTCGCAGCGGATGGGCGGGGCTCCCGTTTGTCTTTGACAAAGTCCGCATATCGCCGACTGATGATCGAGTCGCTCGTTGCACTAAATTTCTGAACATATTTGAGCGCGAAGGGTGCAGGATGGTGGAAATGAGCTGTGCCGATCACGACAGACACTCTGCGGAAATTCAGTTTTTGACGCATACTGTGGGACGAATGCTGGCGAAGCTTGATTTGAAGTCTACTCCTATTAATACCAAGGGATATGAAACGCTGCTTAATCTTGTGGAGAACACTTGCAGTGATAGCTTTGACCTGTACAATGGATTGTTCATGTACAACAAGAATTCGACTGAGCTCTTCGATCGTCTGGATTGGGCTTTCGATTCGTTGAAGAAAGAGTTGTTTGGGAACCTCCATGATGTGTTGAGAAAGCAATTATTTGTGGGGAATCCACAGGCTATGCAATTATTTGAACCACAGAGCTTCAAATCTGCGCTTCCATGCCGTAGCGAAACTCTGCAACAGCAGCAGAGGCAGGTGCCTCAGCAAAAACAACAGCAGTCCGGTCAGTCGATAGAACAGGTTCCTGTCAAGTAAAATATTAATTTGGAGCATGAAAGGGCATCTGTTGTAAGGTATGTACAATAAAGTTTCTTCTTTTGACAGTGTAGATGTGAGCTTTGGAGTTACTTGTTTTTGTTTGTATGTTCTGTTGGCTTTTGATTGCTACTGTAAGTAGCACAGGGTTGCTTCGACTGTCTCTTCCATTTTGTGTGTATAGACTTCTAGTGGTCGGAAGATGATGAAGTTTGATATTTGGCACATGTTTTTAAAACAAAAATAGTAATTTAAATCGGGATATTTATGAACACTTTGTGCATAAATCTTTGCCTTCCTCACATTGTTGGGTTTGCGATCTAGAAGTTTAACTAACATAAGAACTCAACGAGATCGCATGATGGAGTTAAGAAGATGGTAAAGTCTTAGTAGGTAATTGAAAGTGTAACCTCTATAGCTGTTGTGTTTTTGTGTGGTTATACATTCATTCCAACTAGATTGCATAGCATCAATAGTGATGGTTCTCACACTTCCCATTGGATCTGATTCTGGTTGTAGTATCAAATTCTCCAAATGAACCATTTATTACAATTAAATGTACTCTGATTGTTGATCCAATTCTAATTGTAATCACCAGTCAAATTCCACCTGGTATATTTAGGCGGTGATCTCTGATCATATTTACTAAAGGAAAGCTTAATTCATGAAAGCTCCAATGTTTGACCTTGATTAAGCTTAGGTTTTTGTACTTGTGTTTATGTTGAATCACATAGCCAGTCTTTCATTTTGCTTCCTACCACGAAAATATTTTGTACTGTTTCTAAAGTTGGCAAGTGAGACAAGTTACACATTTCTTTTTGAACTGTTTGGTACTTCCTATTACGAAACAATTGCCTTTTGCTTTCCTGCTAGTAATATGCTGAATAGGGATCATATGATAAGATTGAGATAGTAATTTGTGTGTGAGAGGAATTGTTACTAGCGTTAACAAAAATCTCAATTCTTGTATAGAAGTACGAAAAGGCAGATAGTTCTGATATAGTAGTTTACGCTTGCTTAGAGATTGGATTTGCTTTACGGGTAGCTGTCAATTGATGGTCATACTTATTATTTTTCTTAGATTCCCCTTTTTTTTCTTTTAGCTCTCTTGGCCATTCTAATGAAAATCCCAAATGAGCATTGATATCTGCATAGCTCTAACACCTAATTTGTGAAGGACATGCGAAAACTTAAAATGGTGTTTGACAGATGTTTCCATGCTTGGCATCTCATTCACATAAACCTGCTTCATATGCAAAGGTTCCAACTTTTATGAGTCGCTTCCATATTGTGACCGTATATGTTTTACATTGTTTTCGTTCGTGGGGTCTGCATGAGTGAAGATAACTCGTGTACGTATCCTATTCATTGTTATTTCTCAAGCTTTCTGTACCAGCCATGAAGTTCCTTCTTGGATTATGTATCAGGTTGAAATATGACTCTTGAAGCTCCTGTTAAAGGCTCCAGGATGGAAATAAGAACTTTGCTAAAAGTGAAATCATTTGCATGTACTTAATTCTCTACTTTGACTTCTCGGAGTCTCTTCCTAACCCACATGATATAGGTACTTAATCAGACAATACTATCTCTAAGGCGTTATGTGTGCCACATACATCCCAGGGATTGACTAGTTAATCCACCAATTTTTTCTAAACATCTGGTCAACAAATTTTTGTAAAATTTCAGTTGCCTATACTTTTTTCTGAACATTTGAACATCTCCTTTCTAACGCAGGACATCTGAATTTTGGAAACGAAAGCCAAGATTTGCTTTATCCTTTATCGTGCTTGTAATATTACAAATGTTTGAGGAGAATGTTTTTTTATTTCTTTAATCCAATTATTAAACCTGAAGTTAATGTGTTTTATGCTTTTTAATTAAACCCTCTCTGCTTCTTATGGCGCAGTTGGGATGGTCGAGATAAGGGATTTTGGATCTCAAATAATCGAATTCAAGGTTAGCCAGCATTGACGATTACTATCTGTACGGTGGATAGATTTGCAAGATCACTGATCCTATGTGGCCATCGTATTTCTACATGTATGTGCTTATTTAGTAGATCATATTATTGTTGTATAATAGTTAAATTAACTGCCAAGTAATCCTTGTCTCAATAGTAACATCTCCTTGAGTCATCATAAGATGATCTCTTCGCTATCTAAATAAAGTTATTTCACTATTCTAGCACTTATTGTTCGTGTGCAACATCTTGGCCGATTCCGTACTTGGTAAATTTCGCAGCGCTAATGCATTCTGAACCAGCCGAGGCAGTATTAGGTTTTGAAAGGAGCTCTAGGCTTCTCTCACTCCTTTCTTTTCTATTTTCTTTCTTTTTCTCTTTTTTTTGGGTCTCCCTGTGTACGCTACTCGCGGGTACATGCACATGGAACTGCGGCAGTCAGGATGAATACGAAGAATATAGCTGTGGTAACAGAATTGTATAGGTTAGGAATGCTTGTCAAAGATTTGTTTATCATCTTCAAAGAATATAGTTGTGGTAACAGAATTGTATATGTTAGAATGCTTGTCAAAGATTTGTGTATCATATACTTGCTGCATTTTGTTAGGTAAATAGATTTTGCAGAGACCAAAATTGGCTGCTTTGACAATAAAATGAGCATGTATCCAATCATTTTTTGATACTCATATTTTATAAGATGTTTTTTAGAGATCTCAATCACAAGTCCACACTCATGGAGACAAACATCACATTTCACCATTTTTAGTTTGCAAAGATAAAGATCAAATAGGTCTTGAACTGAATGTTCTAGTGAATGAGAGTACAGCTGAAAACTTACATATATATATATATATATATATATATATATATATATATATCTGTGTGTGTGTGTTTTATTTGATTTAATAATTTTTAGAAAAACTGAAAATTTACTGAAATGACGGATAAATGACGAGTTGGATTTAACATTATCCAAATACTTTTGTCATTTACTTTTCTATGCTGAAGTTAATAAATTAGATTCCTATTTTGAGATGGAGACTTGGAGCTAATAGGTTAGTGTCCAGCAAGCAACAGATAGCTACACTAGCTGCCTTCTATTAAGCAGTAGATCATCATATTTTAGAAGAGTTGGCATTTTGCGAGAAATCATGCATTCAGAATTATAAATTTTTAAATTTAATGATATTGTATCTACCAAATACATTTCTGTTTTCATCACCATCATAATTCAAAGCAAACCTACTACCATATTTTTCCTGACATGTCAAAAACTTGTCCAAGGATTAAAATTTTTCTTTAAAAAAAAAAAAAAAAAAAAAATCAAATTGGGAGAGATCGGATACTCTATGATTAAGCTGCCGACTTTGACATTTTCTTTTGGGTAGAATAATTGTGCAACCAAAATGTTCTTTTTAATTTAAGAAGGATTATTTTGTATTATTGAAGAGTTATGACTAAAAAGGAGTTTATGTGTTGCGAAAGTTTTTATTTATTAGGAGTCTTAAAATTAGATTATTAGTCGAGAATCTTAGTTGTGGATCTATATATATATATATATTTACGGTGTACTCTTTGAATTATGACAAAAGAATAGAAGTTAGTTCATTTATAATACAGTTTTAGTTCTCTTAGAACTCTCATTCTGCAATTATATTGTAAGATTTCTCTCTGTCAACCTATTTTGGTTCACATCAATTGTTATCACAGCAATACAATCCTCGAACGTGGTGGCTCCGTGCCACGATGCTAGAGCTTTATGCTCCTCCGTTGTTCCATATCCCCATTCTATGTCGCACCAGAGCCTTATGTTCTTCCATTGTTTCGTAACAACTCTCCACCTTTGTCCTATGTTGCACCAAACCTACACTATTCCACTATTATTCCTCTACAACTCACCATACTTTATGTCTATCATAATTTCTACGGCTATCAACACTCACACCGTCTTATTGTCAGTACCAATAGTGGCTACAACAATACAATAAATATCTCTAGCTACTGCAACGTTATATATTATGTCTATTTATAGTGTCACTCATCTATAAATTTTGTATTCTCGATTTCAAAAAATAAGAAAGGAAAATCTAAAGGATAATTTGCATTCAGCCACTGATTTGAAAGCATGTTCGTTTTTAGCCTCCCAAATTTTTCACTTTCGTTGTAAGTTCCTGTATCGAGAACTGTACAACACCGTTTCAAGTGTCGTCTCAGTATTTTTTTGGGAATTTTTTTTTTTTTGTAAATATGAAAGTTGATTTTGATATGATTTACAATTTTATATTAAACATTGTTCCAAAAAATACTTTTAAATAAGTGTTTTGATACTCCGAAATGTTAACGGATTTTAGATCCGACCCGTTAACCAACTGAATTTCGAAGTCACAAAATATTTATTTAGAATTATTTTTTTTTGGTGTTGAATGTAAAAGTAGATCTCATCAAGATTTAAAATTTTAATATTAAGAATTTTTTCAAAAATTTTAATACGATGGTCAAAACGATATCGCACGTTGATCGAGAAAGAACTAAAAACGATTTCTGAAAAATTGGAGGACTGAATTGCCCCAAATTTTTTTTTGACAAGGGATTGAACGAGAAAAGCTCCAAAAACTAACGAAGAACGTTTAGTTTTCTGTACTATGAGATGGAAAGTAACGGTGAGATTCATAACTGCAAAACAGTTACACGTTAGTGCAAGTTTGGTCCGCGAGGTCAAAGTGAGAATATGTCTGCTTCCCGAATCCCGGCGCACCAGAACACGAATATCACAGGAAGATTCCCATCACCAGATGCGAATCTTTGCTGATCATACGCTAAGTATAAATCAACAATTACACTCAACCCTACGTCATATTTTATATTTTCTTTTCAATTAACCAGTGATCTCACATGTCCAATCACAGAAAAATATTTCTTTTGCGAATTTTGATTTTTTTTTAAAAATATTTATTGTTTTTTGAGAATAAAATAATCAGATATACACTACTTGGAGTCTTGGAGATAGCTTATCTATGGGAGCTGATTTTCAGCACGGATCACAGTACAGACCAAAACACGGAAAATTGTGAAACACGCTTCCCAAAGTGAGAAACGCTTTCGGAAACGCGTTTGAAAACACGTCTTTGGCGGAGCGCGTTTCCAAAACGCGTTTCTCGGATCGGAAAACGCGTTTCTCTTTGTTCCGTGTTTTTTTTCGCGCGGTATTCCGTACGCCCAACCATTTTCCCTTATCTATTCATCTAAAATGTAAGTACAAAATTCTAGTTTAAATTTTACGAAAATCAGTTTCATAACATTTTTTCAAATAAGTCATGCTTTTTAACATAGTAATTAATAGAAAAATTAGAATTGATTCGAAAAGGTTGTATAAAAATAGGGGTTGGTGTTTCTTCCACAAATAAATAGCATTTACGTAATAAATCAAGATTGTTAAAACGTTAATCCTCACTCCATCGGCCCTTCCATATAGACCTCATCAATACGTTTTATATACATATAATATACCTACCATTCCTCCTCCATTTTGATTTCCGAAATCTAATTTTTGCAGCTCTCCAGATCACATCTGTCGCCAGCTTGGCTGCCTCTCTCTCTCTCTCTCTCTCTCTCTCTCTCTCTCTCTCTCAGCCGTTGGTTACTATTTTACTGTAACAGGAATTGTATCAACATCTCTCTGTCGTCGTTCCCTCTCGTTTTCTACGTAACGGTGAGAGTTCAGTCGAGAAGCGGCGGCGGAAGGTCATGACGGCGGCGGCGACGCCACGGCGGTCTCTGTCGCTGTCGCTGCTGGCGAGCGTGCTCCCAGCTCACCACCACCAGCACCACGACGAGGACGAGGACAAGGACGGGAAAGACAGCAATTGCTGCGGTACTCCCCAGGAGAAGAAGTGTTCGTTGCACGCGGGAGGAGCAGAGGAGGATTACGAGCCCGGAGTCTGGAATGAAGATGATGGGACGATGGAGCTCGTTCAGCTCGGCGCCGAGCGCACCAAAAACGTGCTTATTCTGATGAGCGACACCGGCGGGGGCCACCGCGCCTCCGCCGAGGCCATCCGCGATGCATTCCGCATCCAATACGGCGACGAATACAGGGTATCCATGTCATTTCATATATATTAATATATTTATCTTGTGTTTGGTTATATATGATAATAATATGTATTCTTTGAATAAGCAGGTGTTCATAAAGGATTTAGGCAAAGACCATGCCGGCTGGCCACTGAACAACATGGATAGCTCCTACAAGTTCATGGTGAAGCATGTTCAGCTCTGGAAGATGGCCTTCCATGGCACCTCTCCTCGCTGGGTCCATTGCCTTTATCTTGCCACACTTGCTGCCTTCTACGCCAAGTATGAACCCCACTTTTTCTTTTTTTTTATCCCACTTGGGCCGGGTTTGGTGTAGGGGTAAATATTCCTCAAGTACTAACATCTCACCCCTTCTCTCTCTTTCTTTCTTTCTCTCTCTCTCGCTCTTTCTTGTGCGAGCATTATAACAGATAAATTCTACCTGCAATGGTTATTTGATTATTCCTATATTACTGGGTAACACTATCACTACATCTTGTCCAAAGGCATCATTAATTTGGTTCTTTTGATGGTAGTTGGTTGGTAATATGCTAACTTATATTCTCTTTCGATGTACTTTTGCTGGTGTCACATGCTCTGTTTACAAACTTCTTGGCCAGAATATGTGAGCTTATGTTGCTTAATTATTTGCTTTCTCTTATTTGATGATGATTCTGAGCTGTCTTGATCTGTTGTGGGATCATCAATGTAGATATATACTGCCAAAAGGCCCACACCTTGGGTTATATTTTTTTTATTTTAAGTTTACATATGATGTGAGCGGTCAGTGTTGTTATGACGCTAGTTGACATGCATGTCATGGACAAATAGTACTTGGATTTGTCCTTACAGATATTTTAATTTGCATAATCATAGTCATTATCTTAGACTATGCTATAAGTTAACCGTCTCATCCAGGATACCTACAACGGATGGTAGAACTTACACTTTATAAAGTGGAGGTTTCAATTTTAAATCAGTTAAGCATCACCCGCAAGAATATAGGAGATTTATACTTTACTCTTTCTATATCCTGTAGAGATTAACATGGACCTTGGTCCTGTCCAAAGCTAAAGAAGGTGACACCTCGGAATGAAATATGGGTCGTGTCATCATGGGTTTATCTGTTATGACGATCGCACAAAAATGAGCGGGTTACGGCCGCAGTTTCTTCACGATAATCTTAAAAAAAATGAATAAGTTAATTGTGTCTAATATACTTTTTTTTTATTATTTTGATTGAAGGAAGGTGGAGGCTGGAATGAAGAAATACAAGCCGGACATTATTATCAGTGTACATCCACTTATGCAGCACATTCCTCTATGGGTTCTCAAATGGCAAGGACTTCAAAACAAAGTGGTCTTTGCAACTGTCATAACTGACCTGAATACCTGTCATCCCACGTGGTAATTTCATTTTCTACATTTTTTTTTCTGGATTTGGAGATATATTTTTAAGAAACAATAATGCACATCAACAATTAAGATAGCTATTTTTATTTGAGTAACGCTTAAAAAAAAAGTTCAAATATCATCCTCAAACTTAGCTAGTTCACTATTGGCTGCACATACTTTCAATTATACCGCTTCGGCTGAAAATTTGAGATGGTGGTTGAAGATCCCACATCCGTGACCACTCTTTGCGATTGATGATAATGAACACTTCAGCAAACGAATGCCTTCAGTCGTTGAGATAAACAATGACCGACCTTCAGTGACCAACTTTTGATCGTGGTTGCTGATATCATTAGTGACTGATTTTTTGGCTGTTAGGTCCTTCAAAACGAATGAGATCCTATTCTGGTTATGCAGGTTCCATGCCGGAGTGAACCGTTGTTATTGCCCCTCAGAGGAAGTGTCCAAGAGGGCATCGCTTGAGGGTTTGGAGGCTTCACAGATCCGAGTTTTTGGTTTGCCAATTAGACCATCATTTTGCCGCGCTGTTCTGAATAAGGTTTTCCCTGTTCTTTTGTAATACATCGCTTATATACTTTCATTTTGCTAACAAGCTTTGGATACTGATTCGATACTCAGGATGAGTTGAGAAAAATGCTTGAGATGGATGCTGAATTGCCGGCGGTTTTACTAATGGGAGGTGGTGACGGAATGGGCCCAGTTAAGGAAACAGCTAAGGCTCTAGGAGAATCACTTTTCGATAAGGAATCTGGCAAACCTGTAGGGCAAATTGTGATAATTTGCGGACGCAACCAAAAATTGAGCTCCACTTTGCAATCTGTTGAATGGAAGGTTCCCGTAAAGGTACCGCTTTTGTTTTCAGTAAAAGGATATTTTGAACTTATAATCGTTCATTCTTATGACTGAGCAGTTTTTGAATGTGGTAATCAAGCTATCGACAAACATGTCTCATATAAAGTTGTTTATGTTTATAGATAAGAGGTTTCGAGACCCAGATGGAGAAATGGATGGGCGCGTGTGATTGCATAATTACCAAGGTACATGTTAAATATATTAGAATAAGTATAGATATGTTATATTTACATTTATGTAATGTTCTTAACAATATGCCGTTTCTTCTGATGACTCGAGATAAATTAATATGCTTCCATGAAACTGACATTTATTAGCTTTATCTAATAGGCTGGACCTGGAACTATAGCTGAGGCGCTCATAAGGGGACTACCAATAATTCTCAATGACTTCATCCCTGGCCAGGTCAGTTTTACTCACAACCAGCAGGCACCCGCCCCGTTTACCCGCATTTTGCGGATACAGGCGGGTGCCACCCACATCCTTTGTTTTTGCAATTTCTTTTACCTGTAGGCATTTGCCAGGTCTAGTTCTTTGGCTTAGAGAACTTCTTGTTGACAAAGTATGCACCAAATTTTAATTATACCTTTAGCCTCAACGACTTCCTACAAAGATTATAAACCTCTTTTATTCCTCAACTTCTATCAGTATTATTATCCTGGAACAGTTGAAGTATTTGCATGGGTATGTCATAGATGTTGACGTGGATCTTCGTATTTGTATTCAATTCTTATGCGCATACACATGTACAAAAAGTATAACTTTTGAATCGACGTATATATTGATAGATTATATTTGATTTTGCATGGCTGTGCAGGAAGTTGGCAATGTTCCATATGTGGTAAACAACGGCGCGGGAGTGTTCTGTAGAAGCTCAAGGGAAACAGCCAGCCTAGTGGCTCATTGGTTTGGACCCGAGAGGGAAGAACTAAAACGAATGTCAGAGAACGCTCTGAAGCTCGCGCAGCCAGAAGCAGTGTTCGATATCGTGAAAGACATCCATGAGCTCGTGGAGCAGCAAGGACCGATGTCCCGAATATCATTTTCCTTGAACTCGTCCTTCACAAGCACCCCTTAATCCGATAATGCAAGTCTAACAAAAGATTTATTTGTACAGTTAGGATTAACAACATTCTTTAGCCTCCAGTTTGGGTTCCTTTGTGCAATAAAAGTCCACTGCAAGTCTGGATCAAGATCAATAGTTTATTTTCTTTTTTCTTTTTTTTTAATTTTTAACTATGTCGTCTCTGAGGAAGACGAATTACAGGGTTTGTTATATTTTGTATCAGTGTTCTTTGTGGTTCATTTCTGTTACTTTTTAGCATCAGGAATTTGAAGATCAAAGTTGATGATTGTTATGTATCACAAGATTTGTATATGTGGCTAACTGGAGCATCAATATGATCTTACAATTTTGTTTATTAATTTGATTATTTTTTGTTATCATCAAATTAAAGGTTGCCTCCAGTGATGCTTTCGGTGAGGAAGAAATGCTGGCAGAATTCTGCGACACTTTTCTCATTAAAACTGACGCTTAAAAATAAGTGCTTTCTTCAAAAGGAATAATGTCAAAAACACTCTTGCTTTTAAAATTCATTCAAATTACTATCTTTTTTTCAAAGGAACTTTCTTGTCACGAAAGTCAAAAGTGCAGATAGATGGTTAATTTAGTGTTTCAGACGGCTAGTATATTGTTACTAGCACTTGCATCATAATTTTCGAGCTGAAATATTCTGAATAAGCTAAGACATATTCCAGACAAACTAAAAAATGTTCAATGAAACTTAGTATTTTTCATTTAAGCAGATAATTTATTCAAATTTAACAAAGCAGGAGTTTTTGACAAACCTCATCCATTTTATTCAACCAAAATACTTATATTATTATTTTATATTTATAATTAATAATTTATATTTATATTAACTAATAATTTAATCACTAATTTTTGAGAAAAAAATGCTATTACTAATCATAAACTAAAAACTTATAATTAGTATATTTGTTATAGTTGTTAGGTTATTAATAAATTCAGAAAATAAATGTATAGTAATTGCTATCCTTGGTATCATGTGGTAAATTTAATAATACTAGTATATAAGTACAAAATAATATTAGAAATAATAAATATAAATAACTCTCATTAAATGTAACAACAATCATTTTCTCCCAATTTCATAGATTTTGGTGAGAATGTGAAAAAAAAAACGAATTATTTAAATAATAAAAAATAGGGAAGAAAATGAAAAATTCACTTTTCTATTTTATTTCAAAGTAAACAAAAAAGTTAATGTTATATTTTTTCTATTTCTCACCTTTTTCTCTTTTCCGCTTCCTCTATGTAGTCTTCCGTTCTACTGGTATTTCCAATGCTCGGCACGGCTAGTTAAAGCACCAACTATGAATGTAAAGCGCCCTAGTTATAGCGAGCTCCAATGCCGTATAATTTTTTTTTCTTAAGAAAAAAAAAAAAAAAAAAAAAAATATCTATAATGCAAACTTACCCTAACTTGATTATTCGGCATGGAGTCTAGTCTGCAGAACACTTGATGTTTAAAAAAAAAAAGAATCTTATTATGATACTTGAGAAGGAATAAGAACATAGGTTGTCATACAAAACATAAATAAAATTTATTATTTAAGATACTTGCTGAAAAAGAACTACAACACAGGACGTCATACAAAAAACAGGGGCTACCCGGATAGAGGAGTCCTTTCGGAGATCCATACTCTTCAGACGCCACCCAAGGCGTAAGGTCGGGTGTCCGGCAGGGAGATGGAGTGTACGCTCGCATACCTCCCCTTGCACGTTCACACACGCCATGCGAGAGCGAGTTTCCCCGCGAGCGCACGAAGGCACGGCGCGGCAGCCGATGGAAAGAGCTGAGCTCCTACCACTGGGCTACCCGGGCACCCCTACAGGATGTCGTACAAAAAAAGGTTCTTATTTATGATGCTTGAAAAAACAAAATTACTAGAATGGATGGATATTTCTAAATTCATTCTTACGAATTTAGAAAACCAGGAGCCTAAAAAGAAGGCGACTACTTACAAAACAAATACAAGCATATATGAACTGGATTGCTTAATTTTTATGCAGTACCAGAATGGAGAATAAAACTAGAAAGGGAAGGAAGAAGGTTAGATTACTTTCTTTTTTGAGGAAAATGAAGGTTAGATTACTTCATTTCTAAATCATAAAGCTTCAGAAAATGTGGCATATAGTGCAAAGCGACTCACATATGTATCCATTCTCCTCGAGATGATTTTTCCGAACATATTCCCGGCTTTTGAAGAATATTACTCGACAAAGGTGCTTTTAAACATCGATCTTGACGAAAATATGTTTAGGATGAACTTTCCAAACCGCAGCCTCCGCCATCTGCTTCTCATTAAGAAAGGATGCAAGTCCAGTATGTGTTCAGGCATAAAATCATGCCTTGTCAATATTCCAACCACTGGTGATCTCTGCAATCAGAGATGAACATTAAGGGTACAGAAACATAAATGCGGATTTCATCAAACAAAAAAAATAAAAATAAAAAATAAAATAAAATAAAATAGAAACATAAATGCGAGAGAATTTGCCCCAAAACTTCAATAAAATTCATGGATTGAACCATGTGCTGCTCAAAAGGTGAATAAATGTGACTTTCGATGTGGCTTGATTTGTTTTGAGGAGAAAATTTGGGAGCTCTGGCATTGTTCATATTGAACACATTATGTATTATGTAGTGCCTATATTATTTTAAGAATTATAAATATTGCTAAAACATATAAAAAAAATTGCTTTGGCGTGAAAATTTGAAAATAGTACTTACATTTGAGGATTTTGAAATAACCAAGAGGTGTCGTAATCCAACTTCCCTGAAAAGTATGAGAGCTTTTGCTAAGGACATTGTCTCGACTACGGTGTAAGGTGAAGTGTTTGTAAATGGGTGCAAATCAATGTACATCTCCATCTCCTCTGCAGCAATCTCTATATTTTCGATCTTATCACCTCTGCCTGAGCTAGGCTTGGCAAAATCATCGGCAAAAAATTCTTTCGGAACGTCCACATCTGACGGTGCAGGAAAACTCATAAAATTCTTCTTTTTCAGTAAAACCATGAGGTGCGCACGGAGGATCAAGCCGAATAAAACAGGTGAATTTGAATACGGAGGTTCATCCACAACCGGAAACCCATTATGACCTGTCATCTTCAATACATGTACTATATTTCCGACTTTTTCTATGCCATGAAAGATCTGCAAGGGACCCGTTACCACATCACTAACTGTAAGCTGCCTCATATATGGCTCAGCATGGGCTTCAAGATAAGGAAGTCCCTTCAGTTTCAAAATTAAATCATATATGTTTGCACTGAAAGTGTCGGCTACGGTCTTTGATATAAGCAGAACCAGCATAACCAGGGGAAGCAATAGCAAATTATTAGTTAACTCGAGAATAACGACGCAAACGGAGACGGTCACTCTCATAGTCCCACCTAGGAGAGAAGCAGATCCAAGGACAGCGAAGAGGCCATGATCCAATGTCGTGTGCGACCCCATCAGCATGCCAATAAGACGCCCGTAAGTTGCACCCGTCAAAATAACAGGAACGAAGAGACCGGAAGGTGCAACAACTCCGTAGCTTATTATACCGAGAAAATATGAAATAACAAAGAACAAAAGTATTGATGACGTCTGGAATACAGCATCTGTGCCGGCACTGTAGAGGTTTCTGATTGTATCGTCGTTAGTGTTGAAAAGTAAGCTTGCCAGATCATTGTAGTGATCCATAGAGCACTGGAACTTCTTAAAATTACCAGATCTCCCAATGGATGGGCAGTCTTCCTTTATACCAGAAGGACAAGGTGTACAAGTTGCGAGCCATGGTAATCCAAATATACAACATGATGTGAAAATAGATACAATGGCAGCAAGTAGGAGTTTATAAATAGTGCCTTTCCTGGAAGAACGTAAAATTGTAAGCTGGTGTATCTGTTATGGGAGAGTAATAGAAGTGAAGTATTAAAAAAAAAAAAAATTATGCAAGCAACGTAATAGATCTTATTAGCACACTTTTAGCAAATTATGGAACTTTAAAAGGGATAGACAGGAAAAAAACAAAATAAGGATTAATAATGAACTAATAATTCATAGAAGAACAGAATGGAAATATGAAATAGAGAGCATACTCATTGATAAGATTGTAAACGCAGAGAACTTTCTCCAGAAGAAGGTTGTAGATACTTCCCAATAGTCCTCCAATAACGCCAAGAAGAATGACAGGTGGCAAGTCTACAACATTGTAGGCAATCGTAGCAGAAGTCACATCAAACATTATCAGACCACCCTTTCCGAATAAACCACACTTTCCACTCTTACAAACATCTATCATTGCCCTAAGCACAACCGCAACAATGGCTGTAGTAAAGAATGCTCTCCAAAGTAAAGCACTTCGCCACCTGCCATGTCAAGAATCACATAAGCTTCTTATTGCAAAGCAAAATTTTTCCATGACCGCTCTTTTAGTTATTTATTTATTTTTTTTTTTTTAAAAAAGGAAAAATAAAAAAAAAAGAAAGATTACCATGAAGAAACTGATTCAAGTGCAAATAAAACACCACCAACTGGGGCCCTGAAAGCAGCAGCAATGCCAGCACCGGCACCACAAGTTACAAGATCACGCCTGTCTCGGTCGTTCTTGAAGTATCTAAGCCATTTACATGTCAAGCCATACTTGCGAGATCCACCTTGACCCAGTATAGCAGCAATACATGCACCAGTGTGTACCAACGGACCTGCCTTGCCAATATGGAGAGATGACGAAACAGCTGCAATGCTACCAAATATCTACAGAGTAAAGAACAAGGACAATGATCCCACTCAGTTTGCTCAGAGAGCGAAAAATGGTTTAATAGTTCTATAAGAATTATAATATACTAGGTTGCTAATTGTGAACTTCAACAACAAAAAAATGGTAAACCATACGCGCTCCAGATCGAAAATAAAATAAAACATCTTGAATTAGAATGAGAATGCATATTGACATACATGGCGATCTACAAATATAAAAAGTCCGCTGAGACCTTCATAGCTAATAACTATATTATAAAATGTATTTATTTTTTTTTAAAGATTATCGCGGTGGAACCCGTAATGCGAGCGACGCCCCCGTAGGGACCTCAAACTCGCGGAAAACCCCCACGTCCAGCCTCGACCGACGCTCTGGGATCCGAGTACAGGCCTTCAATGAACGGGGGCTCCTGCCACGGGGTACAGAGGATTTTTAGAAAATCCTGCGAGGGATTTCACCCCACGCAGGACTCGAACCTGGGTGGTGACGCTTCCTGAGACGCCTCCCATCCAGTTGAGCTAGCCGCGCTCAGCAATGATAAAATGTATTTATTTTACTAAAAATTAAGCAATAAATCTTGGACGCATTTGTAGAGTTTCTTAAAGCACGAAAGAGTAATACAACATCCTAATTCCTAGCATTCGAAATAAGTAATACAACATCCTAATTCCTAGCATTCGAAATAGTAAGCTCTTCTGCTCCTGCTTACGGGAAGTGATAAAATATCAGAAATGTTAAACTATTTGTATACATAAGCAGACATCTATCGAGTTTGAGCATTTCGTAGTAGTTCCCAGGTAATTTTAAATATCACTACCTAACCTTGACAAACAGTGTTTTCCAGGAGAAGATATCACATGCATCAACACCATTCAGATAAGCCTTCACTTCAGGAATGCCCGATCCAGCAGCGGCAGGGGAAACGTACGCGGTAAGCACAGCAGCAAACATCAAGAGCACAAAGTTTGAAGATGCAAACACAACGAATGCCCACATATACCTACCAATTCAAGAGATATCATAAATTAAACACACTGAAATGAGCCACTCCAAATTCCTTAGAGCTAGGCTAAGGACCTCTAATTTATCTCTGAAGCATGGTTTGACGTCTCGGTCGCACGCTTTGTGCCGACCGAGACGTCTCGGTGCCGCCACTTGGCGGCACCGGAACGACTGTTTTTCGGCCGTTTCGGCCGCCTCGACCCGTGCCGACCATTTCGGTCGGCACACTTGTCTTTTTTTTTTCTTTTTTTCCTTTTTTTTAATGAGTATCATCATATTTATTCGTATTATAGGTGGGTGTATTATGTTCAAACAATGCACATGGTAGATTTATATGCTTTAGATTTCGTCGATCCATTTTATCAACCACACCGACACTTTGTGGTAATAATTTATGTATATGCGCTTTGAGTTTTGACAAATGAATGAGACTTATTGTATTTAATTTTCATTACCATTTATATAATAAATCTTATATTTTTCTTTTTTATAATTGTACGATTCGGCACGGGTCGGCACAGTCGGCACGTCTCAAGATCTGAGTTTACCGAAACAGGAAACTGCACGGCACCATAAACCTTGCTTTGAAGTAACTTCTAAATGAGGAGAAATCATCTGCACTACATGTTTATGAAAATAGGTACCACCTTACACTTTAACATGCATTGGAGATTGTCACCTCACAAAGTGTTTCTTTAGAGTTTAGATTAGAGGTACAAAGCTTTTCCAAATAATTAATATCAGAGAATCCGTTGAGCAAAAAGAAAAACGTACTTGTTTGCAAGCATCATGTTTGAGGTGATAACGAACTTGATCCCTGCTACGTTTTCAACAGCGAGGTTATTGAAGAATCCAACAAAACCGGTAAGGATACCGATGAGGAAGCAGAGCGTCCACTTGAGGGCAACATACTGCACGATGTGCACCTTGCCACGGCTCCGCCAGTCTTGCTTGATGTAGTCATTCTCGATCAACCTACAAAAAGAATTTAACAAATTAAATTACAATTAGCATTGCAGTCTTACAAAGAAGTAACATGAGATTGGATCATAGAAATTCAAAGAAAAGGCACTAAAATAAATTTTCTACTAAGTTAAGCTTTTTAGCTGAAGCGCGTCACTAGCCAAGACTGAAAGCTCATCTGAAAACAAAAAATTAAATGGAATGCGTAAGAAGAAAATATTACAACCAATTGGCAGTGGTTCACTTAAAATCCGCAACCTTATCTTTCAGGAGAGATAAAGTAAGCCAAAACAACAATAGGTAATTGCCAAATATCCTCAGTTAGGCAAAATAACTACTATTTGCATGCTCAAGCGCTTTGCATCTTAATTCACTACGTAGCAGTATAGCAGAACCTACAACAAAATCAATAACCAACAACAACCAAGATGCAATTTTGATTGTATATATACTCAAAATGAGCCAAAACAAGACATCCTTCACCTTCAAGCTCAAATCTTTCATGATAAATTATTCAGTACCCAAAGATACCCCATAAAACAATACTTCTTTAAATAAAACAGTAGCATCAAACAACAAAAATCAAGATGAGATTTTTATTCCGAATCCCTCGCTAAAAACAACCTTAAAATATGAAACTTTTAACATTTAATCACAACTTAGTAAAAACCCCAAAAAAACAACAAATACTAAAAATAAAAAATAAAGGTTTTTTACTCGTAATCAAGTGACTCGATGGGGCAGAGATTTGAGCCGACAATTGCGAGTTGCGAGGTGGTGTTGGAAGCGAGTCGCCGGAGATTGATGCGGTGCTCGCCATTGACGCTGAACTGCTGCTCTTGCTGCTGCTGATTGCTATTGTGTTGGGGAAGTAAAGGTTCGCCAAGCAAATCATCTGCGCCGTCGGATTCTTTCATCGCCATTGTTGGTTGAGATACTTCTTTGGATCTAAACTAATATTGATGTTTTTTGTTGTCGTTGATTATTATTATTGTTTCGAGATTTCTCTGAATCTCAGCTCAGTTTAAGACCTGGAACTAATATTGTACGTTACATAGGTGTCTTCGTTTGAGACCTGGAACTGTTTAAAAAAATGGAGAAGGGAAGTAGGGGTGGGTGGCAGCCGCTGGGATACAGAGTCTCGGTTAGATAGGTGAGATTCAGACTCTCGGGATAGGTATGCAGGGAAATGTGCCAGAGTTTGGTAGTGCGGCGAGTCGCGAATTATACGGCCTCTTTTTAGCGAGTTCATAGAGATCGTATTAGATTTTTGCTTAAGATTAACGTTTTTAAAATTTTATCCATAATTCACAATTATCGATAAATATTTTAATATTTTGATATAATTCGATTTATATTCTATCAATAAAAAAATGTCAACATTTCGATGTATACAAATCGGAAGGTCTATTTTTCTCTCTTTGAAATATAGAAAGAATAAATCTTCAATTTTTCTACCAGCGACATCTACGAAATTCAAATTCGAAATCTCCGCTTTTTGAGACGGAAGCTCTAACTGCTCGCCCGTGGATAGATCATAGTAGATATTAATCCTGAGAATGTAATTATTTCATCCTTTCGATAAACTCGTAACAATCAAATTTTAGGAAGATTTACACTTGGATCCAAAACGTTAAGTTTTGTTATACTTGAATCAAAACCTAAATTTCAATTACACTTAGATTCAGTTATTTTTAATACTCAAAAATATTTATTTAGAAATATTTTTTGAAAAAAACGTTTCAACATGACAGCTGTAGATTTTGATAAGATGTATAATTTTCATGTTGAAATTTTTTCTAAAAAATACTTCTAATTAATTTTTTAGGTGTCAAAAATCATTTAAAAAAAAAGTTAATAAAAAAAAATTTAAAACTGCGACTCGAACTTTGAAGCCTCAAATACCTATTTAAAGATATTTTTTAGGAAATTTTTTTTTTTAATATAAAAGTAATAAATTCTATTAAAATTTACAATTTTAATGTTAAATTTTTTTTCAAAAATATATTTAAATAATTATTTTAAAAAATTAAAAATAATGTAAAAAATAATTAAAATAAGAGATTGCAGTGTAAAAAATAATTAATGTGATGAATTATAGTGTATGTTATTAGTAGGCATAGATGAAACTTAATTTAGAAAGTGCATTTTTCATAAATTTTATACCTACGAAAACCTTAATATATGTTTTAATTATATAAAACCAAGTATTGACAGGACAAGCTATGGCATTTTTAAGAGAAGGCAACATGTATATATATATATATACCTTCTATTTTCAGGGCCGATGCATATCAGCCCCTGAAAATAAAAAAATGTGCAATGTGGTAGCGTCGGGCATTTTTTTCATTTTTGAACCCTGATTTGTATATAATTTAAAAACGCGAGTTGATATGCAATTTTTCCCATATATATATATATATATATATATATATATATATATATATGTCTGTCTGAAGGATGTACTGCAGCATCGTGCCCATCAGATCACTATTCATCTAGGCCTAGGTTTAATTAATTTTTTAAAATTCGTTTAATTTTAAGTATCAAAATATTTATATATATACTTTGTAATTTATATATAATTTTTTAAATAAATATTTTTAAGACTTAAAATTAAGCAAATTTAAAAAATACAAAATAAACTGACTAAAATTTTAGAACAAAATAAGATTTGTTTTTTTTAAATTTTAATATAGAAATCGTAGAGCACTAGCGAACCTATATTTTTATTATGTAAATGTTTCGAAAAGCTTGTATGTATGTGTTTGAAAACTAACATCGACGATTGGACGCACCCATCGGATTACCACTCATCGTAGATTGCCTTTCCTACCAGCTCTTTGCATGGTTATCAAGATGACATATATCTATACTTAGCCTTATCTCGAAAGTGTGATTAAATAACAATATGGACTTGCTTAGTCTAACAATATAAAAAAATATATATATTAAAAATTAACAAGAAGTGTACAAGCTCTCCCCTCTATTATTGTTATGATAGTATTGGTACATTTGTAAGGTCATGAATGCATGGGCTCTCAATATTATACAGATTATGACCCTTCCTACTCGAGTCATATTCTACTATTTAAAACTGCTCCAGTTTTTCTCAGTAGCAAGGGAAAAATAGATAATTAAAAAAAGGGGATAGCAGCTTGAGTAGGATAGTTTCTTCATTTTAGGCCATACATACCTCAAATAATAGTAGATAGTAGAGTTTATGTGTGCCTGTGTGCATGACCGAATTCACTGGAAGTTGGTGGCTCAACTGGCCAGGGCGCTGGCACGTGATGCAAGTGCCCTAGATTCATAGCGCTATTATTATGTAGGAGTAGATTCTCTCTAATACGCATCCTTCAAGTTCCATCCAGTTTATGGTAAAAATTGATATCTAAAAATATTTACGAAAATTTTTTGAAAAATAAAAATTATAAATTTTAATGAGATTTACAACTTTTATTTTCAAAATTTTCTAAAAATTGCTTCTAAATATTTATTTTGGATTTCAACCTTTTAACGGATATAAACGGATTTTATAAACTATTTTTAAACCCGTTACAATTTCGGCAAAATATCTAGAAATATTTTTTGAAAAATCTTTGAACATGAAAATTGTAGATCTCGTAAAAAAATCTACAACTTTAATATTCAAATTTTTTTTCAAAAAATATATCTAGATATCAAATTTTGTTATGAATTGGAAAGAATTTAAGGGATGCGTATTGGAGATGATCTGCCCCCTCTTCTATATTTGTACTTAAAGATTTTTGTCCCCTTATCCGTAAAAGTCGTAAGCCGCAATTATGATATGTGTTAGTCTTGCACCTATATGATGTACGAATATTAGTGATATATATAAATAATGATGTTCAAAATTTTATTTTTTTATATTTTTATATTTTCAATTTTATATAAATTACAGCTATTTTTATTAAAGCCAAATACTGTTAGAATAAAAATATACATCATATTATATATATATATATATATATATATATAATATATATATATATAAATTATATTGAGACATGTCGTGAAATATAAATATAAATATAAATATAAATATATATATATATATATCTTTAGCTGAATTTTATTACCATTTCACGACATGTCTCAAAATAATTATATATATATATATATACACACTAAAACAAACCCACATTTTTTCCTTTTCATCGAACATTAATCCCAGTACAGTGAACAGTACTTTTTTTTTATTTTTAAATTTGGGTGTATTTTTAGAAAAACTTACAATATAAATATTGTAAATTTAGATGAGATACAACTTTTATGTTAAAAATTTTTTCAAAATATAATTTTAAATAGGTGTTTGGGACTCCAAAGTATAACAGATTAATTTTAAACAAATTTTAAAACTATTTTTAAAACCCGTTAATATTTGGAATCTAAAACAACTAGAAACTTTTAACATAAATATTACAGATTAGATAAGATTTATAACTTTTACGTTGAAAGTTTTGCCAACAAATATTTTTAAATAGATATTTTGGGGCTCCAAAATGTAACGAATTTTAAAACTATTTTTGCTACATGTTAATATTTGGAGACTAAAATAATTATTTAAAAGTATTTTTTTGAAAAAATTTTAACATCAAATATATCATTTTAAAATCTACAACTTTTAAGATCATTTTTTTTTATTTGGTGGAAATAACAAGTATTGTATATATATATATATATATATATATATATATATATATATATATATATATCAAGCTAGTATAATTTTGAATGGAATATTAAATCCTTATATTTTTTATAGTTTATAGAATCATATCATAAGAACAAAAAAATAATAAAAATAAATAAAATTCAGAAAAAAACATATCTGGCCTTCTTATCTCTTCATGGGATAATATTATATATTTTTTACTAGATAATTATCGAACAAGTACAATATAAAAGGCATTATAAATTAGATAGTATATAATTATAGAAGCTTAGGTGAATTTTATCTTGCTAATTAATGTAGAGAATATGCCACATTTCAATTTTATACTAATTTTTCTTAAAATTAACATCGTTCGATAGGTGTGATAAAAAACATTGACTAATTATTGTTTACTCATAAGTACACAAAATATAATAAAAAAACTCCTAAAAGTTAATAATATTTTTTTTTTAATTTTTTTCCATAAATTTTAACTTAATATCATTTCTCCAAATTTTTACTCTAAAAATTAATACTATTTTTAACTTAACATCATTTTTACCTATATAAATTCACCATATCCGGATCCTCCTCCAGTGCCATACCCAGAACCGACCACCGCTGCCACCTCCTCCGCCCTTGCCACCATCTTTCCCATATCCCCCACCATTCGCTCCACCACCTTCACCATATCACGATCCTCCACCCAAGCCAAACCTGGAGACTGAACCACGGCGCCGCCACCGCCTCTTGGGTCATATAAATCCTCATTCAAGGTCCTGGCGGCGTAGGAGAGGCCGACGACAAGCAGAAATATAAGGCAAAGGGCGAGCAGCCTTTTTCTAGTAGCCATCTCTCTAGTTGGCAAGAGAAGGAGATGATTGTTGCACTGATGAGAAGCTTGGTGAAGCTTATAGGGCTATATATAGAAGATATGCGCATGGCGCACGACTTTTAAATCTCAGCTAAAAGCTTGAGCTTGACGTAGAGATTTTGTGCGAGTCATAGTAAGTATGGAAAAGGAGACTTAATGAGTGGCAGCTTTTGACACTCGCTTTAATTATTTAGATCTCAGATTTATAGATTTTACAGAATAAGTAGAAAAGGTGTCTCCTCCTGATGGAGAAATTGAAAACATATTAATAATCCTCTTCAACAAAAGAACATCTAACTATTACGAAAAAAGAAGAGTTGAAGAGACCGAAGACAACGCAGAAGATCTGGTGATTACTGATTTCGACGAGAAGACAACAGACTAAATGAGTGGCAGCTATTGACACGGTTCTCTTTAATTATTTAGACCTTAGATTTAGAAATTTTACAGAATAAATAGAAGATGTGTCTCCCCCTGATGAAGAAATTGAAAACAGAAATAATCCTCTTCAACAGGAGAAATTTTACTGTTACGAAAAAAGAAGAGTTGCAAGAGACCGAAGACAACGCGGATGATCTGGTGATTACTGGAATTCGATGAGAATCCAGTAATCCCAAGCAAGGATTGAAGAAGAGATTCACAGGAAGAACCATGGGGAAGAAGCAACCATACAGGCCTCTTTGAGTTTTGAGTTTTGTTGAGGTGTTTTTTGTTTTTATTTTTATAAATATTGGTCCAGCGACGGGGAGTCATGAATGTTTGTTTGCTTGCAAGCTTCCGCTCAACGGAGCAGAGAATTGGAGAAGAATTGGGACAAAAATTGGGAGAAATTATTCTTATTTTTAATAATTTAAGAGAAATGTTATTCTTCAGGGTCATTTTGACCCTGAAAAAATCAAGGCTGATTAAGAATAATTTAAGAGAAATGTTATTCTTCAGGGTCATTTTGACCCTGAAAAAATCAGGGCTGATGTGGCGTTGTCCACATCAGCCCATTATTTATTATTTTTTAATATTAAATGTCTTGAAAATAAGCATCTTTAATGTAACTTTTTTGATAATGTGGACAACGCCACATTAGCCCTAATTTTTTCAGGGTCAAAATGACCCTGAAGAATAGCATTTATCAAATTTAATGACAGTACGGAAGAAACCGCATGTTGCTTGTTTCAGAAGCATGTGAGAGACCCAAATACGTGGCAGCCATCGAACGGCTCATGCAGAGCGCCGCGCACCATAGAATTTCCCGAGGGAGAGAGATTAAGGCGTTATTCTTATGTTCGATGGCCATAAATGTCTATATATGAGGTCTAAATAATTAAAGGGAATCGTGTCAAAAGCTGCCACTCGTTAATTGTAAACAAATAAGTAAAATACAAACCATGTTTGTTTCATTGGCCTATTGAAGTTGCTCATTGTATTTGATTTTCTAATATTGGGACAAGCAAAGTCTAACGAGAAGTATATGAAAAACCCTATCTTTATTATATTTTCAATGAAAAGTCAAAAAAAGCAAGAAATCCAGAATATAGAAACTTTATTAAAAAAAGAATGTATGTATATGGTAACTTTATTAAAAAAAGAATGTATGTATATGGTCGTCTTTAACATCGGTCAATTCCAAAGAACCAAAGCGGATAGCATCCATTTAAAGTCCATCGTGTTTTTGTGCGATCACACGTAAAAATTTTGTCCCTAATTAATCTATTTTTATGTGACCAATAATGTAAAGTTCCGCACTTTGTGATGTAATTAGTGAATGTAACAAAAAAAATTTTTTCGTTTATTCTCTACTACTTGTGCTATGTGGTTCTTATGGTTAGAGAGAACCATGGCAATTTCATTTGGGCTTTGGGTGCCCCCTATAAATGCTTCAAATGTGGATAAGGCAGAGCTTGTTGCTGTACAGAGAGGCCTGCAATGTTGCTCTGATAAGAATGTCTCTCATGTGATTGGTGAAAATTGACTCAAAGTGTCCCCCGTCGCTTGGGCCGCCTGTGTGGGGCATTACGCCTCGGGAAGCGCGAGCCCGATAATGGTTCAAATCCTGCACGGCATATTTGTGGGTGCGTATCCGTGGAGTGCCTTTATACGCTCTTCGGTTGGCGGGGTTGGAGACGAGAACGCCCCTGGGAGTTTACCCGTGAGTTTTAAGTCCCTTCGAGTGCGTGCGCTCGCGTTTTGGATTCCACCACGATAATCTCAAAAAAAAAAAAAAAAGGAAAAAGAAAAGAAAAAGAAATTGACTCAAAAGTTGTACTTGTATGGATAAACTCCACATGTGCAGTTAAGTGGAATGTGTATAACATCGTGGTGTCCCTTCTCTTCGATTATAAACTTGATTTTCTATTGTTTCATGAGAGTGGTAATCAATCTGGATTTACTCATGTTCTACGTGAGTTTGGTCTTGATTTGTTAACGTCTACATAGACTTTTCCTGTATGTTTTACTCATTTTGAATAACATTTTGAGAAGGGAAAGGGGGGGGGGGGGGGGGGGGGGGGTTGGGTTTGGTCTTTACCTTCCTCTCGGAACCTCGAGATTCTATCATATATAGCTAGCTAATGTAAAGAAGTTTCCTAAACTGAAGATGATAATGAGGTAATGACAGAAAAAGAATGGTAAGAGGATAATAGAACCAATTAATTCTCCTAATAGGACAATAACATTCCTAATAATTTCCTAAGAACAAAATAGAGTTCAAAAGAAGTCATTTTTCGAGTGGAAGTGACTTTTTCAGCCAGTTCCTAAGAAGTAAATGTAAATGGAGAATGTAATGCTACAAAATTTAGCATTACACACGGACTCAAGGTAAATGATGACTAAATGAAAAATAATCTATCAAAGTTGCTTTCTTGGTGCGACAGTTGAGGCCTTATTCTTGAACTCCAAGAAGATAGGGGGAAGATAGGATGGAGTCATTTGCTTGTACCACCTTCATATCTAACCAATTTAGTGATTAGTTATTGTGAAAAAAAAAAACAAAAATGTATCTGGTCTTGTCACAATGGATTTTGCACGTTGCTAGGTTAGAAAATGGGCTTGATCGTCGGGGTTTCTCCAGGTATGTAGAAAACTCAAAATACAAAATATATAAAAATGTCAGAAAAGTTCATACATCTAAAACTCGTACAGATAAGCCCTTATACTTTTAACTTTAAAAAAAGAATCATGCTTGTATACATCAAGATATTTCGGACGAGCAAATACAGTGTTACAGACGGTTACTGCAATGTTATCAGCTTGTATGTAGGGATGTCAAATTACCCCGGACCCGACGGGGAATCCGATTCCCGCCCCGAATAAAACGGGTTCGGGGTCGGGGATTCCCCGTCGGGTTCGGGGATGGGGAATAAAATAAAATTCCCCGTTTATTTCGGGGTCGGGGATGGGGACTATACCCCTCGCCCCGCCCCGACCCACTCTAAAATTGTAATGGCATAATTGTAATTTGCTTGATTTTATTGTCCCTGTAAAGATGCTATATATTCTAAAATCTAAAGCTTCACCCAAAACCCTAACCTCACCGCTCAGCAGTCGCCACCCCCGTGAGTCTGTGACCCCTCCCCCTCTTTCTTTCCTCGCGGCTGCCTCTGCTTCTCCGATGATCTCGCCGCCACCGTGCCACCGACCGTCAATTGCTCTAGCTCTAGCCTTCTACGGCTTCTGATCTCGCCGTCGGCCGAGGATATGACCAGCTTCGGCATCTGATCTCGCGGCCGGCTTCAGTCTAACATCAGATAATTCTGGAAGAGCATAGGGGAGTGGGGATTCCCCCGTCGGGTCCCCGCGGGGGCGGGGATGGGGGAAAAATTTTAATCCCCGACGGGGACGGGGACGGGGTCGGGAATGGGGACCAAATTCGGGGACGGGGATGGGGAATAGTCCCCCGTCCATTCCCCGCCCCGTTGACATCCCTACTTGTATGACTATATAATGTTTCGAGCAAGTAAAAAATAAAGTGCTAAGCGAACAAATAAAGTGTTAGATTGGATAAATTTGGTGTTGTATTTGAGACGTTAATTTGTTCAAATTTATATTTCGGAGATTTTTTGACAAAACTCAAAAAATAATGTTGGTTCCGACAAACCCCTACGGCATTTTATGGACCAAACGAACCGGACATTCCACCAAATAATTCAAGTGACGTTTGATTGGTAAATTAAAATCGGAATGGGTATCGGAATTGGAATGCAGTGGAATCGGATTAGAAATAACCACAAGTTGTATAACGTTTGGTACTTATGGAATCGAAATCAAATTGCAGGTGAATTTTCTAATTATATTCCAGTGGAGACATCTGGCAATCATAATTTCCTTAATAACAAGAATTCAATTCCTATTCCAGACGGTTACAATTATAATATTCTCTCAACCAAACACCTACAATCGGAATAGATAGTTACGGTTTATATTCTATATAGTTAAAATACCAACCGAACACAGTCCTATCACTGATGAGGACCACCCTCACTCTCATAACTCAATGACTGATTGGTTCTAGGTCCACCAATAATGCTCTCAATTTACTGCACCATTTTACTCCTTTTTGGAGATTTAAACCCTCTCCTCTAATGGTCTGTTTGCCAAACACAGCAAGTGCTAGAAGCAACATGACATAGATGAAAACAAAGTTTTCAGTGTCAAAGTGAACTAAGTTATGATAAACTCAAATTCAGACATATTCTGCGGGTGCCGATAGTATTATTTAGACAAAATATCTTTTTTTGTCCCTAAACTTTATAAAAATGTGTTTCTATAATCATGAACTTTAAATTGTACTCGCGATAATCCTGAACTACGAAAAAATACATACGATAACCTTGCCGTCAGGTTTTCCATCCGCCACCATTAATTTGCTGACGTGACAGTTTTTAAATTATTTTTTAATCAATTTTTAATTTTTTTAACTTTGTGGAGGGACAAATATATCTTTATATGTATTTTTTTTAATCAATTTTTAATTTTTTTTAACTTTGTGGAGGGAATAAATATAGCTTTATATATATTAAAATTAATAAAAAAATAACTTAAAAACTGCCACGTCAACGAATTAACGGCGGTGGACGGAAAAACTAATGGCAAGGTTATCGTGGACGTTGTTTCGTAGTTCAGGGTTATTGCGAGTACAGTTTAAAGTTTAGGATTATAGAGGCACATTTTTGTAAAGTTTAGAGTGTTAAAAAATGTATTTTGTCTATTATTTATTATTAGTTCACAAAACAAAGAATTAAAAATTAATTTAGAATTTTAAACATAAAGTTTTTTACACCAATTCAGGCACTTACTATCCAACAATGGTTGTCCGACCTGCACTTAAATTAAATCATATATTTACAAAAGAAATTGATGAGATTTGCTGTCATGAGATGAGTGTTTTGAAGATGGACGACCAACATGAAGGAGTCAGCAGTACAACGTAGGGCTAAGCATTACCCGAACTTATCCGAAAAATCGAACCCAACCCGACCAGAACAAAACCACAATTTCGGATTCGGGTCGGGTCGGGTTGTCGACATTTTAATAGTTCGGATTTACATAGTTCGATTCGAGTTTAGCAGTCAAAATTCGGGGTCGGGTTAGACCCAAATTATCCGCTGCTTATAAATAAGCGTGGGCCGTGGCCCACGCGAATCGCGTGATGCAGCTGCGGGTCGTGGCCTGCGACCAGTATCCATTACCAGTATTCACTATTCAGTAACCCTGAGTTCTAATTCGGTAATCCCTAAACCTAATACACCAAAGCAGCCGCTGCGGCGCTGCCTTTGGCTCTGCATCGCCGAGGCATCTTCGACCCTTCCGGACGTGAACCCTCCCCGTCTAGTTGCGAACGACCGCTGCGAAGCACCCACCAATTCGTCTCCTCCCTGCTACGGCGCCGCCGAACGTTCATTTAACGAGTATTTGAGCGATTCTATTTCCCATATCATTCTTCGTCTTCCTCATATATTTTGATTTCTTATTTCTAATTTCTTGGCTCATCTATGCAGGTTTTCCAATTGAAGTTTGGAAATGTTTAGGAGAAAGAAGTATCAGCTGGTTGACGCGCTTGTTTAAAAAAATCTTGCTAAGCAAGAGAATGCCTGGGGAATGGAGGAAGAGCACCATTGTACCGATCTACAAGAATAAAGGGGATGTGCAGAATTGTTCGAACACAGAGGAATTAAGCTAATGAGCCACACAATGAAGCTATGGGAGAGGGTGGTCAAACAGAGATTACGCCAACAAGTAGTGTTTCGGATAACCAATTTGGTTTCATGCCGGGAAGATTGACGATGGAAGCAATTCACCTTCTTCGGAGCATAATGGAGTACTATAGAGAGCGTCAGAGAGACCTACACATGGTTTTTATTGATCTTGAGAAAGCCTATGATCGAGTCCCTAGAGAGGTGCTGTGGCGGGTACTAGAGAATAAAGGAATCCCCATCGACTACATCAAAATTATCAAGGATATGTACAAGGATGCAGTTACTTGTGTTAGGACGGTCGGTGGCGACTCAGAGTCTTTTCCCATCACCATTGGACTTCATCAAGAGTCTGCCTTGAGCCCTTTCCTATTTGCCTTGACTTTGGATGAGTTAACGAGACATATTCAAGATGAGGTACCATGGTATGATTTTTGCAGATGATATTGTTCATATCGATGGCACAAAAGCTGGGGTGCGTGATAAGCTGGAGTTATGGAGGGCGGCTTTAGGATCTAAGGGATTTAAGATAAGTACATCGAAGACAGAGTAAATGGAATGCAAGTACAACCCTCATAATCTACCAAGCAGTCATGGACTAAAATTGGGAGAAGAAGGTATCATATAGAAGACGAGTTTCAAATACTTGGGGTCTATTCTACAAGGAAATGGTGAAATCGATGCGGATGTCAGCCATTGAATCAGAGCAGGTTGGTGTAAATGAAGATTGGCTTCCGGGATACTGTGTGATAGAAAGTTCCCACTTAAAATGAAGGGAAGATATTATCGTACTGTAATTCGGCCAACTATGTTATATGGTGTAGAATGTTGGCTGGTTAAGCAACAATATACTCAACGGATGAAGGTGACAGAGATAAGGATGCTACAATGGGTTTGTGGCCACTCGATTAAGGACAGGGTTCTCAATAAGGTGATCCGAGAGAAATTAGGAGTGGCATATATTCAAGACAAGATGAGAGAATGTCGATTGCGATGGTTCGGCCATGTGAGATGTAGACCACAGATGGCATCGGTTAGAAGTTGTAAAACGTTTAGTAATGAGTGGAAGAGGAAACAGAAGAGGTCACGTAAGAGTTGGAGGGATACTATTCGAGGAGACTTGAGCTACTTGAATCTGCATGAGGACATCGCTATCGATCGTGCGGAGTGGCGATGTCCAATCCTTGTTAGTGATAGTGTTGTTAAGGCATAGGTACAATTACTTCATTATTATTATTGTTATTATTATTATTATTATTATTATTATTATTATTATTATTAGTGGTAGTATCATTATTATTGCTATTATTTTATTTTCTTGCTATTATATTATTATTTTATTATTATTATTACTTTTAAAAAAAATCTTACTTTTAGTTTAATTTTATTTATATTATTCTATTTTAATTTTAATTTTAATTTTATTTTGATTGTTATTTGTATTTGGATTTTTATTTTTATCTTTTTTTTTTGCCTGCTTCTTTAGTATGAGATCATCAAACTCGGCTTGCTTGTATGAAATGTTTGCTTCGAATGCTTGATACGTATGTTTGTGGCTCCCGACCGAGGATCCTTCGGAAACAGCCTCCTTCGGGGTATGGTTGCGTATATCTTACCCTCCCCAGATCCTGTTCCGACAGAATTAGTACATTGTTGTTGTTGTTGTTGTTGGCTCATCTATGCAATTAATTTTCCTTCTTTAAACCAAATCTCCACGGCTAGGATTCCAAACATAATCTCCGTCGTAAATCTTCGATCGATCTCATCTATTTAAGAATAGATATCGTCTGTGTGATCCTCTTGTAAGTGTCTATTTAATGATATATGAAATCAATGTTTTTTTCTCAAAAGAAAGGGTCTGTGATTTGATATAACTATGATCTTGTAAATGTTTCTTTAATATTTTTTTTTTCCATATATTTAGGATCTGTGATATATTTTTCATATTGATATATGATATATAATATATTTAGGATTTGTGATATATGAAATCTGTGACTGTGATTTTTCATATATTTTATATATATGAAATCTTGTAATTGTCTCTTTAATATTTTGATATAACTAGGATTTGTGACTGTGAGTGTGTTCTCTATGCAAGTATTTTTACATAGTTATTTTTAATGTACATGGTACTGGTACTTAGTGAATCTGCTATTTTGTTCCAGGGCAAATGGCAAACGAATTTGCTCAGCCGAAGCAAATGATACTGGAGGAGCCCCAGCAGCTGCAACAGCTTCTCTCCATCTCCATCTCCATCACCATTCTTATTTCTTGCAGCTATGTGATCACAGTATTGCTACTTTTAGAGTTTTTTTTATTCATTTTGTTCATTACTATTATGATCCATGTGTATGTCTGAATTTCCTTTTAAATGATTGTAAATTTGTATTGGAAGTGAAGCTTGATGTTTTCTGGTGTAGACATTCACATGCTTCCCTAGAACTGAAGCTTTTTTCAAAATGGCAGGAAGGAGTTTGATAACATTGTGAATCTGTGGTTGTGATGCATGGCTTGCACGTTTGATACTTTGATATTGAACTTGTAATGTTGTGATGTTTGTAATTTACTGTTTACCAAATTTTTCTTTTTTTTTTTCCGTCAAAACAAAAATTTTGTTTATAGTTATGTTTTACTTTTAGATAGTTTTTGTTAGTGTCTATTTGCTATTTTTATGCTTTTTAAACAAAAAAAATTATGTAATGCTAGTCAGCTCAACCCGAACCGACCCAAATCCGAACTAATTATAAACAAAAAACACGTACTGCGGTGTATTTCGGATCAACCCAAACAGATCCGAATTTTTATCGGTTCGGGTTGAAACCTAATTCGGATCAGTTCAGATCTGAAGTTATTTGGTTCGAATCGGCATATAAAATTTTGAGTTTGATCGGGTCGATTCGGATTGATCCGAATGCTCAACCCTGATTAAATTACAACGCATACAAGCTAGCACACATTTTTTAACTGCCAGGCGAAATGGTGCCATCAAAAAACTTCATGTACCAATTTATCTGCGAATAGGTAGGGTACTAGAGTTCCCGTCCAAAAGAGAGTTTTATAGTCTTACCAGCCCGTAGTACCCCAAAGCACCTCCATCATCACCGTCGCCGCCTCCGCCTCCACCGCGGCCGCCTCCTTCACCCGCCGAAGAATCTCGACCTTCATCACCTTCTTCTCTTTCCCTCTCAGCCCTTCTCCAATATCGATCTCCGCCGCGAACCTCGCCACCGCGCTCGAGAACGGCCGCGACTTCACCTCATTTTTCTCCAATTCGATCATTGATCCGCCAAGCTCTGGCGACCTCTGAAGAGCCATCAATCTCTTTATCACCCCCGCCTCCAACATCGCCTCTATCGCTTCTTTTCTTCCATGGTACGACACCGCTAAGACGCAGCAGAACGCTGCTATATTCGCACCGGCATTGGCGGAGGCGGCGAGAAGCGAAATTAAGCGCGGAAGATCACCGTTGGCGAGCAATTCGTCGACGATCGGACTGCGGATTGAATGGATCAATCCGCAAAGCGATTGAAGCGTAGCCGATGATCCGATCGAGATCATGTCGCGCACCGCCGGACCCATCAGAACAGGTGCCACGAAAACAGCTTTGTTGAACTTCACCAGAGCGAGGATCGCCGTCGCCGCGCACTCCCGGATGGCGGTCGGTGCTGACGTGTCCGCCAGCTCTGACTCCACCGCGGAGTAAACATCCAGCCGGAGCAGAATCGTTTGAAGATCGCGATCGAATCCCTCGGCTAGCCGCAACTCTAGAGACGAGAGCAGCGCCGCCTTGTCGTCGTCGGCAGATGAGCGAAGGCGGCGGATGAACTCGCGATCGATCCACGACTGTAGTTCGTCACCGATTGATCCCGCGACTCGGGCGATCTCGCGGCCGCGCGATCTCCGCCGGAAGAAGGATCTGATGACGCCGCGGAGAGAGCAGTTCGAAGGATCGTTGGCTATAGATTTGAGTGACTGAACAAGGGATCTGAGACGAGATAGGAGATTCGAGAGGGATGAGAGATTGGGGTCGCCGGAGAGGAGATCGTCGGAGCGATTATCCAGTTCTAGCAGAGCTTTCATAGACGGCGAAGCTGCGGCGCCCTCGTCGGCGGTGCTCTCAGGGTCGCCCTCAACTTCCTTGGAAGCTCGCTTTAGAGCTTCTAAAGCGAGTATCACCTTCTGCTCCATCTCCGGCAAGTCTGTTTACTGTTAATATGAAAATCTCAACCGTTGATCTTTCTTTGAACTCCGCCGTGGTGGGCGGTGCAGTCGCAGAATTATAGAATTCATTTTTATCGTTTGCATCATTTATCACACGAATGCGATGGTTTTGTTATTATACTGGACTTTTTCTCTGTTTATATATTATTTGTTAATTAATGGCGAAAGAAACCAGAATATATGAGATCCATTTGGGACTTTAGATCTTGACCGTAGGATGGAGATTGACCGCCTGTTGTGGATGAGAATATTGAGACATTCAAAGACGGGAAGCGAGGTGTATAGCAGTCGTGACGGCACCCATTACGTAACCCCTGGACGGCGTAGTGATGCGGATCCTCTGGACAGAGTCGTAGTGGCAGCAATCCGTCCATCCGATCTAGTATCAATCTCGAGCAGCTCTAGCATCTATCTCAAAATAATATATAAAATTTTTATCATTTTATTTGAATTATCATTTTTTTTAAACAAAAAATTTTATATAATAAAATTATAAATTTTATTATAATCTATAATTTTTTAGTTGAACATATTTTTTAAAAATAATAAATAGTATAATAAAATAATAATTAAAATTTTAATTATTATTTTGATATTTTTTAAAAAATTATTCAACTATAAAGTTGTAAATGACATCAAAATCTATATTTTATAATTTTCGTAAAAATATTTAAAAATACGTTAAAAGAGTTTCCATAATACTTGATATTATGCAGAACTCATTTGACTTATAGTTTTACGAGAAATTTTAAATTATAAAGTTATGAATTTTAATATTATTTATAATTTTATAGTTAAACAATTTTCGCAAAAATACAAAATAATATGTCAAAATGATGATTAAAATTTTGATTATCATTTTAACATATTATTTAATATTTTTTCGAAGAACTCTGAACTAGAAAATTATAAATCACATCAAAATTTATAATTTTGTAGCTCAAAATTTTTCGTTAAAACGTATAAAGATCAAATAAGACAACAAAAATTTTATATATTATCTCGATATAGGTGCTAGATCTGATGGACGATTGTGATTATGGGCGTAGCGACCGATCATAGAGGATCCGCAGCCTGCGGGCACATGTGGGTTCCACATAAACGCACGTGCCGTCCTGATCCGTGCAAAATGTGAGCACGCGCGCCAGTCTGCGTGGGCCTAACAGTGTAACTCGGGCTGGGCTGAGCTGATAGTCAGATCCGACTACATGATTGAACACAGTTATGTAAAATTGGTTCATGTTGCTCCTTTATTCTCGTTGTGTTGCTTAATTACTGTATCATCTTTTGGATGCTTAGACAGTGACATTTGAATTCATATTCTACATGCTTGTTTGCTTGTCCGTTATTGTATTTATTGTCTTAAATGTTTGGTTGTAGAGCTATTCAAAAAACAGTCGGTTCGATGTCTAGCTACTTATTTTTACCCTTCAGGACCCCGATCAAATAGAATTGTTTACTGTTGTTATGTTGCCGACAGCCATATAAATTGAACGAAATGGACTAACAAACTTTAGATTAGAGTAGAATCCATATGCTAACAAAATTATCTTATCCTTTATTTTTGAAAGTCATGAATAATTAACTTTACGAGAATAGTGATATAACCCCGTTCTGGACCGCCACGTGTCGCGATGCTGATATGCCCTGAATAGGAAGATGGGCCGGACCCGAAGTAAAGACCCAAGACGTAAACAAGTATCTACTCGAAATAGACGTCGAGGCTTTTACTATGACATGTACCAACAACGGTCGGCTCCCGGCATACACATCGGTAGCGAACCCGCCCGAGGTAGACATCGGTAAATTATGAGAAGTTGGACCGTTAGATGCGCGTGCAGAGAAATATAACCGACGCACTCTTTATGATTCCTAATAAAGGCTCATTAAGGTAGGCAGTTAATGAGTCGCAGTTATTTAGGCCATTAAATGAGGAAGTTCAAGGGTCGCCCGGGCCTAGGGAATGTCCTCCAAAATGGCTATATAAGGCGGAAAACAACTCCAAAAGAGGGGTTGGTTGGCTGATAGAAAGACTGACATTCTATTCTGTAATCGAGAGACCTGTATTCATATTACTCTTAGTGAAATCATTCCATCGTTGGCATTACGTGACAGCCCGTGGTTTTACCTTATTTCTCGAGGGTTTCCACGTTAAAATCTTTTGTGTCTCGCGTGATTTGATCATCTTTGACGACTTTCGTCTGCTTCTAATCCTAGTCTTCTTCATTTTTGAACACTTTATTGATCGGTCGAGGACCAGCTCGATCAAATAGTTTCGTCATTTCATAGGATCATGAAATATAAAAATGCTAAATCAAATTAGGATGATATGTTCTTATAATTTTATGGATGGTTTATGTATTACAAATGCCCCAACAAGTAACGAAGATGGTCAAGAATGTGTAGTGATTATGAGCGGTCCATTTTGTAAACGCAATTTATGTTGTTTTCCTGAAGAAGAATAGAAGGAACTTAATTGCATCACATTATTCCATTTTATGGTGTTTTATATGCTCATTGTGGCATGTGACAAACCTCCGACATCTTGCACGCAAACAAGTTGCGCTCAAAATGTGTGAGCATGACTCAGAAATTTTGGCCATGAGATTGAATTGGTTTGGTGGAATTTTGGCTTGTTAAGATCGTTTTTTATAGAATTTTGGTCCTATTTTTTATTTTATTTTATTTTATTTTTTTTTATTATTTTTTTTTTAGATAATAAGAAGATTCTATTATAAGCCGATTTTTCCATGGTTCAATCATTGATAGATACCATATGTGAAAGCTTCAACTAAATTAGTAATGTGGAAAACCAAACTTAGTTGGACTACGATCTACGTACTTGATCTATGAGAGAGCTAGCTGGGTGCTGGTTAGAATAATCTTATATAAAAAATTGATAGGAATTTGAGATACTTATAAAATATAAACGGATAAGAAATTTGAGATGCTTATAAAACACAAATTGATAAGGAATTTGAGATACTTAGGTATTGATCCTTAAAATTATATCCGTCATTTTTAGGAGACTCAGCCAATGAGACGGCATGGAATTGGTAGTACTGCTAATGAGCTTGGTGGCATTGATTGCGCTGCTACAAGCTTGGTGGCGTGACGTTACTGAATATCTCAAAGCCGACAGTAACAGAAAGTGTGAAAATTTAGTCAGGGTAGATCTCACGCCGTCTAGGAAGAGACTAGGACAGCTTCTACTTGTACATGTGGATGCCGTTGACCTCGCATATATAAGGCATTACAGAGTGAGATCAGATCCAATCCTAAAGAAAGTGTGAGAATCTAATAGTGTTCTAGATCTCATATTGCCCAGTGAGAGACTATGAGGCTTATTACTTGTATATTTGGACGATGTGATCATCGCATATGTATGGTGTGGAGAGTGTAACATTATATTTAATTGGGCCATGTCCTGCGAGCCTGAACTATGAGAGCTAGCCAGTGCTAGCTTAGAATAATCCATGTTAAAAGTTGATGAGGAATTTCAGATGCTAATAAAACATCGATCCTTAGATATCATTAATTGGATGTACCCTTTTCAAGAAGTTCAGCGGTGGGGCGGATGGAAGTCGGTGATACTATTAGGGGCTCGTTTGCGGGCATTACAGAATGAATCAGAGCGAATTAGTCGAAAGTGTAAGTATCTAGCACATGTCTAGATCTCATATTGTCTTAGGAGATGATAGGACGGTTTTTACTTGTACAAGTGGGCAATGGTGATGTCGCATATGTGTTGTGGGAAGAGTGTAAAATCATACTTAGTGGCCAAGATCCACGGACTTGGCCCCATCAGAGGTAGTTAGGTGTTAGCTTGGAATAATCTCACTTCAAGAGTTGATAAAGAATTAAGATGTTATAAGTTATCGGCCTAATATATCGTTAACCAGACCTACTATTTTTTAAGAGGTTCGGCTGTTGGGGATTACTGGTGTTGCTAGGAGATCGGTCGTAGGGCATTTCACAAAGTACAGTCTTTAGTTTACTGTTCATAACTATTGAAAAATAACCTTTTTATCCAAACTATATAAGGGGAGCAAAACAAACCTGAGATATCAACCAAATTATATCTTTATTTCTTATTAGAGTTAAAAATTAGTGGATAAACCATATGGTAAATGTGCTGAAGGTAGTAGACATCACATTCAATTCAAAGCGAGAAAAAAGGGTCAAGCAAGGGATAAGTGTAACAGTACAAAGGAGCAGAACTAATCATAAATAAGGATAATTGCATATCAGTCTTCCTAAAAATAATAGTTGCGCGTTTCAGTCCCGAAAACGTAAAAATACGGAAAGGCGTGACGTGGCGGCGCGCGAGCACACAACGTCAGCGCGGAACGAGTGTTTCCGGAAGCTGAAATGTAAGATGTAAATTTGAGGGGCTAATATGCAATTATCCCTCATAAATATCAAAATGGACATGATGCTGGCATTCATTTCCATGTCAAAATCATGAGGCCTGCCCTCAAAAGGTTGAAAGTGTAAATCCAAGTTGGATAAAAATTATGGCTCAGCTCAATTTTCCGTCAAAATTTAGGGTAAAAGTTGAAATCGTTAGCTATAAATAAAACAAATATTTTCAATTGTGATATGAAAATATTGAGTCAGAAGACAAGAGGAGTAACCTAAATTGGAAAACCATAATTAAGAGCCGCTTCTTTATGATTGTCTGTAATCTCGGTCTTATATATATATATATATATATATATGATCGCGCGAGTCGCGACCGAGATGAGTTGTAACGCGTTCGACGACGACGTGGACGTGTCAACGTACGAGTGAAGAGGTCGGGAGAACAGAGGCAAGAGGAATCTTAGCGTGGAAAACCCCGGAACGTCCTCCCGAGGTGAAAAACCACGTGCCGGCGGCTAAAAATCGCCGGCGTCTGAGCTGTTATTACGCGGGGTCAAAAGTGCTTACAACTTATCTCTCTTTCTCTCTCTTTAGTGGCTTACAAATGAGGCAAAGTCGAGAAATCCAACCTCTCCCCTGTATGATCTCACCCTCTATTTATAGGTGAGGCGGCAGAGCTCGGACGGTCAGGATGAAGCGGCTTCTGCGGCTCGGATTGATCCACGTCGACGCCAGCTCCTGTCGCTTCTCGCCGTCATACTCCCTGCCTGTCATAAATGCTGTTTGTCGGCTACGGTTCGTAGGTCGTAGCTCTGCGGCTGTCATGTCCGCTGCTAGCAGCACTCGATGGCGCCGGTCGGAGTCGGCGCTTCTGACACACCTATTTAATGCGAGCATTAAGTGGTCTTTAATGCGGTAGGTGCTGTCGGGGTTGATCTCGGTCCGTTGGCGACCTCGGTCTCGGTCGGCCGAGGTCGGGTCTTGGGTGTCATATGGCTTCCCTCCATCTTCACGTGAAACCTGGATAACCGGGGTCGGCCGAGCTAAATTACTTTGGTCAGTGCCGAGGTCGACCTCGGCTCCAATCCGAGCTCGGCCTCGGTCTGCCGACGCCGACCTCCGGGTACAGAGGTCACCTCCCTCTTATGTCTTGACTTGCGCATATCCAGTGGTAGCGAAGGTCGGCTGAGCCTCCGAGGTCACCACGTGTCCGTGCTAAATTCCAGGCGGTATCAGTTGCCCCCCGACGGTCGAGCCGAGGTCATTCTAGCCGAGCTTCGGGTCGTCCGTCGGTCTTCCAGTTCGCCTGGCGACCCTCACCCGTAACACCAGCTCGGTCATTTTGGAAACGATTCAAGCAGTGGAGCGCGCGCGAGTTTTTCCCGCGCGATGGTAAGGCTTGCCGAACAAGCTAGGGCATTGACGCCGGTGGAAGGACGCTCCACGTGTCGGCATCGAGGTGAGCTGAAGGGCGCGTGGCAGGCATCGGTCAGGTCTGCGCGATTTCGCCGTTTACCGAGGCGAGAACGGTCGATAACTGCTGCGGCTTCGCCTCGAACACCGCACTTTTTCGGCTCACCTTCATCCATTCTCTGCTCCGGCGACTCTCGAACTTCCTCGCTCCCGTCCGATCTGCCGTCGTCTTCTCCGGCTCCGGCTATCTTCCCCTAGTGATTTCCTCCTTCCTCTCATCCCCCTGGCTCGTTGTCAACCCTTTTCTCTCCCAGATTCTCCTCCCATGTCTCCTCCGCGTCTAGGCACCCGACGCGTTCGCCTAGTCGAGTCGCCGGAGCGGGAGGATTCTGTTCCTCCTCCGGTGACGGCGGCCAACGGCGCCTTCCACTTCTCCTCCGCCGGCGGCACCTCCTGTCGCCGCCGGGCATTCTTCTCCTTCACATCCTCCGCCGGCGGCGCCTCAAGCTGCCGTCGGTCCCGAAGCCACCTCTAAACCTCAAAGTCCTGACGAGGTCGTCTCCTCCGTCAGCGCTCGAGTCCTGGACCAGTGGGGTTCCAAGCTCGGATGGGGCCCCGAGGTCAAAGCTCGTCCGCCTCTCCCTCATGAGCGCATGACTTCTGTCCTTGACGGCGAGTTCGCCATGATGTACGACCACCTGCGCCTTGGCCTCCAGCTTCCCCTTGACCCCTTCTTCGCTTCTCTCTTCAAGGCCTATGGTCTTGTTCCTGCCCAGTTCGTGCCGAATACCTTTTCCATGGCCACGGGCTTTTTATACATCTGCGCACAGCAGAAAATCTTTCCCTCCCTCGATCTATGGAGGTGTATTTTTGACACGCTCGAGTCGCCGCACTCGTCGGGGTGGTATTACGTCCGAGGTCGGAGTGGACGCACCAAAGCGATCAAGCCGAAGGACTCCTCCATCAAGGGGTGGAAGGAGAGATTCTTCTTCGTGCGGTGTAGGCCGGAGGACGAGTTCGACCGACCTTGGGGGACGCCGAACCCCGAGATGTTGAAGGTGCCCCAGTATGTCGCGGGGGATGAGCTCGACACCTCTCTGGCGAGGTTCCTGGCATTTACGGGAGAGGTGAATGTCGTGAGTCCCACGGCTGAAGTGCTGGACGTTGCTTCGGCTCACCTTGCCAGTCACCGAGGTACGTCTTTGCTTCCCTTGATCACGTCGTGGTCCCATTACGTTGCTTACTCGACTGACCTTCGTTTCTTTGAATCAGAGGGCTTGCAACTGGCGCTACGGGATCTCCCTCTTCGCCCGGCTGCCACGGCTCCCAAGAAAAGAGCTGCGACGAAGGCGGGATCGAAGACGGCGCCGAGGGCGGGGTCTTCCCATCCCGCTACCCGAGCCAAGGAGAAGGAGAAGAGGCAGAAAGGGCAGGGCTCGTCCGCACCTCGTCTGGAGGAGTTCTTCGAACCATTGTCCACCGATCCCCCGGAGGTAGCGCCGTCGGCCGACGTCACCGTCGAAGAGGAGTGGGAACCAGAGGCGCCTCCCCCGTTGCCCCAGCAGGGCCCAGAGCGACTCCTCCTTCCGGGTCTGAGGTGCCAACCTCTGCAGCGCCCGAGGCGCCTCGACCCACCGAAGTCGAGGAGGTCTCGTCGGAGTCCTCGCTCCAGGTCTCAGTCGTCACCACGGCACCTAAGGACGCTGGCCCGGTGCGCGGGGTAGCAGCGATATTAAGGGCCAGGGCAGCCCCCGGCGCGGCTCGCGGGCATGATGATGTGATCGAGGTGAGCCCTCCGCTCCGAGTCGCCCCCATCTCTTCTCTTCCTCCTCCCACCATGCTGGTTCCCCGAAGGCGAGGTCGGGTTAGCGAGGGACGACTCGCCAGCTGAGACGCCCCGTCCCCTGCCCCGAGGTCGTCGAAACTGGGGGCTACGCCGAGACAGAAGAGGCCTCGCGTAAACGTGCCGCTGAGCAATCCGCCGAACCAGCGTCGAAGAGGCGACGGCGGCGGAGAAAGGAAAGGTCCCGCTGAGCCTGAGCTCGCCGAAGCGCAGTACCGTAGCTGACATCTCTCGAGGTCGGTCAGAGGACATATATCGGCCCGACTGGAACTACGGAGGTCGGGTTCGTGCGTCGACGACTACAGCGGTTCACCGAGTTTTGCCAAGGGGTCCCTGCCAGCTGACCAAGATGATGCGGACCAGGTCGGCGACAGGGAGCTGGCGTCCCGACTGATGGCCTCCACCTACACGGTTAGTGCCTGACCGTGTTGCCTCAGAGCGTTTTTCTGTCCTTCTCCCTTCCTTTCTTTTCTTTGACTTCACATGTTCCCTTACTTGCTTTGAACAGCAAATGGTGCTAAGCTCGGCCTTTCATCGGCGCTTCTTCTGGCGGACCACGCCCCATGACCCTTCCGTCTCTTCACTAGAGAGGAAGGTGAGGGAGCTCCAGGAGGAGCTTGAAGTGGTGAAGGCCGACCGAGACGCCCGAGGGCAGTCAGAGGAGCTGGCCCGTGCTGCGGTGGAGCGGCTCTTGGAACGGCAAGAGATTGAGCTTCAGCAGAAGGCCTTGCAGAATGCTCGGCTGGAGGCGGATCTGGCGGCGGCTCGGGCGAACCTGACTAGGGAGAAGGTGGCAGCGGCAGAGCAGGTGGCCGACCTTCGCGCTGCGGCCGAAGCCCATCGAGCGTCGGCCGAGGCCTCCGAGAAAGCTCGGGAAGATGCCGTGGGGGAAGCAGCGAAAGCCACCGAGGCTGTCCGGTCCGCCGAATCCGAGGCGGAGAAAGCTAAAGAGGCAGCCCGTACTGCTGAAGCCGAGGTCGCCCGCCTCAAGGAAGTCCTCGTGGGGAAGGATGCAGAGTCGTCGACGGCGGGGTCGGGCGGTTCAGGAGTACAAGGCCTCGGCCGAGCATCAGGAGGCCCTGCAAAGCTACGCCGTTGACTGGGTCGTGGACTGCACGATCGAGTGCCGCCGCCGAGTTCAAGAGCACCTCGGGGTCGCCGAGCTTTCGTTTTTGGACGAGATCGCTGTGGCGGAGGCTGTCGAGGAGACCCGCCTGACGAGAGCTCGACCCTCTGCTTCTTCGCTTCCCCCGAGCGACAACCCTGGTGATCGCCGACCTCCGACCTGAGCATGAGTGCCAGCGTCCTTTTCTTTCTGTAAAAATACTTCTCTTTTTTTTTTTTTTTTTTTTGCTTTCCCCGGGGCTTGTCCGGGGCACAGATTTTTGTAGGCAACACTTTTGAATATAAATGAAGTTCGCCATTATGGCAAGATTTCATCTTTGCATTTGTGTGCATTTGTCTCTCTTTTTTTTTTGTGTATGCTTTTCAGTCATTTGCATATCTTATCTTCCTCACGCCCCACTTCCCCCTGGTTCGGCCTTGGTTATTTGCAAAGTCCATGGGCGAATCATTGAGGCGTGGGTAAGGGGTTTTAGCCCAGGTCGCCGCCAGCGAGCATGACGGCGAGTTTAAGGGGTGTTCTCCCACATCGAGTTCGAAGCTCTAAAGGACCGAGGTCGTAGCATTCGGGAAAACGCGCCTCGGGAATTCCTGGCCTGCGTATCCTCACCTCAGTCCCGTCTCTTGTGGGAGGCTAAGACCGAGGCGTTTAGGTCGCCACCAGCGTCGATCTCTCTACCTCGGACTTGTCTCTTGGGAGGCTAAGTCCGTGGTATTTTGAGGGTCGATCTATCTACCTCGGACTCGTCTCTTGAGGAGGCTAAGTCCGTGGTATTTTGAGGGAAGGTTGCGGTATTGAGCTTTCCTGGTCCGTGTTCCCCCACCTCGGCCTCGGTCATCCTGAGATGCCGTCGCCGAGGCGTTTTAGGGTCACCACCCAGTATTTCCAGTGAAGAAAGTTTGAAAAGGCAAAGAGTTAAGGAAAAAGACTTTCATTACCTTTTCGGTAGTGTTTACACTTCTGTCGGCCTTTTTGGGTCGACGTATACAAAAGTATTGAACAAAAGACAAAAATTGGCCGAGGCTACTACTGGTAGTAGCGCCTCAGGTTGGAGACGTGCCACGTCCGAGGTACGCTTGACCCATCTAGGTGGGCGAGGACGTATGCTCCCTTCCCGGCGACTTTATTGACCTTGTATGGTCCTTCCCAGTTTGGCCCGAGCTTGTGAGTAGGCGTCTGGATCTTCCGAAGTACCAGATCGCCGATCTTGAAGGCCCGGTGCTTTACTCTATCATTGTAATGCTGGGATGTTCGTTGCTTGTAGGCTTCAGCTCTGATGTAGGCGACCTCCCTCTTTTCATCAAGAAGGTCAAGGTCGCTGAGACGTTTCTCAGCGTTGCTGAGTTCATCGTAGTATTCCACTCGTAGGGAAGGCTCGCCGATCTCTACTGGAATTACTGCCTCGGTGCCATATGTCAGGCTGAAGGGGGTCTCTCCTGTTGCCGTGCGGTGTGTGGTTCGGTAAGCCCAGAGGACGCTTGGCAAAATATCGACCCAGGTACCTGCAGCTCCTTCCAGTCTCTTCCGAAGCCCTTCTAGAATGGTTCGGTTGGCATTCTCAGCAAGTCCGTTGGCTTGCGGATGATACACCGAGGTGAAGCGATGTATTATGTGGAGGTTGCTGCAGAAGTCCTCCACCTCGGGGCTCTCGAACTGTCTTCCGTTGTCGCTGACGATGGCTTTGGGGATGCCGAAGCGGCTGACTATAGATTTTTCCAAGAACTTCTGGACAGCTCGGCCGGAAATTGTTGCGGTAGGCTCGGCCTCTATCCATTTGGTGAAGTAGTCCACCGCAACGATAAGAAACCTTTGTTGGCGGATGGCGGTTGGTAGGGGTCCGAGGATGTCGATCCCCCATTGAGCGAAAGGCCAATGGGAGATAATGTTGCTGATGAGCTCGGCCGGGAGGTGGGATACCTTGGCGTTGAATTGGCATTTCTCGCATCGGCGTACATAGGCCTCTGCGTCGGCAAGGATGGTCGGCCAATAGTATCCCTGTCTGAAGACTTTCTGCGCCAGCGTCCGAGCTCCGACATGGTTAGAGCAGAGACCTTCATGGATTTCTTCAAGGAGCCGAGGCGCGACGTCGGGCCCTACACATTTAAGGTAGGGTGCTGAATAAGCTCTTCGGTACAGATGGTCGCCGATAATGACGAAGCGCGTGGCCTTCCTTTCAGCTTCTCAGCTTCCTTTTTGTCTTCCGGTAGGTCGCCCGAGTCGAGGTAACGGAGTATGGGGGTCATCCAATTCTCCGCGACATCCAGCATCAGGACTTCAGTGTCGTTAATTGCAGGGAAAGGAAGTTCTTCCAGCAGGATCGTGGCCGGCGTCCCCCCAGCTGCCCCAGACGCTAGCTTGGATAGGGCATCAGCTTCAGAGTTTTCCTCCCGAGGTATGTGCCGGACTTCAAATGTGGCGAAGTGTGGCTGCAACTGATTGATCTTCCGGAGGTAGGCAGCCATGGTGTCGTCTCGGGCTTCGAAGCTCCCGGCGACTTGTTCAGCTACCAATTTAGAGTCGGTGTAGGCGCGGAGGTTCCTCACCCCCAGGCGAAGGGCCAAGCTGACCCCTGCCAGGAGGGCTTCATATTCAGCGACGTTGTTGGAGGCCGGAAAGTTGAGCCTTAGTGCGTACTCGAGCCGAGCCCCGCCTGGGCTCGTGAGTATCACACCGGCGCCGCTTCCTTCCGAAGTCGATGATCCATCAGAGTAAAGGGACCAGCATTGATCGTCGGAGATTACGTCGGAGGCGTCAGCTCGCTCCTCAGGGAGTTGCACCGGCGTTGTCATCTCAACAACGAAGTCGGCCAAGGCTTGGGACTTGATTGCAGGTCGGGGTCGGTAGTTGATGTCGAACTCGGAGAGCTCCACCGCCCATTTCGTTAGTCGCCCTGAAACTTCCGGCTTGGCGAGAATTGTCTTGAGGGGTTGGTCGGTTAGTACATGGATGGAGTGTGCTTGGAAATAGGGTCGTAGACGCCGAGCCGTGATCACGAGGGCATAGGACAACTTCTCCGCCGAGGTGTAACGGGTCTCCACGTCCTTCAACACCCTGCTGACGTAATATATCGGCTGTTGTTTCCCATCCTCCTCACGCACCAAGACCGAGCTGATAGCTCTTGCCGACACCCCCAGGTATAGGCATAAATCTTCTCCTTGCTTCGGGCTCGCCAACAGTGGTGGCTCGGTCAGAAAAGTCTTCAACTTCTGGAAGGCCGTCTTGCAATCATCGTCCCAATAGATCTTCTTCGTCGCTCCTCTCAGGGTTCGGAGAAAGGCGCACATCGGTCACCAGAGCGAGAGATGAAGCGACCAAGGGCAGTGACTCGTCCCGCCAATCTTCGTATGTCGGTGACGTCTCAGGCTCGGGCATCTCCAGGATTGCCTTGATCTTGTCAGGGTTCGCCTCGATGCCGCGGAGTCACCATATGTCCCAGGAACTTGCCCGCCGAGACTCCGAATGCGCACTTCTCCGGGTTCAGCCGCATATGGTACTTCTTCATCAATTCGAAGGCAGCTCGGAGGTCGGCAGCGTGATCCTCCTTCTTCTTGCTTTTGACGAGGATGTCGTCCACATACGCTTCGACCGTGTTCCCTAGGAGGGTTTGAAGACGACGTCTATGCCCCTTTGGAAGGTGGACGCTGCGTTTTCAACCCGAAGGCATGACGGTGTAACAAAAAGTGCCGTAGTCGGTGATGAAGCTCGTTTTTCCTCGTCGCCTGGGTGCATTTCACCTGGTTGTATCCCGAGAAGGCGTCCATGAAACTGAGGAGCTCATGGCCTGCGTTGCGTCGACGAGGTGGTCGATCCGAGGCAGGGGATAGCTGTCCTTTGGGCAGGCTTTGTTGAGGTCGGTGAAGTCAATGCACATCCGCCATTTGCCCGAGGCCTTCTTCACCAAGACGACATTGGCCAGCCACTCCGGGTATCTGACCTCCCTCACGAAACCGGCCGACAGCAGCTTGTCGAGCTCGGCCTTGATAGCTCGGCTACGCTCCGGAGCAAAACATCTCTTCTTCTGCTTCACTGGCCTGTGGTTGGGGTCGATATTGAGTTGGTGCACACCACTCGGGATCCAACCCTGGCATGTCAGATGGTGACCAGGCGAACAGCTCAGCGTTCTCCCTCAGGCATTTCACAACTTCGTCAAATTCGGAGCCGGCCAGCTTCTCCCCCACTTGAAGGTGCCTATCGGGTTGGATGACGTCGGGTCGAGAGGCACCTTCAAGGTCAGCTCTGCCGGGCCGCTAATTTCATGTCTTCTTCTTTGGAGCCGAGGGTCTCGACTGGTAGGGCTTCCTTCCTCCGGAGGCTTCTCTTGTAGCATCGCCGAGCTTCAGCCGGGTCACCTCGGATCTCGCCGACACCTCGTGGCGTTTTGAATTTGGCGCGCTGGTGTGGGATGGAGGTCACCAACTGGAGTGTCCTTGATTCCCGGCCTTCCCAAGATAATGTTATATGCCGAGGCCAACTGAGGACAGTGAAGGTCACCATCTTCGTCTTCAGGATAGGCTCGTCGCCGATGTCACTGGTAGGGAATTGTTCCGAGCGAGTGGAGGTCGGTCCGCCGAGGCCATAGAGGTTGCTGCTGTGGGGGTCAAATCTTCTTCTGACAATCCCATCCTCACCAGGGCTCGTAGAAGAGAACGTTGGAGGATGCCCCGGTGTCGATCATAACTCTCTTGACCTCACGGTTGGCGACGATCATCGAAACTATCAGCGCGTCGTCATCTGGTGATTCGACTGGGACTAGCTCGGCGTCGGTGAAGGATATCAAAACTGGCCGAGCCTGTCCGGTCGCCGTGACTGAGCTGGAGGACCTCGGTAGTTGCAGAGCTCGCCCTACTTCTTTTCCGCGAGGCTTTTCCCGAGCTCGAACCTCCAGCCAGAAACAAGATGGGTTCAGCTCGGGCCTCTTGATGCTGAGGCTCGTTCCCCCTCCTGGCTTCGTTTCGCTGAGCTTCGGCCCTCGGGTTAGGCCTCGAGATGAACTCCTGCAGCTCGCCATCTCGGGCCATGCGCTCAAAGATATCCTTGAGCTGAATGCAGGCGTTTGTTTTGTGTCCGTGAGTCCGGTGGTAATCACAGTACTTCGACCGGTCACGTTTGTTTGCCGGTGTCGACATCGGGCGAGGTTCCGGGAGGCGCTGCCTTCGTTCGACTATCGCCAAGATCTCCTTCATCGGCGTAGTGAACTGTGTATAGTTCCTGTACTTCGGTTCCGGAGCAGTCCTCCCGACGTCGCTCTTCGTCTTGGTCGCCCGGGAAGTTGTCTGGGCTTCTTGCCGGGGACGTTTCTGCCCACCGGTAAGCTCGGCTTCACGCTCCTCTGCCTCCATGGCCAGCCGTACCTTCTCATATGCCTTCGTGAGGGTATCTGGGGGGTTGGTGTGGAAGTCGTACAGTAGCTGCCGATGTCTGACTCCGCGTTTGAGAGCCATGAGGGCGAAGTTAGGCTCGACATCCCTCATGGTTCGCTGCTCGTCGCAGAAACGCCTGAAGAAGGACTTGACACTCTCCCCTTCCTTCTGGACTATGTTGAGGAGGCTATCGGCCTCTTTCGGGAACTCCGAGCTTGCGAAAGAAGCGAGTCTGGAAAGCTCGACTAGGTTCGACCAGCAGTTGACCGACCCGGGGCGCAGGCCGGTGAACCAGGTTTGTGCTGGCCCTTCAAGCGTGAGTGGGAAGGTCTGACAGTAGGTCGCCTCGCTGCAGTTCATGAACTTCATGGCCATCATGAAGCAGGAGACGTGTGCTTGAGGGGATGTCTTCCCATCGTACTTCGAGATCTTGGGGGGCTTGTAATTCCGCGGCAGGGGCGCGTCTTGTATGTCGTCTGAGAATGGCGAATTCGGGTCTCTCCCGAAGGCACCATAGGCAATGTGTCGTCGAACGGTGTCTCTCGGTGACAGCCTTCTTGTGCCGATCTCCGTCGGCGACGCGGGATCGGGCCTTCGAATTAACTTCGTTTTCCTCTCCTTCTGACGACCCTTCCGTGGATGCCCCGGCGGAAGGTCGGTTGCTCCTCCGGGCCGCACCTTGCACTGGGGGAGGCTGAACCGCTGCTGGTTCTTTCCCCTTATCCGGTCGAGCTCCGCGGTTCACCTGGCGGCTTTGAGCTCGGTGGGGGCCGAGCCTGCTGAAGGCAGACTCGCGCTGACTTCGGGCGGGATCCGCTGCTGCTTGTCGTCGTTCCGCGGGTAACTCGGTTGTTCTGGGGCGAGCTGTTACCCGCGGGGCTTCTTGGTTGGCGAAGAGCGCCTGGAGCTCCTCCCTCATGATAGCACGCACTGTGTCAATGTCAGTGGTTGTTCGGCTGCGGGTGGTCTTGAGCATTCGGGCACTCCCGCAGAGGCATGGTCTTGCGATCTTCGGTCTCGGCTAGCTGCGGCCGAGACTTCTCGGGTCACTCTCTTCGGGGCCATCGTCGTCGACGTTGGTCAGAAATGTGGTGTTTCCCACGGACGGCGCCAATTGATCGCGCGAGTCGCGACCGAGATGAGTTGTAACGCGTTCGACGACGACGTGGACGTGTCAACGTACGAGTGAAGAGGTCGGGAGAACAGAGGCAAGAGGAATCTTAGCGTGGAAAACCCCGGAACGTCCTCCCGAGGTGAAAAACCACGTGCCGGCGGCTAAAGATCGCCGGCGTCTGAGCTGTTATTACGCGGGGTCAAAAGTGCTTACAACTTATCTCTCTTTCTCTCTCTTTAGTGGCTTACAAATGAGGCAAAGTCGAGAAATCCAACCTCTTCCTGTATGATCTCCCTCTATTTATAGGTGAGGCGCCGAGCTCGGACGGTCAGGATGAAGCGGCTTCTGCGGCTCGGATCGATCCACGTCGACACCAGCTCCCGTCACTTCTCGCCGTCATGCTCCCTGCCCGTCATAAATGCGATTTGTCGGCTACAGTTCGTAGGTCGTAGCTCTGCGGCTGTCACGTCCGCTGCTAGCAGCACTCGATGGCGCCGGTCGGAGTCGGCGCTTCTGACACACCTATTTAATGCGAGCATTAAGTGGTCTTTAATGCGGTAGGTGCTGTCGGGGTTGATCTCGGTCCGTTGGCGACCTCGGTCTCGGTCGGCCGAGGTCGGGTCTTGGGTGTCATAGGGCTTCCCTCCATCTTCACGTGAAACCTGGATAACCGGGGTCGGCCGAGCTAAATTACTTTGGTCAGTGCCGAGGTCGACCTCGGCTCCAATCCGAGCTCGGCCTCGGTCTGCCGACGCCGACCTCCGGGTACAGAGGTCACCTCCCTCTTATGTCTTGACTTGCGCATATCCAGTGGTAGCGAAGGTCGGCTGAGCCTCCGAGGTCACCACGTGTCCGTGCTAAATTCCAGGCGGTATCAATATATATATATATATATATATATATATATATATATATATATATATATATATTTAAAAAAATAATATTTAATTAAATTTTTTTTGAATAAACTACTATTTAAAAAATATTAGTAAATCGGTTCAAAAAACATATGAATAACTGTGAAAAAAAAAAATTTGGTATACTTTAAATTTTTTTTATTAGAACGTTTTTTGAAAGATATTTTAAGTAAATTTATTAAAGCTAGAAAGTTTTTTTTTAATTAGTAAAAAATTTGATGATTTCGTATACCTATTTAGACGTAATTTTTTTACAAAGAAAAAAAAAATTATAGCAAAGCACACTAAAATTTATTTTTAGTATTTAAAATTTTTTAAAAAATATTTATAAATATAAGTTTGCAGCTGATTTCGTAATTATCAGAAATAGAGATTTCTTTAGGAAGATTTACAAACTTTTGGCCGAATAATATTCTAAAGAAAATTTTATTTGGGAAGTTTCAAATTGAGTTTGTGAATGCTCAAACTAACGAAATGGAATTCTAAAAGCTAGAAATAGAATTCTAAAGCTAAAAGTACATTTAAGTTTCCTGAACTTTTCTTAGATATATCCATATAATTATAAAATTATAATAGTGCTCGTACTACTTAAAATCTGCGGAAAAAAAAGGGCGCAGTTTTTTTCAGCCCCTAGAGGGCCAAACCTATTCCAAACAGGCCCTTCAAGTTTCACCTCTTCCGTTTTGCTCCATCTTCGAAAAACATATCATTCTGTTTTGACCACTGTTTTAATTTTTTTTGGAAAAATTTTTAACATAAAAGTTATAGATTTTGATCAGATCTAGAAGTTTCATATTCAACATTTTTCAAAAAAAATATTTTTAAATAAATATTTTGAAACTTTGAAAATTCAACGGATTAATGGGTCGGATTTAAAATTCATTAATATTTCGAAACATCAAAACATCTATTTAGAAGTATTTTTTGAAAAAATGTAAAACATAAAAGTTGTAAATCTCATCAAGATTTATAAATTTTATGTTAAAAATTTTCTAAAAAATATTGATATAGTGGTCAAAACGAAATGACACGATTTTTGAGAGAGAGGACTAAATGGAATAGATAAAAATGGAGGGCCTGAATGGGGAGAACTTTGACAAGCAAGGGCTGTCCACAAATTTTCCCAAAAAAAAATTTACGGTAATTTTTTATCACTTTTTGCTGTTTACTGCCTCCAAGTTAGGTGTCGTTGCTAAGCTCATCTGCACTATTTTAATATTTTTCTAACTGTTATTTTTATTTTTCATTGATGAAGAACGTTTTGGTCATTTACCATGTTATATGTACAACACCTTAGATAGCCGCCGCCTCCGTACTGCCCCAATGTGCCGCTGCCGCCGCTGCCGTGCAGATCCAATACGCCGCCGTCGCCGCAGTTCGGCCCCGGTGCCACCTCGCCGCTGTTGCGCTCCCGATGTGGACGACAACAAACTCTCTATTTATCATGATTTTTGGAATGAATTTAGGTTTAGGGTTTGAAAGAACATTAATGAACAAGCCCTAGAATGAAATCCAATTTACATTCTTAGTTAAAATTTTTTCATACGATTTGGAAATGGAATAGTTTGCGCCCTTTATACGTCGTTGTTCATTAATTTTTCATACACCACCTCTGCACATACTCTGTTCAGTGAAATGCCTCAATGAGAAAAAGATCAGCTAGATCTAGTTCGAGTCCGATATCCATCAACATTAAACTACAATATTCTTATACATTCCATATTACTTGAAATTTTACGGGGATAAAAATACACTCCATTCCATGTACGGTTCTGTTTCTGTCATCCATGTTGGTCATTAAGTAAGCATGAACACATGTATGAAAACACGATACGGCACAAATATGGGATATAATAATTTTTTTTAAAAAAAGAGAAGACCTATACAACAATAAAAAATATAAGTAATTAAAAAATAACTTATCTTAAATATTTGAAACTTTTAAAAATATAATAATTTACGTCTTTTAGATAAATTTAAATATGTAAGTCCAATTTTATCAATAGAAATAGAAAAAAAAATAATATTTAAATATAACTAGTATATTATTTAATACTATAAATTGCTAATAAAAATAATTTTTTTTAAAAAAAAAAAAGAATCCCTACACGCGTGTTCGGACACTCCTTTTTGGCGTGCCCGACACGCGTATCCGAAATTTTTTGTATTTCTAATTTCGGATACTTTTCTAGCGTGTCTGACGAGTGTTCGCCGTTTTAGTGGCGTGTCTGTGTTGGACACTGTACGGGTTAAAATTTCGACGTGTCCATACTTTCTAGTTGGTCATATTGTGAGTTTAATTATAACAAAACCGGAAATGCTATCGGACACGACCTAATAGCTGGAAAAGAGTCCAAACGTTGTTTTTCCGTGCTTCGGGATTGGTAATCGCTAATTTATCAATCCCAAGGCGTGGCGAAACGAAATAGGACTTTAAATGTTTGGACTAAATAGTATTATTCTAACAAACTTATTCCAGTTTTACTAAGTATTGATGTTACTTAATATTCCTAGAACAAAACAATTTAAATAGTGCCTTATCACTCAATGGAATAAACTTGGATAAGTTTTAGCAAGTCTAAAAAAGATACATGGAACAAATAAATCATATTGGTAATGCGTGTTGACGGTCTCGTCGCGCTGCGCCTATGGAGTGATACAAGCGTCGCCACCTAGATATTTATTATGAAATCTAGGAAACATACTGGTCTTTTACAGATTTAGATTCGTTACATCGGTTACGAGTTAGGAAGGTGTTGAGCACCTAACGTCGTTCTTAAATAGATTGTCTTATCTTTTTATTATAATTTGATAAGGTTCTTCGGTTTATGCTTAATTTAGAATTTGTTTAATTAGAGTTGTTAATTTTATTAGTTGTAGGAGAATCCTCCTATGATATTAGTCGGGTAGAGAAATCTCTCACATATTAAATATTTGGTGTATTGTGGGAGAATACTCCCGGAGAATTAATCAAAGTTGAGAAGCCTCTTTCCGATTTATATCTATGTATAATATGTGTTTTTATGTAATTATGTAATTATTTATAATTATTATTTGATAACTTGCGAAGAATCCTCACAGTGAATCAACAGGATAGAAAAGCCTCTTCCTGATCTATAAATTTCGTTATATGATTTTTAAATTTTTTTAATTATTTTATATTCAAATCTTATGTGGGAGAATCCTCTCAATAAATTATCCATGTCAAAAATCATCTTTCCGATTTGTTATTGAATCTCTTTATTTTTTTTTCTAATTATTTATATATTTAGTATTATACGAATCCTCCCGATGAATTGTTCGAGGTCGTGAATTCTCTTCCCGATTTGTTATTTAATTAATTTTTATTTATTTATATTTCATATATTATATGGGAAAATCCTCCTTGTAAATTCTTCGTATTGAGATCCTCTCTCTGATTTGTTTCCTAGTTTGTTATGCTTAATATGTTACGGGATAAACCTCCCGGTAAAATTAGCTGGGTCGAGAAACATTTTCCTAATTATTTGTTGTATATTTTTTTATATATAATTGTCTTAATTAAGGGCTAAAACTTGATTAAAACTAATTAAAATAGATTTGAGCCCTTAATTGAGCTGGGCAGACCCAATTGGTCCGGCCCATGAGCCATTTGGCTTATGCCCACCCGTGCGATGCATTTCGAGTTTGTGGAGTTTCGACCGAGCATCGGCGTCTGGGTCCGTTTGACGTTAAAAGGGGTGTTCCTAAGGTTCTCTGCAGTGCTGAGTTCAATGGTGTTGTCGAAATTTTATTTCGTCGCTTGTACAAAGAATTAAGTGCGGGTGTAAGTTTATGTGTTATATTTTGTTTTTGTTATCCCGCCGTCGTGACTCGCCGGTGACGAAGCCACGTCGGCGATTTGGGATACCTAACGCGTATTGATGATGATAGGAAGGTTTTCCGGTTGATTTTTTGTGACAATCCTTAATTCTTTGTTTTAGCCATTGCATACCTCTAGGTTATCCAGTTGTGACTGAGTTTCTGTTTTGTCTTCCTTTCCTGCTTCTCACCCATCCATAATTTATTCCTTCTTTTAGCCTTTGCATCTTAGTTATCCATTTCTTCTATGTTGATGTATCCATGTCTGACGACAATCCAGCCGTCCTTGAATGCTTGAATTTGGGTTGCTTTTAAATCTAACCGTTGATTGCATTTTGTTGCTTGCTGTGTTTCCAATCCAGTCATTATTTCCATTTTACTCTTAGCTGTCTCAAGCATTTAGCTCCAATTTTAGATATTTAACCTAAAAGTCAAGTAAAAAAATTACAGTTAGTGTATAATAATATATAAAAAACTAGGCTTATCAGTGGCAACTTGGAGTGATGAAGATCCTATCTCACGTGAATCAAACAAGAAGGAAAAGCCAAGTGAATTCTTTGCATTCATGGCCTAGTGATAATGAGGTAAGCTCTAGCTCTAGCGATGCTGCTACATATTAACAATTGTAAAAAGATTTTGATAAATTGCTAAATGCTTACAAGAAATTACATGCACTCTGTAAGAAAAATAATAAAAGCATGTCCAAACTCTACCAATAATGAATTAGATGCTAGAGTAGAAGAATTGTTTAAAAGGAAAGAGAGTATGACTAATGAGCTTGAGATCTTATAGGTCAAAGATGATGTTTGCAAATTTGAAATGAACTTTTATTTATGCAAGTCAAGAAACAAAAATGACCAAATCTAATGAACTATTGAGTGCTTAGCTTTACAAAAAAATATAATATCGATTTAATCATCTCACCAACTAAATCTTCATTGGAAAATAAACATGCTAAGACTATGCTTGCTCAATCTAGACAACTCAAAAGCATGGTATTAGGTATGTTTAAAAGATAAGTATAGCTCACAGTTCTAGTAAGCTTCAAATCATTTGCGTTATTGTGAGGGAATGACATATAACACGTGAATGCCTATATAGAATACAAAATCTCAAAATTACATGGACTTCAAAGTGTTTAAGGACTAACAAATGGAGCTAAGCAAACTTGGATACCAAATCAAAAGACTTAAATTCTCGATGTAGGTGACTTGAAGTTAAGTTTAAGAGGATATGAACATTTGAACTCAAGGCCAAAAGAGTAAGGTTAAATGGTTTTTTACTTTATTTCTTCTTCTTATTTTGCTTGATATTATTTGAGAGCATAAATATGAATATGAGATGAAAATAATATGTTTAGAGAATTTATACACAATAAGCTGATGCCTAAAAATATGCATATATGTTGCAAATATGCTAAATCTTGACAAATATGATAGGGAGGGACATGGCTTTTTAACCCTTATAAAATGTTTCAAATGATGATTGGAATGCATTTTAGCCCTATATGCCTTAAGTTTTCATAAAATCTTGACATAGGTCCATTTTTCTCGAAAATCAAGCAATTGTTACAAAAGAAAGGGTGAGTCACATGCATTTTAGTATAACAAACATGTTAGAAGTGTTTTTACGTTTTTTTGGAAATTATTTGGATTTAATGGCCTATTTTTAAATTTCTTTCTGAAAATTTGACTGGATTATTTTTCACTTGACCAAAAGATGTGTCTGGTCAAAATTATTATACTGACAATTCGTTTTATTTCAGCTGAATTTGCTCTAATTTATCTTAGGTAATTCTAAACCTCATCTCTTAAATAGAGCAACTAATATATGCTTAGATATGTGTATGTTATTATGTCAGAATATTGGTATGTGAGTTTTTGGATTAAATTTGTCAAAAATTTGTTTCTACTTCACATGCTAACCAAGTATGCATGACATGAATTTAATCTATATAACCTTGTCCAAAATTGCAAGCTTAAAGGGGAGATTAAATGTCTATCATATATCTAATTGCTAAACTTTTTTGATATAATAAAATGGGGAGAATGTGGTTTATTTGAATATATTTGTTAGAGTTAAAAACTTTTATATTGTTTTGATATATATATTTGTTTATATCAAGCTATAATTTTGTCATCATCAAAGAGAGAAGATTGTTTGCCATATTGTGATTTCGATAATAACAAATCAAATAGCAAAAGTGTTAATAATAAGGTTGTTCAAGTTTTGTTAAGTATATGTTTTGCTTAATAAGCAAAGAAGAGTAAAAAAATTCAAACAAAGTCTCACCAGTTAATGTAACAAACTTGAATAAGCTTAGTAAGTCTAGAGAACATGCGCTGAACAAAGAAATCACATTGGAAGCGATTAAAGCTCGAAGTTAGATTACGAGATGGCGTCTTCCAACGCTCAACATTCGAAAACATTTTATATTTTTGTGTGTGAAACTTGTATGCTACAGTGCTTAAGATATAGATATAAAGTTAAGCTCAAAATTTGGAACAGTTTAGAGACCAAAAATTAAAAGTTATATATTCTGTAAATCATGGCTGAAGAAATAGGATATCCGGTCAACAGAAGGATGATTTCCTGTTGACCGAACCTTTAGTGGCATTTCTGAAGGTGTTAAATTGGCAAGTCCGGTCGAGCGCATTCCCGTCGATTATCCTAGGTTGAGTACTGATGAGCTCTATGTCGAGCAAGTAGACCCCCATGCCCAGTATTCATGAGCTAAATGTCGAGCAAGTAGACCCCATTCCGGTCGATCTACCCGATAGTCATGCTAAGAGGAGTATTGATGAGCTATGTCGAGCAAGTAGACCTTATGCCAAGTGTAATGGAAGTGGGAATGGCCACCTTAGAGTGGAGTCAAGTGGTTACAGTAAACAACACAATTGCCCAACAACTATATCTAGGCTAGGCTCATATGGCTAAACATCCATGGGAGGTGGTATGGTGCAGTAGACTACACCAAAGTGCCATAAGGAGCAATATTTGAAATATTTTTCACATTAAAATTATAGATTTTAATGAGATCTACAATTTTGGAATTCATTATTTTTTTGTTTAAAAAATATTTATATAGGTGTTTTGTGACTCCAAATTATTAACGGGTTTAAAAAAGTTTTTAAACATGTTAAGAATTTAGAATTCCAAAACACCCATTTAGAAGTATTTTTGAAAAAAAAAATAAATTTGAATACCAAAATTGTAGATCTTATCAAAATTTATAAATTTTATTTAGAAAATAGTTTTCATAAACTTGATCCTAATAGACCTATCTGGGTGAGGTGTTTATGTGCTAGATAGGTGTCTTTAGATTGCAACATTAACTTTTAAGAGTGAGGAGCCAATCCCATCACAATCCTACTAAGCCGAGTAGTTAGCGACTTAGGCTCAACTCAACTGATGCCTCAGCTATATCCTCAACCGTGTATGACTTGAGTGTAAGGTGATTATGTGGAAGTAAATAATCCATAGTAAAGAGAGCACGAAAGACAAAGATTTAACGTGGTTCAGTCATCAAGCAATCTATGTTCACTGGTGGAAGGACATGCCGACTCTACTAACGATCTCCAATGCTAGTACAACGATAGGTAACAGTTGACAATAGAGATGAATAACCGAACGTGATCTCTTATTTCAAAAGTTGAAGGTAGCAAGGAATAACAGAAAATGATGGTACTTTTATTTTTCGGATTGGACTGTTGACGAATTGTCTCTCTTGGGAGTTCAGTGTGTGCCTAACATCTTTTCCATGCCGTTCTGCCTTTCTTTTATAGCTCAGCCCATCTCTTATTTCGAGATGAGATTTGGCTAGGGAGCAAATCCAATCTAGGTAGAAATGCGGGTCGAAAGGTCACTACATACATACCTGCATTTGGGTCGACTCACGTTCGAGATGCTAAACAAGTTCGCGGCCCGTACCGCCGAGCCTGGCCGCGGGCCGGCACGCCTCGCCGGCCGTGCGAGCCGGGCGGGGTGGGCCGGCCCGCGGGCATATACAATATAATTTTTTTTTTGAAAAAAAAAATTTCAGCCGGCTTGGCTTGGTGGGCCGCCAGCCGAGCCGAGCCGAGCCGACGTAACTAGGGGGGCGGGCCGAGCCAGCCCGCTCCACCTTAGGCGCCGTACGGGCCGGCCTGTATCAAACCGTGTGGGCCGACTGGGGTCCTCACGGTTTGAAACACTAACTCACATAACGCCTTCCATTACAAGTCCGATCCTTGGCTAGTTAGGATGGATGGTGATTTGAGTGCTCGTGGTTGAGAGCTCGTCGATATCAGTGGCAACACTTGTGGACGGATGTGCAAAGAATAATTTACTTGTCTGTAAGAAGTAATATCAATATCTACTGACCTCCTACGGTGGAACATTGTGTTAACCGATAAAAGATTATACTTTCAAAAACCCAGAAGTTCGTAGCATTATCTAAAAAAAATTAAGAAAAAAAAGAAAAAATCCTTAATTTCAAGCATACCTAGAAGTCATGACAGACAAAGAACCCCCAACTACCAATCTGGACACTACAACTACCATGTGGACAAGCTCATTTAAATTTGTGCTAATTTTTCAACAAAAAAACATGCTAATTAAAGGCACGCTATATGATTATAAGCACTGCCGTTTATCAAAGCCAGCATAATTTCTGATATAATTAAAATCATATACTGATCTGAATACATATATACACATTCATATATCAGTACTGATTTTGATTACACTAATGTTATCGATAATTCCTGAAAAATGATATTTTTTCTATAATTATATACAATCAGCAGTGAGTCTTTTTCTGATATAATCAGAATCATATACTATCTGAATATATATGATATACATTCATATATCAGTACTGAATCTGATTATGCTAGTGTAATCGACAATTCCTGAAAAATGATATTTTTTCTATGATTATATACAATCAGCAGTGTCTTTTTCTTGTGGGGTCCATCTAAATTTCACATTCCAATGGAAGCTGAGTCAATGACAGCATATTCGTAACCTTTTCGTATTATTCAATCTACTATTTCCATTGGAGTTCTCCCCACCTCTAAGCAAAGTTGAATCTAGACCTAATTCAGTCAATTTATTATTACTAATTTATTTAATTAAAAATTTGACATTAATTAAATTTTATTTTGAAATTAACGAAGTAAACCGTGTGAATATCTGCCAGTTGACATCTATATTAGTATTTTTTTTAAAAAAAATTATAAAAAAAAAGATATGAATTCTTAAATTTTAATATTCAAAATTTTTTTTAAACATATTTTTAAATAGATACATTGAAGCTCCAAAAATTTATAGATGGTAAAGATTTCGAAACCGTAAAATATATATTTAGAACTTTTTTAGAAGAATTTTGAATATAGAAATTTAAATTATATAAAAAATTAATTTTAACATTTAAATATTTATAAAGTATTTATAGATATATATGTTTGGTGATTTAATAATTATCATAAAAAAATGAGAGTCGTACGAGTTTTATAAGCAAGAAATTTAATTGATATTATCTCTACAAACAAGTTTATAACGTAACGGTTTAGTTAGCGTCGGTACAATTTAAGTTAATTATTATTAATGAAAGGTAAATAAAGAAAACGTACTCCTTTGGACACGATAACGCCCGCCCCGTCGGATCCGGAGTTCTTACAATAATCTTACACCTCCACATGCTTTCATTCTCGACTACAGCCCATATACACCAAACACCGAAACTATCCGATCAACAAATGGTCCACGTCTGCATAGGCACGTATTGCAGTTATGTGTCTGGTTACTTATGTGATAGATGTTTGGTACCGGGCACGGGATCAGAAAGTGATCTCCAGCTGGCTGATGACGTGGATAAAACGCATATGCTGTAGGTCTCATATGAAAAAACAGGCAACGTAACCAACCCAAATAGTCCAAGTTTTGGTTCGGACATCGCATTGACATGTCGCAGTATCTGGTTCGTCATGCTAGTGCAGCGACGATTTTCTGTTACGAATTTTTCTTTTTTCTTTTTGGGTCAAACAATTTTTCTTAAACAGATATTAACGTTCGCGGAATGAGAATGGTCTCAAATTCAGAAAATTTGGCCTGCCATTAACGCGCTTCTTTGCCGACACAGGAGAGATAGATAGATAGAGAGAGAAGGTGGCGGAGGTGGTCGCCGGCGAGCGGCGGAGGCGGAGCGATGGGCTTGGGGCGGTGATTGCGATAGAGATCTAGGACTTGATCTAATTTGGTTGCATTTGTTGTTTAGAAGGATTTGATCAAGAGGGAGAGGGAGATGGGTTGGAGATATAAGGCGGGGTTGATGCTAATTGGAGCTGTTGTAATCATATGGGTTACCTCAGCAGAAGTCACACAGGTTTCATTTGATTAATATTGTACTAGATCTTTTTTTCCTTATTTCATTGGGTTTCTTGTTTTTTTCTAAAATGTGGAAAAAAATTCGATAGATTTCGGTGAAGTTTATTGTTACTTGCTGATAATTTGGAGATCTGGTTGTTAGTTAGCAAACGTACGAATTTATGTATGTATCTTAATGGGGGAGGGGGACTCTTCTATTCATATCACGACTCAACTTGTAATACTTTCATTCAATTAGGTAGTAATAATGTGATAAACGAAGATTTGTTGAGTTGTTTCTACGTGTTGAATAGCAGACCCGTTTGAGCGCGAGCTAGAAGATGTGAGAGGTTGGATATGCCCCTATAGGAACGTGGGTAGATCCAAGAATATTTGAGCAGAAACATTGACTAGAACTTGCCTTGAGTGAATAATTGGGTTTGAGATAGTTATTGGAGATATCAATTGTTGAGGCTTTTGACTTATTGGATAAGATTGGAGATGTGTAGACTTGTCTTGTCTTTTAATTACATGCTATAAACCCATAACCGTACTTCTGGGTGGAAGCTGACATGTTCTTATAGTTTCTTTCTTTTGTTCAACCAATTGAATGAATTTTCTTTTTGCTTGGTATCCTAGAAGTGTTATGATTAGGCGTATGTATACTGGTACCTCTACTTGTAAGCTTGAGTGGAATCTTTATGCCATTATTATTTTTGGTATTCAACTGTTCATATTCTTCTCTGTCTGGTTCACATGGAGAGTTTTGCCACTGATCTCAGTTTGAAGATCTAAGATTTCTTCCAGATACCTAACACGTGTGTAATGGTTTATGGTTGCAGACCTATTTCTGATGATATTGCATTACCATGGTTTTTCTCTACGAGGATAGTTCTTGTTATAGAATAAGTACATTGCTAAGCTTATCACGGGAATAGTTCTGTTGATGCTTCGTGAATATCACGCAGAGTTTGAGACAGAGTGATTCTAATTCTTTTAATAATTTAAAAAAATAAAAAACTTGAGCCTGTAATGGTGTTCTTAGCAATTGAGTACCTCGATTTTTTTTGTTGTTTCCTAGAATAATGTTTTTGTAAAGGATGCTTAATGAGTTTCTAGATTGCCAATGTTTGAAATCGCTTATCTTAGTGATGCTCTTGTGAAGTTGCTAAAGAATATCAAATATAGCGGAAATCTGAAGCTTTTTTTTTTTGTTGGTGATGCAGGGCATATTCACAGACTACAAGCAGCCATTTGCTGTCACGTACTTGGGAGCATCTCTTATGGTAGTTTATCTTCCAATTGCCTTTATGAAAGACTGGTTGTGTAAGTTACTGAGAAAAAGCAACGGAAAAAGTGTGGACAGCAAGTCTGCTTTGTGCCTTGATTCTCCACGGACATTTAATGCAATCCAGAAAGTTCTCGAAATGGAGTCACAGACAGGTTTCAGTAGGAAAGACAGTGAAGAAAACCTTTCTGCACAACAAGAGATGAAGCCTTTGATTGGTGTATCTAAGAGTGAATTGAATGTTGAAGCTCTGAAACAAAATAGTGAACTTTCTGCAAAAGAAATAGCAAGATATGCATTTTGTCTTGCACCGATCTGGTTTGTAACTGAGGTAACACATTGCGTGATTATAGTTTTCTGGTCTTTGCTGTTATTAATTGCTTGGATCATATTGGCAGTAAGCATATCTGGTCGCTAGGGGAAAATGCTATAATCTTTCTTCTATTAGATCTTTCACATATTTGTGGGTGCTTAACATATGAAGTAAGAGCAGGACCACTGGAACACTTCTATGGGAAATTCATCTTTCTAGTTAATATGCAATTTTGGTGTTAAAAGCATACTAATGATTTCTTATGTATTATGGATGCAGTACTTATCAAATGCAGCATTAGCTCGTACAAGTGTTGCAAGTACAACAGTGTTATCTTCAACTTCTGGGCTCTTTACCCTTTTCATTGGCGTACTTTTAGGTCAAGACTCCTTAACCATGGCAAAAGTAATTGCCGTTTTTGTTAGTATGGCTGGTGTGGTTATGACAACTTTGGGCAAGACTTGGGCAACGGATGAGTCACCATTGACATCTTCGGGGTATGTATTTCTGAGATTTCCGGTGCTGTAAAAGAGTCATCTTTTAAGATCATGGTGACGAAGGCTAGTCGAATGATGTTTGTCGTTATACACATCGTACATTTTTATGTACATCTATAGCTAGGGTGGTTTCGTAATTTATTTTTTAAAGATTAAAGAAACTTCTATGTTGTGCTGCAGGAACGGGAAGCGATCTCTTGTAGGTGATCTTTTTGGTCTCCTTTCTGCTATTACCTATGGACTATTTACAGGTTGGTTGTTATTCTCCTTGTTCTTGCTTTCAGGCACAAACTTACCATCATGTTTATTTTTTTCTAGTTAATGGTTACTAATGCGAGGTTTATTTTATTTTGCAGTGCTCCTGAAAAAATTTTCAGGCGAGGAGGGTGAAAAAATTGATGTTCAAAAGTTATTTGGATATGTGGGATTGTTCACACTTGTAGCACTTTGGTGGCTTGGTAGGCTTCAGATTCCTTTTACGAATCTCCTGTTTCTTGAATTATTACTGCTCATTGTGAGCTGACTTGTTCATTTAGTTTATACTTCAGTTAGAAATCATATATGAATTGTTCCACACGATCTTTTGTGTCAGAAAGTTGGTCTTTAGTTGCTTAATTCATTATAGTTTGAGTAGCCATTGCAGTAATATCTTCTGGTTGCTCTAGTCTTATAATGTTCCTATCTTATTTATGTCGAATCACTGTCATTTTCTTCAGTGTGGCCGTTGACTGCTTTGGGAATTGAACCCAAATTTCAAATACCCCATTCTGTCAAAATGGACGAAGTGGTGATTGCTAACGGACTTGTCGGTAGTGTACTCTCAGACTACTTCTGGTATGTGGAAAATTTAACAAATTACTAGTCTGGTATTAATATATTTTCTTTTATTTCTCTTTACCTTATCAGTTATATTCTTTTGTCAGGGCACTTTGTGTTGTTTGGACTACTCCTTTGGTTGCTACTTTAGGAATGTCGCTCACAATTCCCCTAGCAATGGTTGCAGACATGGTGATTCATGGCCGTCATTATTCTGCAATTTATATTCTTGGTTCAGTACAGGTAGGCCATCTAAGTTATTTGAAGATGCTTTGTTTTCTTCTTTTCGAAGACAATTGGTTATTTGGTTTACCTGTCAAAAGAAGTTGAGAAGTGGTGATTTTTGTGTTGATTGGCTCTGCGCTTAATAGTCAATCTTGATCTTACTTTGAGATATACTATGCACTTGTGATTCTTGGCTTCTCTTGGTCATTTTTTAAACTGCTCACATATATTTGTTTTGTACATGCCGTTTCGTGCTCAATGAGCGAATATGGAAGTTCTCATTTAATCATATCTCAAAACTATAAGTTCTCGTTCTTTGACATTTACTTAATTGTAACTGAGCTTAAGGAGCATTGGAAAACTCTTGATCAGTAGAAGGGTTACGTGATTTGTATTAACAGTGTATTTCAATGGTTAGGGAACCAATCATCCAATTATGTACCGACTGTTGCAAGAAAAAGACCTGCTGTAACATTGTAGTGTTCTTCTTTTGAAATAGATAGTGACAAATATATGTACTGAACATGTAGATTATTACTTGGCTTTTACCTTGTATTTTTTAACATAAATCGTGTAATATATGCATAATTGAATTCTACGATAAGAAATATGCCCTGGATCATTATAAGTGAACATCAACTTTTTTTTTTTTCAACCAACAAATTCAATTTAATACCATAAAGCACTTAGAAAATTAATTTCATGTAGTATATTATTTCACTTATAAATTTGAATTTAGGATAATGATATTTATTAAATTAAAGGTAGTAAGTATTAAGTTAAATATAGTATATTAATAATATGTTATTTAAGTTAATTCATATGTACTGAGTTGAGTATACTAAACTTAATATAACAATTAAAGCACGATGAGAAGCCATGTTATTTTTATTGTAAGGACGTGTATGATTCTCCAATAGTTAAAGCACGATGACGGTTTAACTAGTGTAAATATTGGAACTAGTTTGTTTGTTTTTTTGTTTTTTTTTTTTTTTTTTTTTTTTGAGATTATCGTGGTGGAACCCGTATTGCGAGCGCACGTCCCCGTAGGGACCTCAAACCCGTATTGGAACCAATTTGACCAATTGGGTCATGGTTGATTTGGACGGTTCAAGCATTTTTCGCAACGTAGGTGATAACCAAAAACTAGTATTTCCTATATGTGCTTTATCTCAAACTAACCATGATCATCCAAAGTGATGTTCCTTGAAATCGTACTTATACACAACTGTTGGATACTTAACAGTGTGCCTTCAAAAGAATTAATTTATAGAAGTTTGTTTTGCTTTGTTCACTATGTTGACCTAAGATTATTCTGTTGCAGGTATTTGCTGGGTTTGTGATAGCAAATCTTGCGGACAAACTCTCACAATTGCTTGGATTGTAGCGTTGGCGCATATCTAGTCTAAGTCATCTAATATGATCTGATTCTTTTCTACACAATCATTCTTTTAAATCAAACGGCAGGATGCCGAGCCCTTGCGTCCTTGGGTAACGGCTCATGCCATTATCCGATTTCTTCAGGAGCATTAGTGTGCAGCTTTTCCATATACGAATAGATAAACAAATAAATGTACCTTTTTGCCTGTGTTTCCTTTTTGTTTTTCATTTTTTTTTCTTTTTCTTTCTTTTTTGGTTACTTCAGCAGCTGTATCATCATTTTCAAATGTAGATAAAGTTTGAAGTTTGCTTTCTCCGAAATGTGAAAGACTCCGCTTGTGAGGCTCTGGTTTTGGTTTGCTGCTATGGTGCCCGCTCTCTTTTTGACCAAGCTTCATGCTCATCTTGGAAGTATAGTGTACTCAGGATTTAGTGAGATTTACACCAATATCGACAGGATGGATGGATGGATGAGATTCAAGGAGGGCAAAATTTGGGATGAATTGGAGGGTGATAAAAATATTTATTCCCTTTCTGGGTGAGTTCTAATTTCCTTTTTTTCCCTGAGTTCAGAATGCACATAGTAAGTTATCTGGATCTAAAGTTTGTGCTGTTTTTGTTTTATTTTATTTTTTTTTGTGTGCGTTTTGCAGGTTTAGTAATTCTAATAATTGTGATAGTCGTGCTTCTTTTGTCATCCTTAAGACTTTCAGACTGTTTTGGACAGCTTTTTTTGCTCAACTATGGGCTGTTTCTGGTATAAGTTAACCTGCATTGCCGTGGAATCTGCCCGCCGAGGCGGTATGTCAGCGACAGCTAGTTATATCCATGAGCTTGTTTAATGTCGGTTTAATCATCGGGGTCTGAACCGGACCAGTCAGCAGTGATAGTTAAGGAAGGTTAACGATTGAGAAAGCTCAGTTCTAGTGATGAGCTTAGCATTAGTTCACTTTCTGACTGTAGTTTATTTAATTCTAATTTTTTACCTTTTATATTTTCAAGTTAATTATATGATTTTTTTTTTAAAAATTCTTATCTATTAATGTAAATGGTATATTGTTTTAAGAATAAAAATGAATATCAAATAGCCGTATGTAGAAGTTTTCTCAAGTGACGCATGTAACAATTTTGCTAATCCAGTTTTATATGTTTATATACATGAGCAAAAAGCTAAACCTAATTTTACAAATATTGTATTAATACCCATCTCCTATACTTCTGTTCTAGAAAATAGTAGGACGACAGCAACAACAATAATGACACAAAGTTCCATCCAAAGTATGATAACGGAGGGTAGGATGTACATAAATATGTTCCGAAGAGGCTATTTTGCAGGTTTTTCTTTTTAAAGGTCAACACTCAAAGCATAGAAATATAAAAAATATTATTGGGCCGATAAAATAGTCCGAACAGTATTTTTTCGTACTTTAAGATGATTTATCGATTTCGATGTACGAAAAAATATAAATCGAACTATTTTTGGGTTAAATATCCGGCTTAATAGTATTGCTCAATAAATAAATATAGAATCTCCAAAGTGGATAAACAAAGAAAGACAAACAGGAGCAGGCAGTTCTTGGTTTATTCATGACACGAAATTTGGCATGGACGAGACTAATTACCTGCATTAACAAGGAAGGTGAAGTGGAATTTCCATTTGAGTTCTTGGAAGTGAAGCCTTCTATGATTCCAAAGTTGACTTGGATATTTTCCTCGCTTGATCCAATGACTTAACTTTTATTTAACAAAATATTATTAACCTTGCATTTTACTCAAACACAATATTTTAGCAACTCAAAAGAGTGAGTTTAAAGTAAGCTAGGTCAGCCACAGTATCTAGGGATAGGTGGATAAAACACCCTCTTATAAGGAGAGTACTTGAGTTCAATTTTCTTTACATGTGGAGGAGAATTCATGCCGACAAAAAAAAGAGAAAAATTGGCAGAGATGAACTACCGTTTCGCTTAGTTCTGGTCGAGATGTAAGATGAAATTTAACTCAGCGGTCACATACCCCAAAAAAAAAGAAAATAGGATTAGTCAAGACTAGCAAGAAATCCGACTAAGTTGCGAACTGCTATTGGATAAATAGATTAGGGATCCTATTCACTAAGGAGTTGGTGTGGGGTTTAATTGGAATGATCGTATAAAAATAGAAGTAACGGAAAAACAATTCTTACTTGTTAAAACTCTTACTAATCACTTTCTTCCTTTTCCACTTTCTTTTTTTTTAAAAAAAAAATTAAAATTATCTGTTCTGAAACTTAAATGTGTTCCAGACAGCTAAGTGTTGATAGCACTTATATCGTAATGATCAAGCTGAAGTCTTCTGGGCGAGCTAAAAACTATTTTGGATGGGGTAAAAAAGTATTTGAAAAAGTTAACTTAGTATTTTAATTTTTGTGGGTTGATTTGTTCGAATTTTGTAAATTAAGGACTTCTGTTTTGACAACCCAAATAAATATTGTTAGGGTAATGCTACAGAACCCGACCCATTAACCCGATTATTCATCCGAACGCATAGAAAATATATTTTCCCATGTGAGGAAATACGTTTCATCGGGTGGCGAAACGCGTTTCACCACGTAGAGAATCACGTTTTCCACACATTTGGATAAAATTCGGATTAATGGGTCAGGCGTTTTAGCATTTTCCATATTGATAATATAAGCCCCACATAAGCCCCTCTCCCCCCTCCTATTTCTCCTCTCTCTTATTTTCTCTCCTCGGCCTATTCCTGCACCATTTTTTTTTTTTTTTTTTTTTAACTCCCAAATCACCAACTTTTGATAAACCTTTTTTTTATTTACATTGGTATTAACCATATCTAATAATTTTGAAATAGATCTACAAAAAATAGAGCGTGTTTATATATTTTATACTATTCATAACTTTGAATTTTAGATCTAAACTTATATATAATTGTGATTGAAATTTAGACTATAGATCTAGAATTTTGTATATTGTCAGAATATTTTGTGCAATTTCGTATTTATTAGTATAAGTACGGTATGTAAACTTGTGTATTACTAATATATTATACGAAAAAAATCTATAAATGGTAGACTTACATTAATAATGTTTGTGTATTGTTAATATTTTTGTACAATAGTGTGTTGTGTGTATATATATATATATATATATATATATATATATATATATATATATATAAATAAAGGTCAAATTGGTATTTGTTATTACCGTCGGCCTATAAGTGCTACAACAATACATCGAACCTCAGGCTTGTCAGCCACAATCAAACGAGCAGCCACAATCAAACCAGCAGCCACAACAATCACACCCTCAAAATTTTCGTCAACCACAAATGCTCAATGAGCCTTTGTTTGTTTCACAGTCAAATCTACTCAAGCATGTGTAGCAAAAGGTGTGATTGTACCAACACCTGGGCGTCAACTTCAGCCTCCTTATCTACGCTGGTATGATATGAATGTATATTGCGATTATCACAACGATATACAAGATCACTCCACGAGCAACTGCTTCGTTCTCCAAAGTAGATTACTTGAGTCGATAGGAGGCCGTTTGAAACTCACCAATCTTGAGATTGCTTAAACAATTACACCTAACAATAATGCCCCAGCTACGTGAAATGCCAAAAGAATGGGTGCAGAAGTAAGTTCACCCTTACAATAGTACTCGATAGCTAGAGTTGAGAAGCATAGTGAGTTCACTCCGTAAGAAGTGTGACAATGTTTGACGGTGAAATGGGACAATTTGAAATTATGACTAGATATCATAATTACACATTTGGTAGCAAAGGAAAAAATAAGAAGACAACATAGTTGATTTTTTATTATGAAAGATAGTCATGATGTTGTGTTATTCTTTAAACTTTCTTTCTCTTTTTTTTTCTTCTTGTTTTGTAAACTGTTCTCTTATCACAATGATAGCACGTACTTGCCAAAAAAGATAAATATATCACACGTCTTTCTTGCACACAATTGCTGCATTTAATAAGGTAAAACATCGTATGCAGGATTATATTTATCAATGTTACACGATGGTATGATATAAAAGTATTACCAAAATGACGAATATATTACATTGATCTAAAATCTATATTTGATTCATAAATGTAACAATACTATATTTGTTTTAACTTTACATTTAGACATTGATATTGGGGATAGATAGATTTATCCATTTTTATTTATTTGTTAATATTAACTTTTAACAAATGTAGTGATTCTGCAAAATAGATTGGAAGGAGAGGGGAAAAAAAAGAAAACAACAGAGACAGAGAGTGGGGGTGGGTGTGCATGGCAAGTTGTCGATCAGTTAATTTGGTGACTTCTTGCTAGCGGTATAACGCGACGTCTAGTGCTACTCTGCTGGCGCTAGATTGCCAGTTTTTTTTTTTTTCTAAAAATATTAGAAAAGGTTTTAAGACAATATTTTATTAAAATATTTAAAAAAAAGGGGATAGCTGTGATGCGTTCATTGACCTGCAAGTGTTCTTATACAAAGAATCTAGGATTATATATGCTAATAAACCTTGTGGTAATTTATGGCTAAACATTATTTATAACATTGATAATATATATGTTCTATCATCGAACTTCTGTAAGAACTTGAAGATAATCTTGGAGAGGCTAAATAAAATTTTGAGGTTAAATCAAGGGCTGAAGAAAAGATTCATGGCCTCTATAAGCTGTCCCTCGTCTTCTCTCCTCTCCCTTCTCCTGCTGCTTCTTCTACTGCTACTATCATTCGTTGTCTTCAACGATCAACGATTTCATGATTTCCAGAGCAAGATCAACATCCTTCACGATACTCGTTCAGCAACGTCGTCATCTTCATCAACAACAAATTCAGTAAATTCTTCTGCTGACTCCAATAGAACATCAAAAGTGCCTCAACTTGATAGCCATTATCCATTCGACCAGGAAAAAGACTATCCTTGCCTGATATTAGCTTTTCCTTCTTTTTTTTTTCTTTGAGATTCCTACGTATTAATAGTTACTGACATGTTCCTTTATACACAGGTGCTTAGAAATGATAATATTGAAGAAGGACTAGCAAGAGCTAGAGCCGCCATTAGGCAAGCATCTCTGAAGAAGAATTGTCGAAAAAAGAAGAATTCGTTCCACAAAGCGATGTTTACCGAAATTCTTACGCCTTTTATCAGTTAAACAACTAGATAATTATGATCTCAACTGTCCTTATCTTTATTTTTTTTATTTCAAGCATATATGGCAAACATACAAAAAAGAGTTGACTTAACATGTCCAGGAGCTACCTTGAAATGGAGAAGAGATTCAAGATATGGGTATACAAGGACGGTGAGCCGCCGATCATCCACTGCGGTCCTGCCAGTAGTATTTACGCGATAGAGGGGCACTTTATCAGCGAGATGGAAGACGATAAGAACCGGTTCCTCGCTGCCGACCCTGAGGAGGCTCATGTCTTTTTACTCCCTTTTAGCGTGGTGAACATAGTTAAATACATCTATAGACCTGGAATGGATGATTATTGGGGCACAATGAAGAGATTGATTGCCGATTATGTTGGTGTCATCGCCGAAAAGTATCCCTTCTGGAATAGGAGCCGCGGCAAAGATCATTTCATGGTTTCTTGCCATGATTGGGTAGGCTGTCTGCAACAATTCTTTATAGAACATTGCTTGAGCACCTACAACTCATCCCAAATTATCACCCTAAATTCGTTCAGATTTGCAAAAATCGAATTTCGGGTGAATCTTTATGAGAAATTTTTTGTGCTCATGCTTTTTTTTTTCTCTACCATGTATAGTTGAATATATTATTTGTTTTATAATAACTTTATTCATGGATCACTTCTCAAAAATAGATAATGATCAACGCAACATTAATTCCTCTTAAATATTTGAATAATTTGAAGGCACCATATCTTTCGGGCGCGAACGATGATCTTTATGGTAATTCAATAAGAGTCGTATGCAACGCAAACACCTCAGAAGGGTTCAGGCTAGTGAAGGACGTGACGCTGCCTGAAGTAAGGCCAGCTAAGCGGAAGCTCGAATCGCCGCCCGAACCCCGAACTCTGCAGGAGAAGTCGATACTTGCTTTCTTTGCCGGCGGAGCTCATGGTTACATAAGAGAAACCCTAATGCAGTATTGGCAAGGAAAAGATCCAGCTGTCCAAGTCTACGGCTACCTGCCGAAAGAGCTCAACTACGCCGATATGATGAGCAAGGCAAAGTTTTGCTTGTGCCCTAGCGGTTATAAGTTGCGAGCCCTAGAATTGTAGAATCCATCTTCATGGGATGTGTTCCAGTGATCATCTCTGTGAACTATCCTCTTCCGTTCAGTGATGTGTTGGATTGGAGCAAGTTTTCGGTTAATATACCGGTCGAGAAGATCCCGGAGATCAAGAATATACTGCAAGCGATCTCCGATGAGAAGTTTCTAGGGTTGCAGAAGAGGGTGATGCAGGTGCAGAAGCATTTTGTGCTCAACCGGCCGGCGAAGAGATTCGATGTAATTCATATGATACTGCACTCTATTTGGCTAAGGAGGCTCAACCTCAGACTACGTTATTAATGATAATTTCTATATATTAGGTTGAAATATGGAAACTTTTGGCAACAATTTTTATTACAAGAGTTTATGTATGTTGGTAATAAACACAAAGAAGACCACAGGATGCAGGTCTTGGGCTACAAGCAATTGGTTCTTATACTACACTGAGTGTCCACTTTTATCTTTCTAATTTTAAATTGACCACTTCTATCCCGAACAGTTACTGGGCATTCACTTTCTGAAATGGATGTATCATATTTGAATTCTGCAAGCGTCACCTTCTATATATGCAGTGATTTTTTTTTTCTTTTTCTATCAAGATCGAAAAGTTAGAAATTTTCAATTAGTAGAATATGCATCGTTATTATTTATAAATTTAACTGTTTCGACGTTCGTATAAAGGTGGGACCATTATGTGCAAGTTTCACAAAAAAAAGAAAAAAGCTAATGTCCAGGTCCACCATCATAATTTCAGCCATGGACTCCAAAACATATTAAGTAAAATAAAACAAAAAATATAATATTTCGTTCAACATATATTTGGTTAGTACATCTAGTCCCACAACTTCTTGATTAATATTGATTTTGATAATCCTCTTTTTTTCCCCACCAAAAGAGAAGAGAAGATAGTGCTCTGTTTTATAGTGGAAAAAGAAGATTAGGAGGTTAAAAGAAGGGCACTGGTCGAGCTTGCTCGGCATGTGCAGCGGACAATACGGGCCAACCTGCGGTCTGTGGTAGGAGTGCGGACTGAGTCTCACCTACACTTCTTGCATCTTCCGTTAGGCTTGAATCTTCAAATCAGATTATAAAGATTTGCTATCCAAGAGCTTTTAAACAAATTAATTGAACATAAAACAGTAAAACACAAAAAAAAATACAAAATTGTTAGTTCATTTTCTTTTCTTTTCTTTTAAAAAAGATGTAAAGATTACACCAAAACTCTTTCAGAAGAAGATTGTAGGAAAAAAAAATTACATAACATATCAAAATTCCTTTCAAGTATAGGTTTGCCGAGTAATAAAACTTTTAAAATAATAAATTCTTTACGTTTACAAATTTTTTTGTCAATATTTATTTTTTAATCAGTTCATCCAAACAATATACAGAGGGAATTTGGTAAATTTGAACTATAACTGAAAAATGAAAAATGAAACTGTTGTTCTGTGCTTCTTTATTCTCCGAATCACGCAAACTGAAGCAGCACTGAAGCAATCACAAAATAAGGGAAGAGCGAATTGCGTATCAACCCTGCATCGAAATTTGTTTAGAGAATATTTTTATTATTATAAAAATATTTTTAAAAAATAATTTTAATATAAAAAAGTAAATTTTAATATATTCTATAATTTTTATAAATTTTTTTAAGATTATTTCTAAATAAATATTTTGAATATTTGATGTTCTAAAGTCTTATTGGATGTAAAAATTAATCTGATAATTTGTTAATATTTAGAGTTTTAAAATAACTATTTAGAAGTATTTTTAAAAATTTAAAACACAATATATATATAATAATAAGTTTTATATTTAATATTTTTAAAAGTATGTTAAGATATAAAAAATAGTGAATTTTTAATGCGAGATTTATTCATAATATCAAATTCGAAAAAAGTACTGCTATGCAAGTCTTCAAGAACAGAAGGCACGTACTTATTAGCTAAGCAGTGCACCGATCCCGAGGTCGCCTAACTCCTCGAGTTTGTCCAAAATCTTAATTATTCTAATCTTAATATATATAGTTTAAGTTCATATTATAAGATACTGTATTGGATATTTGTAGTTCAACTGCTATGTGGACCCCAAAAGTTGTGTTTTTATGGGTTTTAAAACGTACCTAGCCCGTAGTCTATATAAATAATATATATATATATATTGGGGAGTCATTAAAAAGTTCCCTTTTCTTCCGCCATGATCGCTCTTTGATTTGAGAGAAATCCCACCCTTCTCCAATAATTATTTATGGAGATAGATAGATAGATAAATATAGGTGCATATAAAAATGGAGGATCTTGCAATAGCAATTGTAAGTTTGTTTCAAATAATGTGCAATTGTGAAGGAGAAGAAAAATGCCATTGATCGTGGAGACGATTTGACGTAATGGTAAAAATTTATGTCTAACGGCTAAAATGCTATGGATTTAATGCGCTAAATCATATACCATAAAAGTAGGATATTAGACAAAAAGTTATCTGTCTTTTTTCCCGAGCTTGCGACCACTCACAAAGGAACGCTTGTGGTATCGAATAGCCTCTTCATCAGGAGCCTTACCCTAATGAATGGCAGGGTGTTCTTCATCACGTGCCATTAGAGTCCTGCTATTAATTTTAACGATGTTGATATTTATTTGTATTTTTAAAAAAATGGTGTTAAATAAATTTAAAAGTTGCTTCAAAGGTGTGGACACTTCTTTATAGCAACTTAGCTGATACGAGATTTAAGAATATATACGCTATAAAAGCAAGAATAACTGAGCCGTCAAGAACAAGCAATTCTATATTAATCTTGCATATATAGTCCGAACACTCGTGACTGCTTGCGGTCGTAGGCGAACCTCATAAATCATGCGTCCATCTCTTGCTCGTCTTTTAGCCGCAAGTCGGTGTTGGTGATATTTTAGATAATCTTTTACTTTGATATGAGATATTATTGAAGATTTTATGTTAATTACTATATATGGCTAGTTACTTAATTATTTCACCATGCTCATGTAATTTATAGTGGATTTTCTACTATCACCCTTATAATTTTGAATATTGGCATACCATAATTGTTTTTTTGCTAGAATTTTCAAGTTAAATATATCTATTTTTATACTAGTTTTGTTTTATAATTATTTTCAAGTTCAAGTCTCTCATCTTCGATAATTATCCTTCGGTCACCTTACCTTAGCTTCTATTAGAAAATAAAAACAAACCAATCCCTAAATTCTCCTTATTTATACAAATCAACCAAAAGATTTCTAGTTATTATTTAAACTTAAAAAATTTTCTCTCGATATTCATGCCAGAGCCATTTTGACCATTGTATAAGACTATAAGTATTTTTTGAAAAACTATAAGTATTTTTTGAAAAATTTACAACATAAAAGTTGTAGATTTTGATGAGATATATAAACTTTTATGTCCAACATATTTCAAAAAAAAAATTTCAAATAGGTATTTGAGGCTTCAAAATCTTTGTGGATTTTAAAATCAATCATTAGCCCGCTGAATTTTAGAGCGTCAGAAATATCTAAGAAGCATTTTTTGAAAAGTATTTTAACATAAAAGTTGTATATCATTGCAAAACCTATAACTTTAATGTTAAACATTTAAATAAATAATACTTCTAAATAAGTGTTTTAGGACGTCAAAAGTAACGGATAAAATGAAGAATTTATTCATAAATTTAAATAGTACCGGGCTAATATGTAAGTCTTCCTAAAAAAAAAAGAAAAAAAACCCACTAATGGTGGCTGTAGAATCATGATGGATGATTATAAAATCACCATGATGCCCTCAAATGTTGGTTGTTGACTTGTTTGGTGTCCCTCTTTGCACTCTTTACAGCCCACTGTAGTCTTGGAAGTGAAGTTTGCTTTAACTCCCAATTCTGATTCTCATCATTCTTCTGATCCAAATATGTTATATTATTCATTTAGTTATATACGTAAATAAGTATTTTAGGATGCCAAAATTAACGGATAAAATGAGAACTTTATTCATACAGTTAAATAGTATAGGGGCTGATACGTAAGTCTTCCAAAAAAAAAAACTAATGGTGGCTGTAGAATCTTGATGGACAATTATAAAATCACCATGATGCTTTCAAATGTTGGTTATTGACTTGCTAGTATCTCTCTTTGCACTCTTTACAGGCCACTGTAGTCTTAAAAGTGAAGTTTGCTTTAATTCCCAATTCTGATTCTCATCATTCTTCTGATCCAAATAATCTGTTATATTATTCATTTAACTATATACGTAAATAAGTGTTTTAGAATGTCAAAATTTTATTCGTACAATTAAATAGTATAGGAGCTGATACGTAAGTCTTCCAAAAAAAAAAGAAAAATTCAAAATCTAATGGTGGCTGTTGAATCTTGATGGATGATTATAAAATCACCATGGTTATTGACTTGCTGGTATCCCTCTTGCACTCTTTACCGGCCACTGTAGTCTTGAAAGTGAAGCTTGCTTCAATTCCCAATTCTGATTCTCATCATTCTTCTTATCCAAATAATCTGTTATATTATTCACTTAACAATGTAATTGATCTAAGAGTCTAAATTTTCTTCTAGCAAAGCCACAATACATATAAACTAGTAAAGAAATTAGGTGACCAATTTTATTAGACCAAGGTTCGTTTTAAACCGAACTTATAATATTTTGAACGTAGTCAAATATATTCATGATTTTTCCGGTCTGCATACTGATCTTTTTTTTAGAAAAGACACTATATGAATTAAAAGAATCCAACATCAACATAACTGAAATACAGACGAAGAAGTACAAATAAAGTGCGATACAAAACTCGATGCCAATATTACGACTCAATCCAACTCCTAACAAGACTGATACAATCACCCAATTAAAAAGAAGGGTAAAAGAAAGTAAATTTTACGTTTAAGATGATATAGATTGGAATACAAATTAATATGCAGTGCAAAAAATTAAATTATGAGATATGATATCATATGCAGTGCATGTAATTATAGTATGAGATATGATATCAAAAGCTGCATTTCAGGATCCAAAGTCCTTTGACCCTTTGTAAATCAAAATAAGGTGGAGTGAATTGTACACTATTCCATGTGTCATAGGAATAATAAAAATGTAAATATTTAACTCATTAAAACTTGCCACCCATAACTTATATGTAGATTCAGAATAGATGGTCAACTATGAAACCCCTTCTTGCACCTTATTATGGAGCACGCTGTGCATGATCAGGTCCTTGCAGCATGTCAAATACTATCTGGAAATCTTCTTCCTTTCTTTTTTTTCTTTTTTTTTTTTTTTTTTTTTTTTTTGAGAGATGACGAGGCGAAACCCACATTATGATACAACTAGGAATGCAAGACAAAGTTTTCATTCACATCAGGTGCCAAAAAAAGAAAAGAAAAAATTTAATGGAGTAACATATGGGTGGGAGAAGAATGCTCCAGCCATACATTCATGCAGCTGTAGTAGCACTCGAGCCGCGTGTTTTCAGGCTGATATTGTAGAGCCTTGCCCAATGATTTAAAAAAGATTTGACATTATTGAAGATAGAGTAAAAATGCTGTGATCTTAGAGATGGATCGACTTTTCCAAGAAGCCAGTCATTGCTCGATCTTAGAGAGAACTGGAACAAGTCATGCTTGAAGAGTTTAACCCTTTGGAATAGGTAGGCCATGATAGGTGATAGGATACGTCCCCTTTTTACACCTGAATAGGTCACCCATCTATGAGAGTCCTTAGAGGAGCCATCAATGTAAAGTATTGAAGATTTCTTAATTAAGGTTGTTTTTTGAAAATCAGTCGCTCCTTCAAATATGCGTAAAATGATTTTTAAGTGTTGCCGGCTATCCTTCCTTTCTAGGAAGACTATGATATAATCTGCATATCCGAGACTAGATGTCGCACCATGTTAAGACCCGTATTTTGGTAGTCCATGAACCAAACTAGCCTGCCGAGCGACATCCAGTACGTTAACCAGGACATTAGCAATAATGATAAAAATAAAGAGGAGTGATTGATTTACTAATCTTGGACTTGTCATTGAGGACGCTTGCTGAAGTAAACAACAAAAGTGACCAGAAGTCACTTTTAGCAATTTCAACTAGAAGTCAATGATTTCTAGACAACGGAAGTTCGGGTTATTATTTATAGCAAAAAGAAGAGAAAAGTGAAAAGCTTAACCTATCAACTTAGCTATCTATATCTCTGTATATCTTAGTTGTGTAATAAAGACTTAGCACATGCAATGCATTGCACTTAATAAGAAGGCAAGACGAACTTCACTCCAGTTATTCTTATATATACTTATTAAAACCTAAGCTAAATATTTCTTCAGCCGGATCAACTAATCAAGGGAGAAAAAGGACTTGAACATGGCTTCCATGAGCTGTCCCTCTTCTATCATATCTCTTCTGCTTCTCCTCCTCCTCATCTCCTTTGTGGTCTTCGACGAACAACGTCTCCGTGATTTTCATAGCAAGCTCAACAGTTTAGGCAACATTCAATCATCAGCATCATCTGCAAAAATAGTAAGTGTACTTGTAATTTAATTAAAAATCATCTACTTTTGTATTTTGTTTTTTTTTCTTTAAAAGTAAACCGAGATTTTTTTTGCAGGCGAAGGCACGGAATTTAGAAGAAGGCCTCGCTAGAGCTCGAGCCGCAATTAGACGGGTGGTTTTGACAAGGAACTACACCTCTAACAAAGAAGAAGATTTCATTCCTCGTGGTGATATTTATCGAAATGCTTACGCCTTTCACCAGTTAAGCATCATTCTTTGTTGTCCTTCCTAATATCCACTTTCACATAATTTCACTATTAGGAATTATTCTTACTTTAGGCTCAAGATTTTTTTTTATTTTTTCTATATTGTGTTGAACAAAGGAGTTACATTGAAATGGAGAAGAGATTCAAGATATGGGTGTACAAGGATGGTGAGCCTCCAATCACCCATACGGGTCCGGGGGCTAGTATCTATGCGATTGAAGGACACTTCATCAATGAGATAGAAGATAAGAGGAACCCCTTCGTTGCGCGACACCCCGACGAGGCCCATGTCTTCTTCCTCCCTTTCAGTGTTGTGAATATAGTTGCATATGTATACCAGCCCAATGCCACAGATTATTGGGGCCCCTTAAAAAGATTGATCGCTGATTATATCCGTGTGATTGCCGGCAAGTATCCTTATTGGAATAGAAGCCGGGGAGCTGATCATTTCATGGTTTCTTGCCACGATTGGGTAGGCTAATCTCTCTTCCATGTATCAGTTCTCCTCTGAGTCTTTTAGAAATTGTATGTTCCATGCTAGGGGAAACAAAGCTCTCTACTTTTCTGTGCATACTTATCATATTTGTTCATGAATATTTTACAGTGTTCAAGGGGTAGGTTTCGTTGCTTATATCCAGAATTAAAACTATATTTAGAGATATTTTTTAATATTTTTTCGAAATACGTCTTCCGAAAAATAAAATACATAAATTCGTAGTTCAATATATTTTCAAAAACTATTACAAGCTATATCAAAATAATTATCAAAAGTTTATATAAATATGACTATATATATATATATATATATATATAAATATGACTATATATATATATATATAGTTGTTTATTTGAAATATTACCCAATTTGAATTACAAAGTTATTTCGTTTATTTTTTCTGAACAATTTTGCAATTCGAAATTTTCTATAAAAAAATATCTCTAAATATGAGTTTTAGTGAATTAGGTGTAACTAACAAAACTTATGTCTGAAGCATTGTAGAATTTCTCATATGTTCAAGACCATATTAGTTCCATATTGACCACATTCTCTCTATCTTTAAATTGAAATTGTTATCAAGCTTTATATCATAGTAACTTGCTTTAGCCACTGACTATATACTTATAAATTGGCAAAAATTGAAGGCACCACACCTTTCGGTTGCAAGCAACGAGCTGTACAAGAACTCCATACGGGTTATTTGCAATGCAAACACCTCAGAGGGGTTCAACCTAAGGAAAGATGTGACTTTACCGGAAGTCCACCTCCCTGATTGGGATCTCTCTATGCCGCCTACTCCATTACCGCCCGAGAAAAAATCAACTCTCGCCTTCTTCGCGGGCGGCGCCCACGGTTACATAAGAGAAAGGGTATTGGAATACTGGAAAGGGAAGGATCAAGATGTACAGGTCTACGAATACCTGCCGAAAGAGCTCAACTACGCCGATATGATGAGCAAGGCAAAGTTTTGCTTGTGCCCTAGCGGTTATGAAGTTGCGAGCCCTAGAATTGTAGAATCCATCTTCATGGGATGTGTTCCAGTGATCATCTCTGTGAACTATCCTCTTCCGTTCAGTGATGTGTTAGATTGGAGCAAGTTTTCGGTTAATATACCGGTCGAGAAGATCCCGGAGATAAAGAACATACTGCAAGCGATCTCCGATGAGGAGTTTCTAGGGTTGCAGAAGAGGGTGATGCAGGTGCAGAAGCATTTCGTGCTCAATCGGCCGGCGAAGAGATTCGATGTAATTCATATGATACTGCACTCTATTTGGCTAAGGAGGCTCAACCTTAGACTCCCTTATTGAATGCTTCATATATCATGGCTGTGAGAACCAAGTTACAATGCATGACATATAATGGTCTCAAATAAAAAAAAACCCCAAATAACTGAACTTTATTGAATAAAAACTACATTTGGTCAATATTTTTAGCAAGAAGAACATATGCATATACTGTCATCAACTCTGTATCAATGCGATTGATAGAGGGAGAAATAAACCTCACTGGGAAAAAAGATCAACAATACATAGAAAGGAATCGCGGTCAAAGAGATAGTAAAAGAAGCATGAATTGCAGATATAGATTCACTCCTTTTTATTGTGTATTCACTTCCTTAATTACACGGTCAATTATTATCGTCGTAAATATGTAATCTTAGAGTTTTCAAGCTGTTATACAAACATTATTGCCACATAGCCATGAGCTTAGGCACTCTATACTCCCTCTTATATATATATATATATATAGAGTGATATATCTCTTCGACTGTATGCGGACGTAAGCTATTACCCAGAATACGTAAATCTTTGTTCCACCGTTCTTGTATGTCCACATTCTCTCCACTGTATTCACTAAGTTAACCCCTTCATTAGCCATATGTAAGTGTATTTAACAGATATAAAGAGGGGTCTTCTAGTGAATATTTCTTGTATTTAGAAAGGGTGCAATGGTAAAGAGCCGAATGATTCTTTGGCAATTCATCTGGTGCAAAGTTAAAAAGAGTTCGAAAAACTCGGATCAGTTCTTGATCTAGGGATGACAAAATTGAATTAACAATTTAAATCTACACAGGGACAATAGATTGGCAAGATCATATAATCCCAATTTTTGGAGCCGGAGTTGGAATTGGAACATATTGTTCAAAGACTGCACTTACCAGTTAAAGCAGTGCGATATGTGAAACCAAATATCTCCATAACCCGAAAGCGATAATACAACAACGAGAGAAAAACAATAGATGGAGCAGCTTTTTGGGAAAAAAAAGTGAAATTGGCACTCTTTGAAGGGGTGGGTATGGTCAGATCATGGAGCTATTAATCGATATGGTTCCGAAGAACAAACTTTTTCATGTTTGCTTAATTAGCTCTTGTCTGCAAGCTATTGCGAGACGTATAATTACAGCCTATAAGACCAAAAACGGTCGCGGAAGACTAAAAATCGGTCGTTGATGGTATCAATGACCGAGGTCAAAAGTCAGTCATAGAAAAGCTAGCGGTCAGGGAACGACCGATTTCCAGAACTGGTGACGAAATTTTTCACCTTCAGCAGCGAAGCGTGGGGCCAGTATAACTGAATTTTACTACAGCAAGTACATAAACCAATGTAAATTTGCAGTTTGGCCCCGTGTAAGATCAATTAGGAGTTTATCATGGCCTTTTTAGTAGGAGTTTATCATGGCCTTTTTAGTCTCCCATTTCTCTTTGTAACAAATGCTGGGTGGATTTATTCTGTTCAATGAGGTTATACATACTTAAGTCCAAAAAATTATCTATCTACGTCTGATTTTTATCTTTTGTCTTTTTCTTTTGTTAGGAGAATACAATGCCCATATAATAGCGCATCCGGATCTATTCTGGAGGAGACTCAGTAGTGGTTGTCCGCTAGTCGAGTCTCCCATCGTACACGGGGGAGCGCACGTGTGCATTACTATCGGATAGAATAAGAGGGCGTAGTCGACGCAAAGAGTCGAGCTGAATGGATAGGATTCTTGAGCCTTCATTCTAATGCGGCATTCCGTCATCCCTTATAACTTTTATCTGTTGCTGCGCGTACTATGTATTTTAGGTACACACTAGTTAACTTTATTGGCGAGAATTTATACGAAGATGAGTAGTTAACTAGTACAGATTGACCAATCTCATTTCAACTATGGAAAAACTGCTATTTGGAAACTCAAAATTGTTGACGGCTAGTTTAATATTTCAGACCGTTAGTATAATATTGTCAACACTTATATCATAGTATTCATATTGAAGTCTTCCGTGCCAGCTATGTTAATGTTCCTGCGAAGATGAAGTGTTCACGGTGAGCTAAAAAAGTACTCCAGAAACTAACTTATAATTTTTATTTGTCAATTTGATTTGTTTGAGTTTTGCAAAACATGAGGGTTTTGACAAAACCCCCTTAGTTTTTAAACAAAAATGCTTGTTGTCTCTATCCACTACTAAAAGATTCACCAATTCATATGATAAAAAAAATTCTTTAGGGTGAATTTTTGGAAAAACTTTCAATATAAAAGTTATAAATTTTGATGAGATCTACAACCTTTATTTTGAAATATTTCTAAAAAAAAAAAATACTTCTAAATAGATATTTTGAGGCCCAAAGTTTAACCGGATTTAAAAGTAGTTTTGAAACCCGCTTCAAACCCGTTAAACTTTGAAGCCTCAAAATACTTATTTAAAAGTATTTTTTGGAAACACTTTCAACATATAAATTTCATCAAATTTTACAACTTTCTTTTTGGAAGTTTTTCCAAAAATTCTCTCAAAACTTTATTTTTGTAACCATAAGGATCGGTAGATTTTTTTGTGGTGCAGTTGGTGCCACTAGCGGCCCCTTTTTTTAAATGATAAATTTATTCATAAAGCAAATAATTCAAGCTGCTCAGTTCGGATTCCAAACAGCCAGCAAACATATGCAAATTCAAACTTTTACCTAAACAAAGCAATCAGCATCACTCATCTCTCGTGACACTTTCAAAAAATGCCTGCTTAATAGATCAACAGCTTGAACCAATAACTCCTTGATCACCATTTATGAAACTGAATACCAATATATCATTTTAAGATTTTCCGCGTAAACTCGAACTGATTTTCTGTATGCTCAATTTTCCTTGATCACCATTTCGGAAGATAAAATCAAGCAAGCCTGCTATGAACAGAAGCAAAGTCTTGGAGAGACATCAAAGAGCATCACTACTGCATGCCTGTCAAATATCAATATATGAAATATATTAATTTCTGCAGTTATTTTTTGAGAAAAAACAAAAGATATACCAGAAAGCTGTGGCCTATATATGGTCTATTGCTAGTGTTATCGATCAATGAAGACCATGAAGAATAAGATTTGTGAGCGATGGGAAGTAGTAGTCGTAGTAATAGATCATGGCTGAAAACCCTACTGTAACTTTTGTCCGCACCTCCTCTACCTACAGTTGCACCCTTCTTCCTCTATTTCTTTGCTTCCCAGCAAATTCTAGCTCAATATCGCAATCTCTGAGTTCAGTAGCAGATATCGCAGAAAGTCATTCGGCCACCACGATCGCACAAGTAAAGGTATCATATAAAGTTGCAGCAGCTCCAGCGATCCCACCTGCAACTCTTGAGTTTGGTGATTTTTTGTTTCCTATAGAACAACATATCTTGCTCTTATTTTCTCGGTTGGTGAAACATAGGCCGATGTAGACAGGCTTAGCAAAGTCGGTATGCACCGCCTCCAACCACTCACAACTTCTCCGTCTCTCCTCTGGATCACAAGGTCCGATGTTGGTAAGTTTTCATTACGAAAATCAGTGCAGGTATCATCCTTTTTTTTAATGTTTGATTTATTGTTTTTATATGTTCTTTTTGACGTAGTCATTGTTGCTGCTTTAGTTCACTTCTTTAGGATCTGCAGAAGCTTGCTAATTTGTGTTTCTGGTGCATATATATTAGACGTGCAAAGCTACGTGATCCAAACTACAAGTGCATCTAGTTTGGATCTGTTTGCTTGTTTGTTTGTTCACGTTGGCATTTGGGCTCAGCCCACACGGTGCAAGCATCCCTTAAGGGCCACTAAGAGATCAATGACTATAAAATATACATTCATAGTCAAAACTTAGGTTAAGCCACATGACAACCTTAGATCTGAAGCTTATACTAGAGAAAGGCTCTGGTAGTTGTCTACGTCACTGATAAAATTGCAGGAGTTCGCCGGAGATAGCTGAAACATTGCCAATGGACGTGAGAACGAGCGCAAGCAAGATCCAGTCCGCAAACGAACGAATCAAGATAGTCCTAGATTTCTACTTACGATAGAACGCATACTTAAGGACCTTGAATGCCAGTTCAACTTTGGATAATTTCACGATCTGTTTATAAGCGTTCCAAGAAAGTATTATTTTGATGGAAAAAGAAATATGAGAAGCAATGCAGTTAGTTTCATTGTAAATTTTTCTTGCTTTATGTGTTGTTATGCTCACATTCAACATCTCATTTTATTCGGACAGATAAATTAAGATCGGGGTCAATTTATTATCCGCGTAATAGTCCGACACGCTCAATTGAAGCTTTAAATGTGGCGTAATAGTCCGATTAGACCTACGTCAAACTCAATTAAATTTAACCCAATTCAGCTCAGAATTTGCACATCGTCGCTAAATCAATGATAACTCAGATTATACATATCCAAATTACGAGTGACAAATTTTGCATGAAATCCAACTCAACCGCACCATCATATAAAATTTCATATTAAATGGGTTCTAGTTACTTGATGAATTATATTTGTGAATTCAGATTAGTGCCAGCTAGCCTCAGATTGACCAAGACTTTGTTCGGATGCCATAACTTTTCTTACACATGTCCGAATTGGCTCAAACCAATTTTACATGAAAATAGATTCGCTAAGGAAGTCATCCTACAAGATTTGAAACCCTTTGGACTAGATTTGGATCCGTTTCTAGATTTTCAAAGTACTTGACAGTAATGGAGGTGTTACAGCAATTAACATGGAGATGTTACAGTAATTAGAAGGGACGTTGCAAAATTTTAGACGTTACAGATCTAAAAGGATGATAATGTTTCATAGGAATTGTATAAAGGCAGAGGGATAGCTGCAAAGTGGGGATCCATGAACACAGAGAAACACGGCAAGATTATAGAGGTTTCGGAAGAGATAGAGAGAGAGAGAGAGAGAGAGAGAGAGAGAGAGGGAGTAGGTGAAGATCTGCCACAGATTCTCTAATTCTTCCTGTAATGCTTCCTCTATCTCTATGTAATTCATCGAATGCTGCCTGAGATCGTTTTCTGGACGGAAATCGGAGCTTGGAGGGAAAAAGACAGTTTTTCAAACATATCAGATGCTTTAAGCTATTTATATGGGCTATGTTTTATTTTATTTATAATTGTTTATCATATATATATATATATGGCATTAATATGAGCATTCATAATCTTTTACACTCTCAAACATGCATACTGTTTCTGTGTTATTTTATCCTTGATCCATTTATTTTACTTTTTTTTTTTTTTTTTGTTTCTGTTTATATAGGTGCTACTCATATAAATTTAAATATGTTAAATGAAATATGCTATTCATCAGGGGCCCCTGACGGCCCTGATGCAATCTGGGCCGTCCGAGGCCCCTAATGAATGGCTTTTTCCATGTTAAATATAGTGATATTTTGACGAATACTCTTTCATGTTATATATTTATGTGCTGACAAATATTTATCTCCAAATTTGATAGGTCTAGTGAGTTTTTTTTGGCTTCCCGGAAATTGTTAGCTTTGTTATAAAATTCATATACATCAAACAATATATTTTTGCAAGTTTAAATAGGTTGATTTAAATGAATAAGATGTATGCTCTATATATTAAATTTACCCAAAATCAAAAGTTGTGCATATGCGCGTAATTAATGATGAATTATATATTCATCGAGACGAGGTCCAACAATATTTTTATATAATTTCAAAATCCCACTATCACATTTGTAATGTATTTATGGTTTGTTGCTTATTATAGATTGGATCTGTTTTCTGTTGTTTGTTTTTTCCTTTTTGGATAGTTTGAGTAAGTACCTATCGATAGAGATTAAAAGAGGCAATAATGTACTAACCAGCGCTAGTCTAGTTGGTTAGTGCGGCTGGATACTGGGACGAGATCACGGACTTTATCTAGGAGAATCTCAGCTCTACTACATGTCAAATAAGCTCGGCCGACACTAGGCCATGTTGTCTTGGCTCTCATGCTAAGTTTGCACAAACCGCACCGAAGGCCCTTGCAGAATCTTCAAGCCACGCCTAGGAGTCAATTAGGCCATACCCAAGACAGCACACACTGCGTCAACCCAGCCCAAGCCAAGCACTTCTTGGGTCAAGGCGAGACGCCAAATCAAGTTATGCGTGCATATACAACTCACGCGCATATACAATTACGCCGAGTTGTTGTTGTAGCGACCTATAAGTGAAATCCGATAGAGCTAGCAGTTAACGATTATCACTATTTAGACAAAGCCGGTCGAGCTTATGGACCATTATACTGTTTATGGTTCAATCCTCGTTTATAATCCTCGACACAACAAAATAATTATTTAAAAGTATTTTTTAGAAACACTTTGAATACAGAAGTTGTAGATCACATAAAAGTTCTATTGACCCATGACAATCAAATTCTTACTAAAAGTTTATGGGAGACTTGCATATCAGCCCCTCACTTGAAACCTTATTAAGGAATAAATCCCTCGCTTATAATCCTCGCACCACAAAATACTTATTTAGAAGTATTTTTTGAAAACACTTTGAATACAAAAGTTGTAGATCACATAAAAGTTCTATTGACCCATGACAATCAAATTCTTACTAAAAAGTTATGGAGACTTGCATATCAGCCCCTCACTTGAAACCTTATTAAGGAATAAATCCCTCGTTTATAATCTCGACACCACAAAATACTTATTTAGAAGTATTGTTTGAAAACACTTTGAATACAAAAATTGTATATCACATAAAATTCTAATTTTCTTATATTTAAAATTTTCCAATAAATATTTTGAGGCTCCGAAGTTCTAGCGGATTAGCAGATTATATTTTAAACCCACTAAGATTATGAAGTATCAAAAATATATATTTAGAAGTTCTTGAAAAAAAAAGCTACAAGTAGAAAAATTGTAGATTATATCCAAATCTTTTTTGTAAAAAAAAAAAATCAAAACTTGTCAAAAACATTACGTATAAAGTAGTCAAAATATTTCTAATACGAATTCCAAGACAGGAATTAATTTGGAACAAATTCAAAGCTAGGGACTGATTTGCAAAGATTTTAAAAATCATGAATTGATACGCGATTTTTCCAAGTTTATAGCACTGGATATATATATGTATATATATGGGAGCTAAATACACTGTGCTAAGCATAAAGAATTTTTGCTGTCCTATCTATCTACAATAATGTAAAGCGGAGCTATATCCCTATTTTGTTGCCACGTGTCCATCCTAAAGCGGTGCTATGCCACGTGTCCATCCTAAAGCGGTGCTATGAAATGATGTGTCTAATCTCCAATGGATGCATATGTTCATTAAATGATGTATTTGTTCATGAAAGGATGCAACCATTCACCTCATGAAAGGATGCATATCTTCATGAAAGGATACAACCATTCGCCTCTATATACAGCAGTTATTACTATTTCTTCGGAACGATTTACTCCCAATCCTAATAATTATTAAGCTATAGTGATCGTTCGATTGTCCAGGCATTTTATCAACATACCTATATTCAAGTTCATGTATATCTTATATCTGAAAAAATGTCTACTCTAACTTTTTTCTCTCATTAACTATTGAAATTATCTCCGCTCAATTAAGGCATTTACTATTGTAGAGACTGTAGATAAAAGCATTCTGTTTTATTACAACGCGTTATTGCTTAAACCAAAAAATATGTGTTTTTCAATAAGATAACATACCGAAGTTAGTTATCTAGGAAACCTTATGTGGTACCCAATTCAACTATCAGAACAAATTTTGAAGAAAATAACCAACAAAGAATTGAAATTACTAAACAAATCAACCTTCAGCGTATAAGATAAAAGAATGGGTTTACTTCCTTACTTGTGTGACATTTAAAATAAAGGAGAACGAAACATTGAACTTATTCGGTGAAAAGTATTTTTTCATTAAAAAAATCTGAACGTATAGCCTGTGAAGCAGCGATTGAGGCGTTATCGGTTGTTCACAATATTATCATTAAAGATGTCAACTACTCGAGATGTTAAAGAAAAATTGCTGCTTTTTAAGCTTCAGAAGTGTATGAGAACTATAGAATACAAGCAGATGGAGGATAAAATTAATGCAATGTACTCACCTATCATCTTTAAGGACTAGCAAAATGGGTGAGTGAGGCAAAAATAATTACAGGAACAAGTATTGGCATCTTGATACCAAAAATAATTATGTCTCCAACAAAAAACAAAAGTTGGGCATTTTTTTTTTCTTTAAAAAATTAAAGGGGAAACGGGTTTTTTTAGGAACAAAATTTTTCTATAAAAATATGCTTTGCACAATGGACGATAAACAAAAAAGTTTAATGACAAATACTAAAAAGAAGTGGGATTGACCTGTCGAAAATCGAGTTTTACTCATGACAATTGTATATTGTCATTTCACGGTCAATCATTAAGAAGGAATTGAAAATACTTATTGGAGAATGACGACAATAGATTTCAAGAATACAATAATATTGTTACCATGAAAATTTTTCAAAAATCTGCAACGAAGTGTATGAGTTATTGATGAATTTGTTGGATAAGATGTAGAACTGAAGAATTATGCGCAACACAGTGGATATTAATCATCACACATCTACGACATTAGAACCTACAAATATTTTTCTTTTAATGTAAATAAAATAAAATTTATGAAATAAAATAAAATAAAATATTAATCAGCAAGAAAGGGCCTACATCATCATTTATAAAATAAAATTTCTATTATAAGTATCAAATATTTAGCATTTCAACTGTTTTAAATAAAGTTTATCATTCTATTATAAAATCAAGTTATGATAAATTATTTAAAAATAAATAAAAATTCATACAAATAGTACGTGCATTGCACGGGTCTTATACTAGTTATATACTATTTTGGTGGTTTTATTGGGGAACCTTCTGGAGTTTACAGAAATGAATTTGAATATGGAATTTTATATCACTTTGTACAACAATTTTGCCATGTAATATTTATGTGATGATGCATGGAATTGGTACAACAATTTTGCCATGTAATATTTATGTGATGATGCCAACGTTTTAAAAGCTGGGCGGCACCGAGGGTGCCGCCTGGCTCCAGTACGGAGGCGGTGCCTAACCGGCCAGCACTGTTCTGCCCTCTCTCTCTCTCTCTCAATTTTTTTGTTTTGTTTTTAGGCCTTCCTCCTTGTGTTCGCGAGGAGGAAGAAAACTGTGGTCACCTGCACGCAGGGGCGACCGGCAGCCGGTCGCCCCGCATGTGGGCGCAGGGGGCAGGTGCACGACAGGCAGCTGCTGGTTGCGCCTGCTCCTTTTTTTTTTTAATTTTTAAAAAATTAAAAAGAATTAAAAATTAAAAAGAATTAAAAAATATATATATAAAAATATTATTTTATCATTAGCACGACCGGCACGGCACGGTCGACAATCTCGAATTTGAAAGTTATTGAAACTCGGTATGAAACGGCATTTAAAACCTTAGATGACGCATGGAATTGGCAATCTTAGAGTTATGAGTTGTTATCCAGTTGAAATAAAAATTTGACTATGTACATGTGCATGCATACAAGCTTGATTGGTTGGTTATATATCGGACCATGATTGTGTGTATGTATGCATATATGTGTATACAATATGTGAAGCACTCATGTTCTATTTGTGTTACGCAAGCTTATGTTAAGAATTTGAATATATATGTTAAGTGGTCGTCGTCATTGTGTTTGTGAACCTATGCATGTGATTGGTTTATATATACGTAATGTTGAAGCCCATGCCTTGTTGCTAATATATGAGGTTGACACTCTTAGACCTCGGAAATATTGATTTATGATGATCCTAGGTGAACACTAGCGGATGTTTAGCCAATTTCGATATGTGAGATAGAAGGTGCGCAAGCACATTATTTCAATTTTTCTATTTTCGACTTTTGGCCAGTATAGGTAGATCATATATTGCAATATTGGGGGATTCCAACGGAAAGGCTAAGTCTATTTTTCTTTTTTTCTTTTTTCTCTTTTTTTTTTTTTTTTTTTTTTTATATATATATATATATATATATTTTTGGGTAACAATTCTTAGAACCTGGTGAGTCTTTGTACTTTGGTTGGGTTTGTTCAAATTTGTATGTTTGGAATAAACTAACTTTATAGATAGATTTTAGAAAGCTTAAAATGTGTTGGTTTGGTTTTGTGGACTGTGGAGGCTAATCTGAATTTAAGTGTAATACTCAGCCTTTCTTAATTTAAGCATGATTCATACTTACAGTTGACTAGATCATGCTCGGAGGATTGGTTATGATTTTGAGATAAAACCTTTCAAGATTATTTTTATTTATTTATTTAAATTTTATTAAAACTCCATTTGAAGTCCACAAGTTAGTGGCTCGTGTTTTACTTGTGTACCAATCTGTTGGTATGATTTTGGGTTATATTTGTAATTGGTCCCCTTTGAATGGTATTAAGATTTGTCGTTTTAATCCGAATTAAATTATCATTTTGATGCCTTAGCGTATAGATTTCGGTAGACCGATTCTATAGTAGTGCCATTAATATTCTATCAATTGATAACCTTTAAAATTTGTTGACCGTAAATTATCAGTTGACCGATTGATACCATTTCTGTCGCGTCCCGCTCCCCGCCCCGGACCAAGCCCGCCAAGCCCCGGCCCCACCACGGAACCGGGCCCTTTTCCCTCCCGGAAAAGGGTGATTATCTTGGTTGGTGATAGAGCTTGGCCTCCCAAGCTTATAAACACACCATCTTCTTTGTCCAGCCAATGTGGGACAAAGCTTGAGAACCGAACTCGCGCGCGGCCCAATTACAGCCCAACTCGTGCCCAGCCCGATAGTTTCGGTGGACCGGTCCTTGGTTTCCGGTCGACCGGAAACTACGCAGATTGCGTACCTTCGTGCCGAACCCGTCCAAATCCAGGGCCACACATTTTCTTATTCTGCCGACCAATAGATTGCACCTCAAATTCTGAAAATTTTTTATCAACAAACTTTATTTCTGACTATCGACTGTAACTTCATTTTAGTCAACTAATTTGTAGTTTCAGTTGGCCGATAGTTCAACAGAGAGTAAAGAACTTCTATCGACGATATCAGTCAACCAATTCTCAGTTACGGTCAACCGATAGTTCCAGTTAACCTGCTCTCTATAAATTTTAGAAGCCTTGGTTTTCCTCACATCTACGAGTCATTTTAAGTCTTATTTTGTGATATCCAACTATGATTTCTAAACCTGTTCTGTCGTCTTGATCAATGAATTTGATTTAGTTTCAATTTGATCCGGTCAAACTTCGGCTTTATCTTCACAAAGCCCGGAAACTTTGTTAAACACATTCATTCTTGATATTTCACGACATTTATAATTTCTGGAGAATTACAACAAGAACCCTTACGGCAGGTATTAAAATTTTTATATATAATTTTTTAAATTAATTCTAATTGTTTTAATTATATTTTAAAAATGACAAATAAACGTATATGTAAAGTCAACACAACATTATCGATATGTTTGGCGTGTAAAACTCTGGTGGTTCGACTTGGCTTAGAAAACCTTTGAAAGAGTTAAGAAAGGGTTTGAGATGGACATTTTTCAAAATCACAAAAAAAAAAAAAAAAAAAAAAAAAAAAAAAAAAAAAAAAAAAAAAAAAAAAGGAAGGATTCTGCTCTCAAATTGCAGTCCATTATCAATGTGTACAATTCAAAACAACGAAGATTAATTATCAAGCACAGTAAAAGATGCCTTGGATCCTCCCAGCCTAAACTATGCGCAACTAATCAGATATTAAAAAAAAATACAGTTAACCGGAGAGGATTTTTGTTGTTTGGGATATGGGACCGCTAAGTACGGCTTCTATTCTATATCTCGATCGAAAACTAACCATATCTCTCTCTCGTTCTTGTCTAGAGTCAGGCCAAATTTATGCCATTTGGGATCAAAGGTGCCGCACGGATCACTGGGAGTTTTTAGCCCCGTGACAACGTTGGTCGGTATTGAAGAGGATTATAATCGCAGGCAATGTGGACAAATTTGAAAGTTTATGATAATGGAGTGGCTTGAAAGCAAGTGATGGTAATGTGTGCTTGGGCCACATTGAGGCAGCGCCAGCTCTCCATTTTTTGTTCATTTGTCTCACTAGGTTGGATCTTGTCGCCATTTTCAGATGATTCAAGGTGAGGACCTTGGTAATGTGATAGGGTTGTACCTAGGTGGTAAAAACGATTCGAGCGCTCACCAGTAGTTCGAGGCTGAACTTGTTTAAGCCGAGCTCGACATGAGACTTACCTAGCTCGAGTCAGTTCAAGCTCAAATCCAGACTTGGTTTAGGATTTCAAAAGTACTCAAAAATTAAAAATCAATAGTTGTCATCAAATTTTACTTATAAATCAAACAGTTCAAAATTAGGTTAATAAACTGTACAAACAGTGCAATTTCATGCTATTCCATATGAATGTGAAATACACAGAATTTCGAAAAATATTACTGATGTTGATCTACATGCTTTTTCATCCATGTAGATTGAAATTCGTCCAATTTGAATATTTATATAATATTTTTTTTTCAAGTAATTTATTTTACGGCGTCCATTTTAGCCAAATTATTACAATACAAAGGACATAACAAAATTACTTAAATTACGAAAATGACCTAACCTGATCCGAAACTCGCTCCGCTAGATTGGAGCTTAACATTTTCATATATATATATATATATATATTCATCTATCTAGATTACCTTAACTGCCGAACGTGTATATCTTAATTAGTGGTAGAGGCAAATCTATGTGGCTCGAATATTCGACTCTGTTAGCTCCTTGTATCTCTGGCGAATACCACTATATATGGAATAAAAATGGATGCAACTGATTTTATATATATATATATATATGTATATATATATATATATGTATAAAAGAACGGACTGAACTTTATCCCTATCCTCTTTTATTTCTAAATTAGAGAAATGGATGTTGATCTATCATCAGACGTAGAGTTTAGAATTTTATATGCACGCTCATACTTGTTCGTATCTCCCAAACATGCACGTACATCTTCACAAGGATTCCTGAGCCCTCAACTTTGAGATTGATAATACAAATTTATGAATTAATTATATGTTTTCACGTCTAAATGTTACGGATTCAATTTTGGGTAGTGTAGGAATAAAAACAAATATTTATTTATTAAAATTTTAATTGCAAATACACTACAACACAGGGAAGGAGAATAAATAGATACACCCAAGTGATCAGAAAATTCTGAACAATTCAGCATAATAGAATTAGTTAAAACGAAAAAAAAAAAGAAAAAGGAAGCATCCTGGACAACCTCTCATGTCCATTTTCGACTCTTTCCAGAATTACCTGCAACAAATGACCATAACTTTAGAACATATTTATGATAATTAAATATCAATATAATAAATAAGTTGCACTTGCTAGATCAGGGTATTCTGATCACAAGACATCTGAATGTATGTATGTACTCGCTTAAAACATTTAAGGGTGCAGTATCTAAGCTGTAAAGGATCATTCCCAGCCGACTTCGGCTGGCTGGGGTGGCCTTTTGGTTGTTTGAAAGACCTCCCAAATGTCGGAGGTGACGGAGTGTTGCAGTGGATAGAAAATGGCTCAAAAACTCTTCCTATCCGGCTTCGAATCTCCATCAATCAGTTTGAGATCATAATTAGGTGAGCGCTAACGGTAACGCGCACGCCAACACGTCACGTGCATATGAAAGACTTCGTTTGGATATCGAGCCTAAGGTAGTCTCCTTCCAAATAAAGTCGGATCTAAAATAAGGGCAATGTCGTTTCTAAAAAAAACAAAAAAAAAGGCATGTCAATTTTAGCATTTAGATGTTTTTTTTTTTAAATTTTGAGCATGAAAATGATTAGTTACACTTAAAAGTGTTAAGACAGTACAGTTTGAATATATATATATATATATATATATATATATATATTTCTTTTTTTTAATAAAATATTTCGTTGTTTTTAAATTCGGAAAAGAAGAAAGAAGTGGAAGGAACTATACCATATATATATGCCTACTATGGGCAAGTCAAATCTGGAGGGGGGTTTTTGCCGCAGGTAATAAGGAGCTTGATTGCAAGTGGGAGAAATATATCCAGGTTGAGCACCTTAGCCTTTATTTCTAAGCACAAGCAAATAGCAGCTTCAACCTCCGCCAGCCCAGCTATCAGTGGGCAGCACTCATTGGCTGCCGGATCGCCGAGGTGGATGTCAACGAGACCGCCGAGTAGGTTTACGCAGGCACCGAGCTTCAGACTGTCAGCTGGGCAAGTCTTTGGTGGTATGCCGCATCCCGGCTTTGGGGTCGGGCCGGTCGGCGGTGATCCTCCAATAACCGGGGGGATCAGCGGCGGCAATGTCACAGGCGGCAGGGTAACAGGCGGGTTTGGTATGATCGGTGGTTTTCCGCTGATCGGTGGTACGGTCACAGGTGGTTTTCCAAAGATTGGCGGGAGGATAGGCGGGAGGATTGGCGGGAGGGTCACTGGTGGATTTCCGATGATCGGTGGGAGGATCCCTGGTGGTGTACCGATGATTGGCGGCGGGTGCGTCACCGGTGGATTTCCGATGACTGGGGAGTGGAAAGGTGGTTTTCCGATCACTGGGGGTTTGGTAATAGGCGGTTTGCCAGTCGGGGGCCTACTAATAGGTGGTTTGCCAATGACCGGGGGCCTAGTAAAAGGCGGTTTTACGATGATGGGAGGACGACGGGGTGGTGTTTTAGTTTTGGGAGAGTGGAACGGACGACCCTTGTGGTGTTTCGGAGGGTGGATGCAGAAGAAGCAGTTGGCGAGGGTGGTCGGAATGGAGGAGGAGAGCGACAGCATGAAGAGGAGTAGAAGAGCAGAAAGTTTGGAGGAGTCCATGGTTGTGTATGGTCTCTTCCTCTTCTGCTAGCTCCAGCAGCAGTAGCAATGGTTAGGGTTTGTGAGCATGAAGAAGATGTTATATAGACTAGTGCTGGTATAGTGGTGTATGGAGGGAGAGGTACCATACAAGAAACACAACACGTGACATTTGTTGGAAATTTTAAACAAAAAGTAATTTATTTTGTAACTAGTACCCCATTTTAACTAGTCTCTGACCATAAGTAAATATTTTCAACAAATATTATCAAAGAAGAGGAGATCTTCTGCTGCTACTTACAAATAAAAAAAGAGTAATATTTGGGGATCTATTCTACGTACATAGGTATCGTTAGGAACAAAAGACTTTTTTTTTTTTTCTTAAGAATAGCAACATTCATAAGTAATAACATTGTTACATATTCCGAGTCCTATATATTATATATATATATATATATATATATATATATATATATATATATGCTATGTGTCATTTGTTTTGCTATAGTAACACATAGCGCAAAGTCAATATTTTATTAAAAATAATAATTTATATGAAATTAAAATTATAAATAAAAAATAAGTTTTTAACTTAACATTTTATAAATATGACTAACATATGTGTATCGTACAGATATAAAATTAGTTAACTTAATTTTGCTCTTCTTTTAATGCTTTATATATATGACTAACATCCGAATATCGTACGGATGTAAAACTATGCAACTAAATTTTTCTCTTCTTTAAATTATTATTGGTTTTGCACTACTACATTGCACATATATTAATTAAAATTTTACTTAAATAAGAATTTTATTATTATTTAGTATATATATCTTTAACATATATGGTTAAAAAATTATTTATATGTATTATAAAAAATTTAAGAATTTATAATAAATAAATTTAAAATGTTGCTTTCTTTTTAATTATATAAGCTTTTATAAATTGATTATATGATTTTCTTTGTTAACGAATAAATGTTCATGAGACATTATAAGATAAAAGAATGCATATAGGACATTGTATTACTAAGTAAAAGGATTAATTGCATATTAATCCCTCTCTTTTAAAACATTTATATATCAGACTTCCAAAACGAAAATATATACTGTTTTACTTTTTTAATAAAAAAAATGTACTGTTAATACATAAATGGAGAAAGACGAAAACTTACTATGCATATGTCATCATATTAATATATTTTTTATTAAAAATTAATGCATAAATTGCAGAAAAACAGACTGAATATATAACAACCCTTACTACAATGATAAAATGTTTAAAAAAAAATTATAGTTCAGTCCTCTAAAAATAATATTTGTTCGGTTTAGCTTTTAAAAATAGAAAAATGTGCAACATGGAGAACAAGGTGCGTAACTATATTGGCACAAAAAATATATTTTCGGAGGCTGAAATGTAAAGTGTAGGAATATTATGGCTAAAATACAATTATATTAAAACATGCTGTGTTGAAACATATCCATCACAACTATCAAATCATATTAAAACCCGTACCAGCAGGCATATTAAAACGCGTAATAGCATATGAACAACCGGTAAGCCGGTCGAAAATATTTTATTTTAAAATAAGATATTATTTATATTTAAAAATAAGATATATTCATATTAAAAAAATATCAATCTCACGAGAGTAAAATAAAAAGTACGAAAAAAATTCGGCATGGCTCATTACAGAAAAAATAATGGCTATTCATATAGAAATTTATCACCATATAAAGACACTCAAGAAGTCAAATAAAATTAGTTAAATAATATTCTCATCAAATAAAACCACTCAAAATATAGTAGAAAAAAGATAGAGAAGCTCTAAATACACGATAGTCTAGTCGCAACACCAATAAATATGGAGTAAAATATGGGTAATTATCTGTCCCTATTTATCCGCACGAAGATCTATCCACATATGCAAGATGTATGCACATGGACGGATCCAATGTATTGCAAGTACGGTCAAATAACCTCACTTGATTTTAGGTATGTGTGTATATATATATATATATATATATATATATTATATATGTGTGTGTGTATTATATAGTGATTTTTTTATTATTCAAAAAGTAAAAATGTGTAGAATTTGTATATGATATTTACAACCTCCGAAACATTTACAAATATTTCAAAACATTCATGAACATTTCATAACATCCAAATTTCATAGAACACTTACGGATATATCAAAATACTCCAAAATACTTATATATACTAAGAATAATTATGAATAGGACTGAGCATTACCCGAACCTACCCGAAAAATCAAACCGAACCGACCCGAATAAAGCCAAAATTTCGGGTTCGGTTCGGGTCCGGTTCGGTTCGGGTCGACATTTTAATAGTTCGGGTTTATATAATTCGGTTCGGGTTCGGTAGTCGAATTTCGGTTCGGTTCGGGTTGGACCCGAATTATCTTAGCAAGTCACATTTTAGTTAGTTTTCGTTGATTTTATGTGCTAATTTTTTCTTTTTAAACAAAACATTAATATTACAACTATTCGGGTCGACCCTAACCGACCCGAATCCGAATTGGTATTGAATAAAAATAATTTTTTTTATTATTCGGGTCAACCCGAACCAACCCGAACTGACCCGAATTTTAATCGGTTCGGGTCGGTTCGGGTTGACACGAAATTCGGATCGGTTCGGGTCTGAAAGTATTCGGTTCGGGTCACCTTAAGAATTTCGGTTCGGGTCGGTTCGGTTCCGGTTGACCCGAATGCTCAGCCCTAATTATGAACACTCCAAAATTTTTCGTAACACATACAAATATTTACAAACACCCTAAAATACCTACGAAAATGCTAAAGTTTGATTTTGTTGTTGAATGAAATTTAATTTTTTTTCATAACTTTTCACTTTTTTTTTTGTATTTATTACGATTAAATACAGAATTTGAATTTACGCTTTGGGGTGTTCTTAAACGTTTATAGATATTTTGAACTATTTTATATTGTAATACATAATTAAAATACTTACACTTTTTTTTAAATTGATATAAATTTAAATAGTTTGCACTCTTATTATTGTATTATCACAAAATATTGCTATTTTTTTTCCGACCACACTTAATATAATTCCTGATCCGCCACTGTGTTTGCAATATAACGAAATATAGTATAAGAGCTTCGCGATTTTCAGTTGCACGTATGATTGTTGCGTTCAAATCTGATACATAATAAAGCAACGTGAATATAGTGTCAAGCAAGTCTAAGAGGATAATAGTATGAAGATTCTCTCCAAATTGTTCAACGCTAAAGAAAGTGGCAAACGATGGCCGGTCTGTTAGCCTAATGATATTTAGTAGACGTTCATAAATATTAGAAAATGAGCAAGAGAAAAGCAAATTGTGCTAGAATATTAGAATAAGGGAAAAAAAAAAGTACTTTATACATCTTGTATATCTATTAATTCATCTAAAGTAGAAGTGGTGGTGATTCACAAAGACTGTCTGCTCAAAATTATAAAATTTTAGCATGATCTGAATAAATGGTGTACGAATATTCACATCATTTTAGCAATTTAAAAGGAATAGAGATATCCAGCACCCTGTTATAGTAACATAGAAATATTATTGTGTTAGCATCTGCTATTTGTCATAGCCATTAGAATTCATGATGCAATTAAATTCATATTTTTTGCATCAGAACATATATATATATATTATTATATGCTAATCTCCACTCGACAGGAGCACGACTTGCTCCTGTCGACTCCGCAGCCGTCGGATCGCGACGATCCGACGGCTGAGATCACGCGCGTGTTTTGTAAGAGCTCGGATCGATTTTAGCCGTCGGATCGCCTCGGTGATCCGACGGCTGACATCACATGCGTGTTTTTGAAGAGCTCGGGTCGAATTTCAGCTGTCGGATCGCCGCGATCCAACGACTACGAACTCGACAGGAGCAGGCCGAGCTCCTGTCGAGTGAAGATTAGTCTATGTCTACATATATATATATATATTATATTATATATATATATATATATATATATATATATATATATATATATTATATATATATATATATATATATATAACAATCGATGGTCCTGAATAATAACATTTCTATCTTCAGATGCTATGTTCTGGTTCAAAACGGTCGGTATCTTAGCATCACGCATTGTAATTCTTTCATTTAATGCTCTTAAAAAGTAAAGACAAAAAAAAAAAAAAAGAAAAAAAAAAGAAAACAGTTGGTGGTAAAGCAAGAAATGCAAATCTAGCAGTACAACTGAAGAGATCACGGACTAACAAAGCTCCAAGATGGCCAGCAATGCAGCTGAAGAAACAACCCAAAACCCATGAAGGAGAAGACATATCAACCCTAGCCCACAAGGGCATCCTCGTTCTGCTGCTTCTAATCTCCCGCACCTGGCGTGATCGCTCTCCTGTCTTTCGCTAGAGGAGGCCATCCAAATCGTGGACACAGTTAGCGGTAAAAACGAGCCGAGTTTCAGTTGAGTACCACTAAGTTTAAGTTCTGCTCGATTGCTTTATCTCGAGCTTGACGAGCTTCAGAGGTAAAGCTCGAACTCAAGTCGACTCCAACTCGATTTGATTGCATGAATTTGGATAAACTCGAATGGAGATCAAACGCGTTTAAGTGATTTGGTTGTAAAAGATAAATAAATAAAATAGAAAAATTTATTTAGCTTCACGAGTTCAATGAGCTGAATAACACGATACACAAACAGCTCATTTAATTACTCAAATTTGAATCTGTATTCGAACTCGACTCGAGATCGGTATGACTTAAGATATAGCCGAACTTAAGTGAGTTCGAGCCCGGAATGCTCATAAGCAGCTTGGTTCGTTTCAGTCCTAAACACTGTGAGCAAGCAAGATAATTCAAGCAGCAAATTGGTTGTAAAATTGTGGATCTACGAGATCCTACTCATGCATACTTCTAGGAATAACATACAGGATCTTCGAGTTATCTCACAGTTATGAAAAGTTGATATGCGTTCTTGCTATCTCCTACGTACGGCTAGATGTCCAGTGATCTAGCAATCTCACTAACTGTAGGTCTAACGGCTTCTAGAATCATCCTCACAGAAACTTTTCAAATCTTTGGATTCCGGTCAATAGAGGTTCAGCCAAGATATATAACCTATATTTATATCCTTAGTCGATATAATAATGAAATATTTGAATATAAGAAAGCATGATTATTAGGCATTATCTAGTATGTTATCAAATACAAGATAATTCAATGTAACAGTTGATGCTAATTGTTCCACCAGCCTGAGCAATAATTTCTCAAAGCTTATACTTGCAAAATTCATATATCTCATAATGATTATAAAAATAGTACTATAAATTTTAATTTATTTACATATAGTGTTTTTATTTATTTATTAGATATATTATTATTTAATTTTAAAAAAAATATATTTTGAACTAAAAAGTTATATATTTTATTTTTGCAAACAACTTTATGAATGATTTTTTCTTTTTTATAAAGAATAGTTTTATATGAGTTTTAGTGAGTTAGGTGCAATTAACTTATTTATGGCTAGACCATTGTAAAACTTCTCAAAATCATGGGGTAAGTTGTAGGTTATTGAACATATATGTACTAACTTCAAATCTCTAGGTAGCTGGAATCAACTCAATTCATTTGTACTAATGAAAACATTTAGGCGTCCTTCTGTTTTGTTTTTCTTTTCTTTTCTTTTTCTTTTCTATATTTTGGTTATAAAGGAGTTGAATATAAGCCCTTACTCCCCTAGCTACTACTTTAATCGCTTGAACATTAGCTTATTATTTTTGGATATCACTATAAGCTTTTGTTTTTAGGGAAATACAATTATAGCTTGAACTTAAAAGTCGAACCTTCAGCAATAATAAGAGATTTTCTCGTAAAAATCGCTTGTCTGTCATTTTTTTAAAATTAACTTCTCAACTGACAACAGTAAATTAGCTCTTTATAATACTAACTTTACATCTCTATAATAAAAATTTAAATTTAGCAACACTATCATAATTTAATCATAATACTAAAAGAGCTCGACCTTTTAGCCAAACACTACGATACAATGCTAGCAATATTATGACAAACCAATGGTAACACTACTCTAGCCGTCTAGAACGCTTATGAGTTTCCGGAGACTTATAGTACGTATTTTATAATATAAAATGTAAATGGTATTGGCTCGTTAAGGTTAATAACGATCTAAGATTCATTGTCTCTCTCTTTCGACCAAAACTAAAAAACTATCGAAATAGCCAAAAAAAAAGAAAGAAAAGAAAGAAGAGAGAGCAAGATTTTCTGTGCCGAGCGGAGTTTCGGTAAACTCATATCCCGACGGTGACCGTGCCGTTGGTGCCGTGCCGACCGTGCCGATATATATTTATTTATTTATTAAAAAATAAAAATTAAAAATTCAAATATTAGATTTTTTTACACGTGTCGTACCGTACCGATAACTGCCGGAACAGATATGTGCCGTCCGGCACGAGCTATGCCGACCGGCATTGAAAAACATGAGAGAGAGAGTGAGTGAAATCCTACTCTAAGAATGGTTATAGTGACGTGTATTTTCTTGTGAAATCATGAGTTCTAAAGCAGACGAGAATATTATAGTATGAGAAACCACAAGTTCTTATAGGAGTTAGCTGGTAGAACTTAGGGTTTTTGTGGCTGGATTCTGTTGTCATGTACAAGATCCACAGTTGTCCTCCGATGTCTTTGCTCCGCCATTATTGCCGTGTGTCAACGGACAGTGCAGAAATCAGAATGCCGGATCCAGCTGGTTTCTGAAGGCAAAAGACGCTATTTGCCAAGAAAAATGTCCCTTTTAAGTTAGAGCAATAGGCCCACGACGTCTTCTAGCACCGGTATAGCACGGATTGTAAAACTTCATCCTCATGAAATAGATATCTCAACTTCGAATGCTGTAATCGTTCAGCTGCAAGAGTTTGAAGATTTATTTTTCTATATTTTGCAAAGGATCACACTGTTGAAGCAAAAGATTTACTATATTGGTATTCAGAAGTTGTACACGATATATTTACAAGGCACTGTAGGACTCACTCTCTTGATCGCACACAAAGCATAATCCGAGCCGTACGTTTGTTAGCTCTCAACACACTTTGATTTTTCTCACCATACACTCAAGCACTATGATGATATCCCTATTTATATTAATCAAGGAATCCAATGGGCGGCCTAGATTGATCTAAACGTACAGCTCGGATTATGCTTCTAGAGTACCCTCTCTTGTTGACTAAGTAACAAAAATTCAATGAAACTTTCTAGAGCTGTTTTATCTAATTAAGCTCTAGAGCATTCTAAATGATGAACTTGAGAGAGCTGTTGATAGGCTTGGGCTTAATTGATCCGTAACACACACGAGCTTTCGGATCTGTTTGTGATAAAAGATTATGACTCTACGATTGGTGAAGGAAATGGGCCGGTATCGTCCGTAGTTTGGTTGTTACAACGATAGTACTAGGAAGGTGGGCTACTTACGGCCAGATTTTGAACGATATTGGAAAAAAGATCGGCGGGTGAACTGCAATAAGCAGGCGAATTTCTGTCTTTGAAATCTCTTGTTTTAATTAAAAAAAAAAAAAAAGAAGGAAAAGAAAAGGATACCAGCTGCAGCAGGTGAACTGCAGATACAATGCTACAAAAGGAAACATTTTCTTAACATCACCTACAGAGCTTCCTTTACGATTGATGTATCCTTGTTCTTCTCAACAAAAAAATAATTAAAAATTAAAGATTAAAAACAAAAAAAAAAGAAAAAAAAAAGAAAAGAAAAAAGATTGATGTATCTCTGATTGCATTTTCAAGTCAAGTAGTACAACAGAATTATGCTATAGAAAATGCCGTCACTGTATGTCCTGTATTTGTTCTCATGACGAGTGTCCTACGGAAACAATCTCTTTCTAGATATAGTTATATAATTCTTGTATCCAATGACGAAATTTGACTGGGATATTATTATTTGTCAAGAACCATAATCCATGTTCTTTCAAAGTAGTTAGGAAAAATTCTCTCCTAGTTTGCCGTAAAATAAATTAATTAAAATCTTGCGTTTTACTTGTAAACTGCTATAAGTAGACTGGGTCATTCAGAAGCACTGATAGTGCCAAATGAGCACACTGGCTAACATTTCAAGATTGAGATATTATACATTTACTGCCAAATTATTTTTTTTTAAAACTGACGTCTATTTGTACAGTACATAAATTTACTGAAATTCGGCTCGATTTGGCATAAAAAATCTTAGTCTTAAGGCCATTGATTCTTCGACAGACCACTTTTTGTCGTGTTTCCAACAATCTCTATCCTCATGATTATAAGGCCAGCTATTACTGACTCCGACACTTTTAAGTTCTGAAAATTGATCTAAACAAATATACTATGTCTATGATATAAAACAGAGAACAATTAGTAGATAAGACTCATTCAGACAATACAACAAACGCCTGGTTGACAAATCTAATATTTTGAACCACCTGGGTTACCTAAGTTTGTTGGATTCTTCAGAAACTCTTGAGAGCTCTTACCATAACTTCAACAGTTATATCACAATGAGAGATGACTGCAATTTATGAGTCTGTATATATGTAAGTAACAGACGTGCATCTATCATGTGTTATTGTTCTATTAGTTTAGAAATAACTAATCATATGTTATTTTTTAATTAGTAGTGGTATAACTCATTAAGGTTATCGGGTGAGTTTTCAAGTAACTCAAGGCAGTGGGTACTACTTTAAGAGGACGGCGGTCTGTTACAGTGGTAGGGTGTCGCAAAAAGCCTCACTAGTTTGATTTTGACTTTCGGTGCTCTCAGCTGCGTATTTTAGAATTTTAAATCTGGCTGTTAAGTGCACGTGCGTCCCAAAAGCTTACAACGTTGCACTTTCAAATATCATGTCGAAAAAGCTAAGTGACGATTTAATACGAGCAGAGCCCTAGCACTAAGCAACTTATGCCATAAACAAAACAAAGGGAAAAAAAAAATCTTTATTCTTTTTTTTTTTTGATAAAAAAAAAAAAGAAAAAGAAAATCTTTATTCTGAAAGGTTGAGGACCTTGAGGTTGATGCTGATAGAGCCGAGTTAGGCCCATGGAGGACTTTTAATAACGAGGCTGCGTTCAGGCCTGTAACCCGGTGAGCCTAATGCAGCTCTAGTTCCACCAAGCTAAACCAGAATGTTTTAAGTGTGTGTTTTGTTTTGCTTTTCCTCGTTTAGATAAGAAAATTGTGATTACTTCATAAATTTGAAGTCCAAACAGGTCATTAACTTACGTTTAAAAATTTTATGTTTCTACATTTTAAAATATTTTTTGTAGATTATCGTGGTGTAATCCAGAATACAAGTGCACTCCTCCGTATGAACCTCAAACTTATAAAAAATCTCCACACCCAATCATAACCGATGCATTGGGATCGAAATTATACCTACCATAAACAGAGCTCCTACTATGGATACAAAAGATTTTCTTTCAATAAATGTTACGGAAAATTTTCATCCCATGCAATCGGAAATTTGAATGATGACGTTTTTTAAGGCGCTCTCCAACGAGTCGAGCTAATCCCGCTTGTTACCTATTAAAATATAAGTTGCTCAAATTCCTTACCTCAAAAAAGGGAAAAAAAAAAAAAGCAACAATTTGACACGTAAATATGAATGACAGGCCAAACTTTGTTTACTGGTCTAAGTCATGCCTAACTTTGTTTACTGGTCTAAGTCATGCTAAATCCTGCTTAAGCTGAATAAATCTCATGTATTTAACCCCAACATTCATCCCAACAGGGGTGAGAATAATTGACGGTTGAGAGCACGGACGTCCGTGCGGAAAAATTACTGACATCTGTGGAAAACGTATCCTACGAACGTCCGTAATTTTTTCCGCACGGACGTCCGTGCTCGGTACTATTTTCCAATAATCAAATCCCAGCCATAGCCCTTGAAACTTCGTTAAATAGGATGTATGGCTAGTTTGCTCTCTAGCAATATTAAAAGGAAAACTAATAATGATCTTGGCTTGAAACAATGGAAACGTTTGTACATACAAGTGCAAATAAATTATTAAAATACTAGTTCTTAAATTATTAAAGCATGAAAGTTTATTTAGAAAATAAGAATAACAATCATCTCAATCAATTTTGAAATTCCATGATATTTTGCTGCAAAGAATATGAAAATTCTCTTATATTTAAAATAGGAAATATAAACGTTTGTTGTTGATCTCTATACAATATATGTAAATCAAATAGAATAACTAGTTATTTTCCATGTGATTTACAGTTTAATCTTTTTACACTTCATCTTCTAACTTAATAATAGAAAAGACTATGATCATCTTGCTCTCTTAAAATTAAAAGGTGTCTATCCTCTCTTAAAATAGTGGTTCGGTGCAACCGGCCTACGTCCACTCTCTTGCCTCCGTGAAGACTTTCCACTAGACGATAGTCTTCCGGGTGACTACCAAACCGTACAATTAGTTTTTCGCGGCTAAGCTATAACCCGTGTCCCTTGGTTTTGCGGGCTCACCAAGCAACCGATCTCTTCCTAGATTTTCGCGGTTATCCTAGAACCCGATGTTGGTTTTTGGCTAACCCAACAACCTTACCATTACTCTCAAATAAAATCAAAAACCCCAAGATACAACCACTCTCAAAATCTCACTTTGAAGGCAAGAGGGTTTAAGGCTCAATCTCAATATTTACAAGTTAAAGCTCAAATTCTAGTTCCTAGGGGGCTTAGGAACCTCTCTAAGGGATATGAAATATTTTGGCAAGTGTTGGAACAGTTAGGAGCCAAAAACAAGTCATCCCATATTTATAAACTTCCCAACGGCTATATCCGAATATTATCGGTCGACTGGATCAAATAATCGGTCGACCGAAACATAGTTATAACGGTCGGATTTCGCATAGTTTCGGTCGACCGTAGGATAGTTTCGGTCGACCGAAACTCTCTTTGGAAGTATATTATAAGTACTCAAGAACTATTGGTCGACCGGTTTCTTGATTTCGGTCGACCAAAAATGTTTCTGAGTTAACTAATTTTGGAACTTATGGTTTTAAGGTTTTTTTTTTTATCCGAATTTATTTTTCCTATGAGCTTTCACTTAAATCAAGACATTTAGTTCTAGATCTTACATTATTACACACTCATACAAATTGAAAAATACAAATCAAGAGGGCTTCGGCTTCGTAAAAATCCAACTTGAAGCTTTAAGTAATTCCGACTAGATTTCTTTGCTTCTTAGTTGATCTCTAGGCTTTGTCTTCACTTCTATGTTTGTTCTTTGACTTTGGTTGCTTGATCTTCTTTGTTTGCTCCATTCGGCTCCTTAAGCAACATCTATCTTATAATCACTTTGAACAAATTTGTTAGATTAATTTTGCTAAGTGTTTGTTATCATCACAATCATCATCAAAATCACACTAGGGTCAACAGTCTAGATTAAGCACCAATATGTGGATCCACCTTTTTCAAGTGAGAAAGTGACCCGGCCGGTGGTTCGGCGGGATAGAACTGCAAGACTAACAGAATGATATCAGAACTACCATGTTATCTCTATACTAGGTGCGAAGTTCAGACAGAAAACAAGAATAGCATATATATATGTACAAGTAAATTTTTTTTTTTTCAAGAGAGATATGCCGGGAATTATGAAGAGCCTGTCTTATGTATATCATGTAAAGTTTGATATGATTTCACATGTGAATATGCAATGGATGATCTGAGTTGATGTGAGCCGTGAATTACATGCTGACTGGTACGTTAAAACGATATATATAATTTGGTGAATGGCCTAATTTATGGTTTGTACTAGTTATTTTTGTGTAGATGATACTACAAATTAAAAGAAAAAGATAAAAATAGGTTGAACCCATACTTTTTGCGAGAGATATTGAGGAAGAAATGTATTTAATTATTCAAGTACTAATCAAGTATTGTACAAAGAGCAAGATTTAAACGTCTAATTTATAAGTCATGACTGAAGTGCCCTATCAGTCTATCAAGAAATAAATCGATAACTTCTAATGTGAGGAGACTTTCTTTCATGTAAATGGATAAAAACACTATTATTTTAGCATTGTTATTATCATAATAACCGTACCCGACCATCCCGAAAGGAGACTCCTAACGAGCATCGTTATTGTTGTTCCTGATGAAGCCACCAGACAAAGCCACCTGTACAAATAGCACTATCCAAAAATCCGACCCGACCCAACAAAAGAAAAGGGTAAAAATTCAAGTTCTGATTTGGATCGAGTTGACATTCTAAAAGATTCAGGTTAATAAATTTTGGTTCGGGCTGGAGGGTGGAAATTCGGATTGGGTCAGGTTATAACTGAAATTTTAACCTACTATATAATATCTATTTATGAGTTATGGCCTTCAACCATCCTCCTCCCACAAACTCTAAATCAAATTCCTTCCACCCCCTCCCCCAAAATTCTTCCGCCACCATCTCCCATCTCGACTTCCCTTCCACCTTTGCTGCTTGCCGCCACCTCTCCCCCAACTCTCTCTCTCCTTCCCTCATCCCCCACCTCCTCCGTGCGACGTTGACTCGTCTCCCTAGCTAACGCCTTCACTGCCGTCAACTCCGTCCGTGCTGCCATTGCGTCTTTGAACATGTCATGCTCACTACCCTTTCCGCTCTCATCTACGCCTCTGCTCTCCCACATCTTTATTCGGTTCGGATTGAGTGCAAATTTGGGCAGGGTTGGGCCTGTGCTTCTTCGGTTTCGGGTCGATCTTATTAGGTTCAGGTCAGGTAGGGTTTACCAAATGGTCAACGTGGCGTAACCGGCTGCAGAATGGATAAAAGCACTTACTAAAGTGACTTCATTACATATCAAACCAGTGAACCTCCCAAGTATGCCCTAGTCGATATATGAGATGAGACCAGCAATTTTAACCCCTTGATTTATCAAGATATTAACTTGTAGAAGTAATTAAAATTTGGACTAATGATACCCAAGCTTTCTTCGCCTTTCTCCGTTTGCTTTCCTTTCTCTTTATGCATACAAGACAACACGAGTGGTAACCTTACATGGAAGTAGAAATATGTGAATGGTTTGCTTCTCCATGATATGATGCTTCTTCATCCCCTAGAAGTCATCTTGTCAGATCCATTCTTTATCATCACATTTCATACACTAAGCTACTGATTTTTTGAAGAAAAAGAAAATAAAAGCTTGCTTCTCTGTTGATTTCAGCTCATGAGGAGAAATTAACATATTCGAAAAGCACTACTAGTCCTAGTAATTCTAGCTTTTTGGCTATTTTTAACTTCTCAAAAGAATAAATATATTAGAGAAATCACCGTAGATCTATATATACAAATCTTCCTAATGCATGTGAAGTAAAATGCAAGCCATGGCGACAATCAACACCATGACTACCAAAGAGAAGATTTCTTAAATATTTTCACATTTGTGTTTGGATTTACTTGTGATTGACTGCATATGGTTTTCTAAGTGTATTTGTTAGAATGTAGTTGCTATTTATTTATTATCTTGTTAAGAATATTAGAATAATTATAGATATCTTATATTTAGAGATTATAAAATTTAGGAATTATGCCTTAAGAAAGTATGTATTAGATATTTGCTATTTTGTTTTTCTAGAGTTATATATAAGAACCACATTTATGTGATTATGTTCTTGGGTAGTTAAGCACGATACAATTTACTATAAAAGTTGCTCCTTTGTATTTTCATCATATTTAAATAAACATATTTTAACACCTATGAATAATTTCGCCGAGGGTGAGCTTTTTATACACTGTCCTGATGGCCTACAAGGCCCCCAAAAGATTAGAACAATCTCTGATCATTTAGGATCTTTTCTTACCTCTCTCTCTCTCTTCTCTCTCTCTCTCTCTCTCTCTCTCTATATATATATATATATATATATATATATATATATATATATATATATATATATATATATATATATACATATGAAAAGTGAACGCCCATTGCTGTCTAGAGATGTCATTTTGTCCTGTAAAGCAGGGACATCAAAATTTTAAATAACATTTGATGCGTGAATTCTAGCAAGCGCACTAGTCGCACAAGTAATAAAGAGTGAATAGAGTATCGTTCCCTCGGAGACTGAATTTACTGATTACCGGCCTAGGTTTAATTCTGATTTTATTTAACAACCGAAATTAAAGAATGAATAAATGTAATCAAATTCTATCAAAATAATGAGGTACATAATTTTTAGTTGCTTTGATAATCTAAATTTAATTATTTAGTGTCCAGAAATAACTTTGATCTAATTTTCAGCAGTCCTCGTAGATATTTAATATTCTCTCTCGAAAAATATCAAGTCTATTTATCTCTTATCAAACTTATATATCTCTACGTAAGTTGATAAGAAATAAACGCAATACATTTTAGGGACTTTAATGCTGCACGAGCTGTACGTAAATATCTCTATTTTACGTCAATTCGTGGTATATCTCATAAGATGCAATAGCCTAGTGGTGGCCAAATCACTCGTATCTATTTGAACCTTATGAAACATACAATATTAAATCATAGCTTGTTTCTGAATCACTTGATAATTAATTTCATATTATCATAGCAAGACTAGAAATTATGTCCTCAAAAGCTAAATTTATTTCATTGAGAAAAGAAAAGAGTTCATGATTACAAAATATGTCGCTCCCCTCGCCTCTCCAAAATCTCTCTCTATTTATATCTTACATTCACCTTCATTTTCTTCACTTCTTTAATTTTCCAAAATAATTTTTTCTCCTTTTAGTTTTTTCTTCATTTGGGTTGCTTTCCTTCATTTCTTCTTGCATTTACTTATTTGTTTTCTTCATTTTTCACAAGCTTCAAAGGCTTCAGTTGGGCTTCAAATCTATCCAGAATAACGTAAAATTGCTCCGATCCACCGGTCGACCCTTTAATGCGCATTTAACTTCAATTTAATAATTTTGACCTGCAAACAACCAACAAATAATAAAATTAGTGTATAATCAATGCTAAATTTATGTATAAAAATTATGCTTATCAACATTCACTTACAGAAAAGAGATAAACTACCACCAATTTGGGAAGAGCTTCATATTTATCACCACATTGTCTTTTTCACAAAATAAGTTCTTACTGCATATAACTCCAAGAAAATATGTTTATTTTGAACATATAAATAATTAATTAAACTGCTTGTTATCATCATAATTATATAGCAATGAATACTCTCCAAATGACTGAAAGCTCATGTTTAATAAAGTTCATAGAAATAGCAAGGATAACATATGGTAGGACTTTCATATCATGAATTGAGGGCTTCGGACGCGCATTCTACAAGCGCCACCCGTAAGAATATAAAACTCTCTCTCATTCGTACACAGTGAAGGATGAGGCGGAACCTGAGAACTGCTCGGGCCAAAATACTAGAATTCTTTAATTGAAATATGGATGGACATTTGAGAGTTCTGTTATAATGATTTGAATAAAATTTTTTCTTAATAATTTAAAAAGCAAATTTAATATAAACATCATCTACGCTCTACTAACTAAGAGTATCAACCTAAAATACAAGTCTAAATAAGGTTAGAATAATTTTGCAAGTCACCTCTTTGTGTGAATGATTGATAAATAATCCTATTTGCTATCCAATCAACTGCTTAAAAGATGGAACAATGTGACGAAAAAGCCACTGCTTTTCAAAAGACATACAGATCATCCACTATCATCTCAACATTCTTAAAAAAATTCCTAATCGGAAACTTAAAAGCGTTGCAAACGTCTAGTTTAGTATTCCAAAACTGTAGTATTACCAACACTTATATCATAATGTTCGTCTTGAAGTGTTCCGGGTAAATTATGTAGTGGTCTTGCGAGCTAAAAAAGTATAGTCCATGCGAACTAGAAAAATGCTCCGGACAAGTTAAAAAATTTTCTGGAAGATTATTTAGTCTTTCATTTGAGATGCCAATCTGCGTCAGTGGTTGTGTACATCAGCAATGAAAGGGAAAAAAAAACACTAATGAAAGAATGGTAAGTGCTTGTGAGACCACTCTTGGCCAGCTTCCATTACCTCTGAAGTTCCACTGGAAGATAAAAAAAAAAAAAAGCCAAGACTGGCTATCTTCTATGAATAAATTCCCATCAAGTGACCTACAAGAAGCAAAGAGAGGTGCATAATTAAGAGGGAGAAGAAAAATGAAACCCTGATTTGAAATTTCATCATGAGAGCATCTTTTCCTTTCATTGTGTTTGCAAGTGCTTAAATCCACAAAATCCTTTCAAGTAGACAAAAATAGATATACTTGAGCACTCCAGAACTTGCAGTGTCCACTTAAAAGAAAAACTTTACCTCCATGATTGCTTCAAACGTACTTTTCTGTTCTCATAATTCTCCACGATTCTGCATTAACTAAAAGTTAAAAAAAAAAAATGTTGATGTTACTCTTCCAGCTACACAGTCTTGTAACAGCTAATGATCAAGACAAGAATTTCCTAAATATTCAGATTTCATGTTTCTTTCTAACAAAGTCTTTCAGATGCCAAATTCAAGAGAGAGAGAGAGAGAGCGAGAGAGAGAGAGCAGAAAATGTATTTTTGGAGTTATAAATAGGTTTATAAAAAAGTAATACAACCAGGATTGTGAGTTAGATATATAAGAAAAAGCACACTGGTTTGTCCGCGATTCCATCATGAACAAGATTGAACCAAACTTTCAAGATGTAAAACATATTTCAAACAAAGATAAAAACAAAGCCTTCAATTCTTAGATTCGCTAATTTTATCGTCCAGCTTTAGAGAGATAAAGAGAGAAGGAGATTTTCACAGCTTTCTTGAACTGCTAAGTTTGCTTATTGGCCTCTGACTATAGCTTCCCACAGCTTTATTGAACTGCATCTTTAAATTTCCTCTCATCATGTTTGAATGATGGATGCAGTTCAAGAAAGCTGTGGAAGACTACAAGCAGGGCCATGCATTTTCCCCCCAACAAATACAAACAGTGCTATGTCTACCAGAGAGAGAGAGAGTTGAAGAGGAGAAACAAGAGAGAGAGAGAGAGAGAGAGTGAGTTGAAGAGGAGAAACAAGAGAGAGAGAGAGAGAGAGAGAGTGAGTTGAAGAGGAAAAACAAGAGAGAGAGAGAGAGGGAGTTGAAGATGAAAAACAATTGAAAATTAGAGCTATAATAGAGAGCCAAGAATGAGAAGTACAGAGGTTAGCTACTAGGGTTGAGATGAATATAAGAGAATGTGGGGGTGGTCTATATATAGATGAGGAAGGGAAGGTCTCGTGGGGATTGTATGAAACTAATAGTCCCAATCCCGAGAAGAATATAGGCCTGAACCCCACAACCCATAAGCTTTTTTTTCCCATCTTTTTTGTTGCTTTCCCCATTCCCATGTACATAAATAAACTAATATAATACAACTAAGTCCCTCAAAAAAGATGAAGTCTTTGGGGTTTACTTATAAGATTTTGGCCTCCAGATTTAAATTTAATAACCTTCTTCCATCGTGCATGTATAGAAAATGTTTGCTGTTGGTTTGTTTTTGGTGTGGTAGTGGGTGAGGAGTCTATTGCAAGATAGATGGGGAGATAATTTAATAAAATCCACCTCCCATGTGAGTCACCTACACTGAGTTAATAGCTTTGGTGAAGGCCTTTGTGGGTAGATGGAGGTACTCCATTGGCCCTTAGTTTGAAATTTTAAAAGTTCTATGTTCCCCAAATGGGATATACATTTTGCCATGTACTTGTATGTATTAGGCCAAGAAGAAGACCAGTACAACAAAGGTCTCACTAACAATTAATAATCCCATTTGAATTTCATTACACTTGGTAGAAATAGGTTAATCTTGGGAACAATAAAAGTTTCAAAATTAATAAAAATTTTAAAACCTAGGTAGGTTAGTTAACTTAGTTTAGATAATGAGATAATACTAATTTTACGTAGTTAACATATTTAGTTCACTTGCTCCATTTGGAGTTACAAATTTATGGAGAATCTCGATTAGCTGTAGTCAGTCATTAGTTCCTATGTTCGAACCCTAACGGCCCCACAAGTGGTGTTTTGAAGTTATTATGTATGATGACAGTTCGGAGCGGGGCACATGGTATACGGGTGTAAGTAACACCCCAATTTGATAGATAGGCAGGCTGGTAAAGAAGTTCCGATAGCTCAAATTTCTCCGGTAAAAGAGAAGATTAGTTGCCAATACTACCATGATCATGAAGTTCACTTTCAGTTACTTCTCCTTTTTTTTTCGTTTTTTTTTCCTAAGATTATCGTGGTGGAACCCGTAATTCGAGCCTCGCCCCCCTAGGAATCTCAAACTCACGGAAAATTCTCACGCCCAGTGTGGAAAATAATAAAAATATGTGGAAAATAAATTAGAGGAAAGACACAACGATTTAACGTGGAAACCCTAACGGGAAAAAACCACGGAATGCCTGTCCTCAAAATCATAGGGAGGATGGCTGAGAGATCCACTATTAATAGGAGAAATACAGGGATTTTAATTTAGGCAATTACAATCACCACAGAATCAATAATAGTATCTCCTACCAAGAATAGAAGATAATAATAATATCTCCTACCAAGAATAGAAGATTAATATCTCCTACCAAGAATAGAAGATAATAATAATATCTCCTACCAAGAATAGAAGATACTAAAATATTTCCAACACTCCCCCTCAAGTTGGAGCGAATATGTCGATTGAGCCCAACTTGGATAACAAATGCTGGAATTGTTGTTTAGCTAGCGGCTTCGTCAACACATCTGCCAGTTGATCTTTGCTTGAAACATATGGAGTGTCAATTATCTTGGCTTGGACTTTTTCTCTGATAAAGTGGCAGTCAACTTCAATGTGTTTCGTTCTTTCATGAAATACTGGGTTGGAAGCAATATGTTGAGCTGCTTGATTGTCACAATACATCTTCATTGGAATTACGGGAATAAATCCCATATCTTGCAATAAGGCTCTCAGCCATACTAACTCACTGGTGGTGGATGCCATTGCTCTGTACTCAGCCTCTGCACTTGATCTTGCAACAACATTTTGCTTTTTACTCTTCCACGCAACAAGATTGCCTCCAACAAACGTACAATATCCTGTGGTAGACTTTCTGTCTTGGAGGTCACCTGCCCAGTCAGCATCTGAATAGCCAGTAATATCAAGATGTCCATTTTTTTGAATAATAATCCTCTTCCTGGAGATCCTTTGAGGTAGCGAAGAATGCGTTCTACCATTTCCATGTGCCCGACTGTAGGGGCACTCATAAACCTGCTAACATAACTTACTGCAAAAGAAATGTCAGGCCTCGTGATAGTTAAATAGATGAGACGACCAACTAACCTTTGATATCTCCCAATGTCTTGCAATGGCTCGTCATTCAATTTAAATTTTTCTTTATAGTCCATTGGAGTTTCTGCAGGCTTAGCACCAAGTTTTCCAGTCTCTTTTAGCAAATCAAGTGTATATTTTCTCTGAGTGATGAAAATACCTTTTTCATGATTACTTGCAATCTCAATGCCCAAGAAGTATTTCATGTGACCGAGATCTTTGATGTCAAATGTCTCACTTAAGTGACCTTTGAGGTCGTGGATACCTTTCAAGTCATCTCCTGTAATAACAATATCATCTACATATACAAGAATCACAATGGTGCCAGATGATCCCTTTTTAACAAACATGGATGAATCGGACGTGCAAGATTTAAATTGAAAATCAAGTAATGTGGAGCTCAACTTGCCATACCACGCTCTTGGTGATTGTTTAAGTCCATATATGGCCTTTTTCAATCTACAGGCCAAATCCCCACGAGTTTCCAAAGGATGCCCTGGTGGAAGTTTCATGTATATTTCTTCTTCTAGATCTCCATGTAAAAAAGCATTCTTTACATCCATTTGAAACATAGACCAACCAAGATTAGCAGCAATAGATAAAAGTACACGAAAAGTATTCATCTTAACAACAGGAGCAAATGTTTCTTTATAGTCAACACCATATGTCTGAGTGAACCCTTTTGCAACTAATCTGGCCTTATACCTCTCTACAGATCCATCACTATTATATTTGATCTTATATACCCATTTACAGTCAACTGGGCGTTTATTTTTTGGCAGTCTACATATATCCCAAGTGTGATTTCTGTCAAGAGCTGCAAGTTCATTATGCATAGCATCTATCCATTTAGAGGAATTTCTCGCTTCATCATATGACATAGGTTCTTGTTCTTTGTCTAAATTTGCAAGAAAACTAGCATAGGCACAAGATATCTTATCATAAGAAATGAACTCTTGGATAGGAGAAGATACCGTATAATATGTAATGTAATCCTTTAAATGTTCTGGTGGGCGGATGACACGGCCACTTCGAGTGGTTGGTTGGCATTGAGTACTAGAGGAGCTTGGTACATCTGAACTATCATGTGACGTATTTTGAACAGGAACAGTTTCGTCTAAGGATGGTGAAGGATTGATTTGTACCTCTGGAGTATTTAAAGTTTCTGAACTTTCTGGCGTGTCTGATGTAATTCTGTATTCTGAACTGTTCTGTATTTCTGACCTATTCTGCATGGCTGGGATACTCGTCTGACAAGATTCTGAACCAACGTGAGGTATGAAGTGATCAGGTTCAAACCTGGTGTTATTCTCCCCCTGAACTTGATCACGAAAAAATGGCTGATTTTCCACAAATGTGACATCCCTGGAAACATAGAACTTGTTATCTTGTGGATTATAGCACCGATATCCTTTTTGTGTGGAGGAATAACCAAGAAAAATACATTTACTAGCACGATGATTAAACTTTCCCTGATTCTGCAAGTGAACAAAGCATAAGCAGCCAAAAATTTTCAAGTGAGAAATATCATACTTCTCTCCTTTCAATATTTCCAAGGGGGATTTATTATCCAAAACTCTGCTAGGCATGCGATTTATCAAATAACAACTAGTGAGTACAGCATCTGACCAATAATCTTTAGGAACATGCATTTGAAACAATAAACAACGTGTCACTTCAAGTAAATGTCTATTCTTGCGTTCAGCAACACCATTTTGCTGAGGTGTGCCAACACAAGAAGATTGGTGGATCGTACCACTGATCTTAAGAAAATTGGAGAAATCTCTACTTGTATATTCACTACCATTATCTGTCCTCAAGATTTTAATCTTACTGTTGTACTGAGTAGCAACTAAGTAAGAAAAACTTTTATAAACATCAAGCACCTCACTTTTAGACTTTAACAACTGCAACCAAGTTCCTCGAGAAAAATCATCAACAAAAATGATAAAGTATCTGTAACCATCACGAGAGATAACTGGGGCTGGTCCCCAAATATCTGAATGAACAATTTCAAAAGGTTGTTTGGATTTATAGTTACTACGATGAAAAGGCAATCTATGCTCTTTTGAGAAATGACAAGTATCGCAAGATTGTGAATCTAAATGCCAAGAAAAATTCAACTGCTGTAAAACTACATCTGAAGGATGTCCTAGCCTACGATGCCAAAGCCATGACTCATTTTTGTTGTTCGTCCAAGTGTTGAGAGCCCTATGTATGGTACTTGCATCCATCACATAGAGTCCGCCATGCTCTCTACCCATTCCAATCGCTTTCCCTGAGGTCCTGTCCTGAAAAATCACATCATGAGGAGAAAATATAGCATTACAGTTTAAAGCTTTTGTAATCTTACTGACAGATAGCAGATTTGATGAAAGATCAGGAATAAATAATGCATCCGAAGTAGAGGAAAGCAAATCAAGTTTACCAACTCCTGTTATTGGAATTTTGTCACCATTGGCTATCCCGATTGACTGATTTAAGTGAGGTGACTTTATATCATAAAGAGCATGAGAGTCAGAAGTCATATGATCAGTAGCACCAGAATCGACTAACCAGTAACTAGATTTAGATGTAGATAAAAAAGTAGCGAGTTTACCAGATGTATGAGCAACCGAGGTATGTGATGGGGCCGCGCTATCTTTACTGTGCAGCCAACTCTTAAATTGTTCAAAAAGCTGTGTCTCTGACTCGGATGAATTCTGAGTTGAAATTTCGGACATACTTGCCACTGCAGCTAATTTCTTTTCTGAACTAGTATCCCTGCGCAGATGGGGATTCAATTCCCAACAACGTTCTTTTGAGTGTCCAGATTTGTTGCAGTGATCACAGTAGTACTGTGGGCGTGATCCTCCTCCTCGCCCACGTCCACGACCTCTTGTATAGCCAAATCCCCTTCCACCGTTGTCGTTTTTCTTAATCATGAAGGCGCTGGAATCAGCAGGTTCAATCTCTCGCTTAGTACCAATTACCTTCTTCCCTGTTTTTTCTCGAAAATCATAGGTACATACAGTGGTGACAGATGGAAGAGGGACAGTTCGAAGAATCTGATTTCTGAGATTTTATATTCATCTGCCAAGCTTGCAAGTAGCTGAAAGAGTTTGTCTTCTTCGTCTCTGATTTTCAGCACCTTAGCATCAGTTGTAAAAGGTCTATAAATACGGAGTTCTTCCCATTTCTTCTGAATTTGACCAAGGTGTTCTGTGAAAGTCTTGCTAGAATCTTGCTTGCAGTTGGATAGTTCACGTTGCAACTCAAAAATTCTTGCAGCATTATTTTGTTGACTATACATACTATAAATTGATTGCCAAAGATCTTTAGCATTCTCTGCATACATAAAATCTCAGAAATATCAGGTTCAATAGTTTTAAAAAGCCATGACATTACCAGATAATCATATGTGCGCCATTTTTTATAGGATTCGTCGATCTCAGATGGTGGATCATCCTCAATGTGGGTTAGTTTCGATCTTCCTCCTAATGCAATAGTGATAGATCGTGCCCATGAAAGATAATTTCTGCCATTTAGCAGAATATTTGTCAGTCTTGAGTCATCAACTGATTTGTTCGAGTTTTCTGAAGCCATTGAATCAATCAGATCGCAGATCTCGGACTGAAATTAGATCGGACTGATAAATGATCGGATCCCAATAGAACTTGGAATTGGGCTGAAATCCAACACGTCTTCTTCCTCGGCAGCGTCGTTCTTCTTCTCCGGCGGCGTCTGCGATTGCGAGGAATTGGCAGCAGCGGCGGCAGCGGATATAACAATGGCGGCAAGAATCAACGTCTAAGATTAACTCTCCACAGATCCAACGGTTCAGATTTGCTCTGATACCATGTGGAAAATAATAAAAATATGTGGAAAATAAATTAGAGGAAAGACACAACGATTTAACGTGGAAACCCTAACGGGAAAAAACCACGGAATGCCTGTCCTCAAAATCATAGGGAGGATGGCTGAGAGATCCACTATTAATAGGAGAAATACAGGAATTTTAATTTAGGCAATTACAATCACCACAGAATCAATAATAGTATCTCCTACCAAGAATAGAAGATAATAATAATATCTCCTACCAAGAATAGAAGATTAATATCTCCTACCAAGAATAGAAGATAATAATAATATCTCCTACCAAGAATAGAAGATAATAATAATATCTCCTACCAAGAATAGAAGATACTAAAATATTTCCAACACCCAGCCCCAACCGACAGTTACTTTCTTTTCCATTGTTCATAATGGAACAAAAACTAATTTTCCTGGAACTACAGTAATTTATAATGTCAAAAGGTGTAACACATTCAAAATCTTAATTATAGGATTAAAAAAAGGATTTGTTGATAAATTCTTTTAAAAAAAAATCTCCAATGCAATTTGGTAACCAAACACCTTTGACAAGATCAAATTAATTAAATCAAGAGAGTTCATTAGCAAGTAGTCTACATGCAAGAAGGGAAAAAATTCTAAATATCATAGGATGATGTGCAATAAAATAAATTAATTTACAAAAGAACATATTACTATAAAATAAAATATAAAAAAAAAAATTAAACGTGGCAAGCACTAACATTCCATTGATTCATTCATATTCATGGGGGATATGAATCGATGCGGAGCTGTCTCAGCAGTCCTGAACAACCGCTGAAGAACGTTGTCAGAATCTCTCGCAAAACTGAACTGAAACTCGAGTTCCCATGAATCCAACACACTTCATCTTAGTCGATTTTCGACGGCTCCGATCGCCGCCGCATCCTCCGGCGACGCTGCTCCCGGCGGAGTATACCAGTCGGCCCCACCTACGCGCTTTCCCAAAACCCTAAAAATATAAAGAAAAACCAAACTACTATCGATGGATCAGCTGTCTTTGACCCAGTAACCCTATTTTAATTCGAACAGAAGAAGACGAAGAAGAAGGAAGAAAAGAAACCTCTCAACGATGTCGGCACAGCGATCGAACACATGCACGCATGTGAGCGATCGTGCGCGATCCGTCCAGCGATCGTGCGGGTTAATATGATCTCTGGTATTTTATTAATTTTTTTCATGATCGTGGAAAAATCTAAATTACTCCGTTTAGTAGAGATGTAGGAAAGGTTAAATTATGTATGGCATCGATCGTATTTCACCAGTTAAGATTTCAAACTTTTAAATAAACAACTCCGTAAATCTGTAAATCTGTTTTATCTTCTATAAAATATAGGAAGAAGAATTATATACATCATTTAAAGTACACTACTTTGATTTAATTCTACGATGTTTGCTTATGAAGCAAATATTAAAGATGTCAAACAGTGCAGCCAGGCCCATGTCGCACTACTTGTGGGAGCGACATGCAGGCAGTTGGGTCTAGCCCACGCTATTCATGTTCCCACTTGCTCGCTCGTTGCCCACCGCACCAGTGCCACATTACGGGCATGATCGGCTGGCAAGCAGGCATCATATGCTTAAATACATACAAAAAGCAGTGCGGACAATCTGGCGCTAGGATAGGACCATATTGCACTGCTTCGAGTGAGCCAAAATTGTTCGGCTTGGACTGACTATAGTACGGGTCAAATTTGGCCAATTCTATTTCCGAACAGGCCAGCCTTGGCACATTCTATTGGCTAACCACGGTTATTTTTTACATATTCTAGCAAGACCACTCCCATCCACCTAGACGTCATGGGCTATTTTTTTATCCTATGTCTATTTTTGGTTAAGATTTTGTGTTTTTTTTGTTTTTGGTCTGTGACTGTCGATTTTGATTTCTATTCTACAGTTCTCAACTAAAAAAGAAGCGATATGATAAATCTTCCCAACTTAGTTATATTTGGATTTGAACTCCCGAACTACCTTTATAAAGGACAGATCGTGATCTTTTTTTTAACATTCATTCATTCCTATTAATCAACTAGTCTATCGCTGGTCGGTAGGTTTTGTAGCGGTATATCATTGGAGAAGGTCCGCATATTTGGGAGGGAGGAGGGATTGTCGGGAGAAAAACACGAGTGGCGGGAACTCCTGCGTTGTACGGCCCGCTCTGAAGAGACTCAAGAGAGCAACCATTTTCATCATCACATCAATTATCACACCAGGGGAGTTTGAAGGTTGGGCTAAATAAGAATCAGTATATAGGGATGGGTGAAGACTACGTGGTTTGCAAACTTAAATGATGATCGGGATATGTGTGAAAATATTCAATATGTAAGAGTTTCATATAGTTGAATGGGTGGACGATAAAATATTTTTATTAAAACTTATAAAAGATATACTTTAAAAAAAACAAATTACACCTCTCATTTCTAATTTATTGTTAAAGTTATCACTAATACCGCATTCTGCTTACGGATTTATCATAATTTTTTAGGTGGTATAAACAATACCCCTATTTTATCATTCCTGCCGCCTTAATTAGTATATAAACAATACCATACTACTTTTACGGATTTATCATAATTTTTTAGGTGGTATAAACAATACCCCTATTTTATCATTCCTGCCGCCTTAATTAGTATAAACAATACCATACTACTTTGTTATATATATCTAATCATGTTCATGCGCATGAAATTTTGGGTGCGTTTTGAGTTGATTTGAGATAAAATGACAGAAAAAAGAATATTATGATAGTAAATAAATGCAAATAACCCCAATTTTTCAAATATTATTCAAATTCATTCAAAAACAGTGAGAACAATTATTTGAATGACAGCAAATGAATGCATGTTGTGTCCACCTCAATAGCATCAATGTTTCAGCTCCATGCAGTAGTATGGGGTCAATGTTGATATAAATTTTCCAGCATTCTTTGTTTATGTAACTGGATAATTTGTAATATGACAAAAATATATAAAAATTTTCTTTCTTTCTTTCTTCTTTTTTGAGATTCAGCATCTTCCTTTTTTTTTTTTTTTTTTTGAGGATTATAATCTACGACTCCGAGTATTTATGTTGTATACCCAACATTATTACTTTACTAGTTTTGAACTCGTGCGATGCACGGTTATTAGTCACGAATATAAAATAATAATATTAAAAACTTTTGATATATAAACTAATAATTATTTTTATTAAATATTATATTTTATTTGTCATATTATTAGAGTAAAAAATTATCCTATTGCATATATGAAATAATAAAGTTATTAGAGTGAGTGAAATGGTGGTGATATATTATTATATATATATATATATATATATATATATATATATATATATATATATATATTGTTTGTTTTAGAATATGGATAAAATTTTTTAAAATTAGTAGAAAATATGTATTTTTATATTAATAGTTATGTATGTGTATAGATAAATTTTTTATAAAATAATTGTTATTTAATAAACTTTTTATATTTTATTTTAGTTTATTTTAGATATTTTATATTTTTAAATTAAATAATTTTTAAACTCTTATCAAATAATGCAGATGCCATGTAGCTTTTTAAGAAAAAGAATAAATATGATATGATACACCGAAAGTTATTAAGATATCATACGCTGTAATACTTTGACCAACCAATTTTAAATATTGTAAATATTTATATATTTTATATATATATATATATATATATATATATACTATTCGAAAGCTTATTTTATTTTAAATATATTAATTTTATATAAATTAATATTATTTTTATTAAAATATTATACTATATTTATCACATAATTAAAAAAAAACCAAATTACATACCTAAAGTTACGACTTTGATCACCCATTTGTATATATTGTATATAATTATATATAGATTATTAAGAATTTGATAATGACCTTTAAAATTCTTCATTACATACCAAAAGTTACGACTTTGATCACCCATTTGTATATATTGTATATAATTATATATAGATTATTAAAAATTTGATAATGACCTTTCAAATTCTTCTAAATTATTATAATTTATCTTTAATATATAAAATAAAATATTAAAATTATACTTAATTTTTATATTTAATAAAATTATTAATAATATATTAAGTATGCATTTAATTCAAACTCTCATTAAATATGTGATTAATTATATATTTATTATATTTAAGTGACACATGTCAAATGATAAGATAATAGATATGTCATGTGGCATATTGTGAGTTATAAGAAGTGTCACATGGCGCTCAACCACTTTGATACTGATATATACTGATATATATATATATATATATATATATATATAGATTAGGTAGTAATGTCTACATATTTGCATCCAATTGGTAGCCACGTATGTTCATAAATAGTTCTGGACCACCATAATTCAAGGACAGTAACAATTTCTCCCTTTGTCTCTTTTAAAGGACTGTAACAATTACTCTCTTACATTAGTAAAGATGTCAAAAAAGTGCGCAGCTCAGCCTATAGCCCATAAGTAGTACGGGCTAGGTTCAGCCTACTTGAAAATAGTAGGAACCAAAGTTGGCCCACTCTATATAGGTTGTCCGAGCTAAACTGCAATTTTTACATGCTCGGAGCAGTTGCGGCCGGCCCATCCCACGGTCTATAGTGATCTTTTTTATTTTTATTTTTAACCTATAATGCTCGCGGGCAGTCCTCTCTGACAGTTTGGACCGGCCCGGCCTGACCGACACTGTTTGACATCTTTATCCATCACTACTGATAGTTAAGCTTATAAAAATCAGTTCATTTCAACTTCAAAGCACCCGAGTTTCTTTATTGGCTTCAATTGTGATCGACTTTATATAAAATAATAAAGAATGAAACGAAAAACAAAAAAAAAAAAAAAGAAAAAAAAAGAAAAAAGAAAAAGCAAAAAAAGAACCCGGCAATGAGCTAATTTGTTTAAGAACTTGTACAGTATGTTAGGATTCCTTTTGATCACTTCGGAATTGCAATTAAGTATCACTACTATATATATATATATATATATATATATATATATATTTATATATATATATATATATTGTGTGTGTGTGTGTGTGTTATTTTTCTACTATTCCTTAATGTTATTATTTTCTTATTCTATTTTTCCATATGCTTGTAATATTAATTGACTTGAAGGATTCAAAAGTCATTATATGTTACGTAATTGAATGGTGACGCAAATTAAATAAGATATATCTAAATATCATAGTATAGAATCAGTCAGTTGCTAGAAGCATTACGTCACTGATATGTAATTACAAGAATAACTATTCTACCAACAGGTGTCGACTCAGCTGGATTATATCGTTGAAGGCCTCTGTAAAAAGTCGGAGATTTGATCTCATAGTAAGCATTTGTTATGAGAGAAATTACTGAAATTACTTTATCACCGAACAAGATCAATCTCACCCCGGGGGGATGGATATTCGTAGCAAACACTAGTGTTAAGGGACTAGTGATTAAGTTGCTACCGACAAAGGAAATGATGGATTACTTCTCCGAAGAAAAATTCTAATGAACAAAAAGAATAACTATAAATACAAGATGAAGTGCAAGAACAGTAATCACTAAAACAATATAAACAACTTCAATCACAATATGTATCACTACCAACAATATGAACATCATGCGCACCTATTAATTAGCACATAAAATGTTAGGCACATGATATGAACATCATTCCATTATTATGTGAAGTTACAGGGACCACCCCGACCCGACGAAAAATAATTTCCCGATAAGGGTTCTTTCAAGAACCACTACAAGAAAAAAAGATCTTTAATGACAAGGATCGTGAACCTATTTCCGTTGGCAGATGAAAAATGCCGATGTACCTATTAAAGACATAATTTTATCCATTATATACATTATTTTAACGACAGATCAAATTCGAAAAGCTGAAGAGGGATTGCCGAAGGGATACTTACATAGTTATAATCTAATAAGTCTCTTTCTTCTGTCTTCTTAACCTTTTTTGTCTTTCGAAAAAAAATCATAGTAAAGTAGGTTCTTAACACCGATGCGTGCCGAAAACTGCATTATTCTCCTTAAACTACAAATGACAGCACATATTATTCTCTTTGTACAGTTCATACATAGAAAGGTAGCAATATATTTGATAAATCTTTAGAATTAGATGTTGATGATTTCATGGACAAACCCTACTTTGAAAGGTTGTCATGCTTTCATAAGATCATGGAGGGGCAGGGCCAAGATGGTACAATTAGAGCTGGAAAACACTAATTAGGACCCTCCACCTTAAAACTAATAGTATTTTTTGAGATTTTCATGGTGGAACCCGTAATACGAGCGCATGCACCCGTAAGTATCTCAAACTCGTGGAAAATCTCTACGTCCAGTCACGACCGACGCTCTGAGATCTATATACAAGCCTTCCATAAAAGGAGGCTCATACCACGGGGTATGCAGAATTTTTCTCCGGAAAATCCTGAGGAAGGTTTCACCCCACGTGGTCTCGAACTCGGACGGTGACGCTTTCTGAGGCACATTCCAGCCGGTCGAGCTAGCCACACTCGGCCCCTTAAAACTGGTTGTAACTTGTCCATCTACATTTAGGGACTTAGTGGTGGATGTGCTGTGTTTTGGATTTAATAGTTGCCATGTCTCCTATGCACCAACCATAGATTTGATTAAAGAAAAGCACCTTTTGTGGTAATAAATAAATAGCAAACTCTCGCAGCCAGGACATCTATGGCAAATGATGTTACTTTTGCATCATAAAGTAAAGACATTACGTTATAATTTTGTAAGAGTTACATATTAAAATATGGGAGGATTTATTCTCTCTATCCTTAAAAAATAATTCATACCATCGGACATGCTCTAAAGACTGAAAATCTTTGATTAGTGGTGAAATATCCCATTTTATTCGAAATATAATATATATATATATATATATATATATATATATATATAATATAATTGTACAACATATATAGAATGCTAATTTTAGCAAGTAAGATTTGTTTTATCAAAACTTGCATAACATATATCGGCAATTTTATCAAATAAAATTTATTTTAGGGGGATTTACTTATCAGCCCCCCTAGAATTTCATTTTTACTGATCAGCCCCCGTATGACTTATAGGCCCTCCATTTACTGTTTCAAAAAATTTCGGACGAAAATATCCTCGTATGTATTATCAGTTCGGATATCGAAAACACCTATTTAGAAGTATTTTTTGGAAAAACTTTCAACATGAAAGTTGTAGATCTCATCGAGATCTACAACTTTCATGTTGAAAGTTTTTCTAAAAAATGCTTCTAAATAGGTGTTTTTAGGGTCCGAAGTGTAGACCTCTGTCCGAAATCCGCTAAAAACAGTTCGGACATCAAAAACTATCTATTTAGAAGTATTTTTTGAAAAAAATTTGAACATGAAAGTTGTAGATCTCGGCGAGATCTACAACTTTCATGTTCAAAATTTTTTCAAAAAATACTTCTAAATAGGTGACCTCGGTATCAAATAGCTAGGGGTATTTTTGTCCGAATGCAGTTGAAATTGGTAATGATGGTTGATGTGATGGAGATGTGATGGGGGAGGGGTTGATTAGTAAGTTTTATAGTTTGAGGGGGGGTTGATAGTAATTTTCTTTTTATTTTATCAAAACTGCAAAACACAAAGCAGCGATTTCAACGAATCAGAATTGTTTTATCAAATGATAAAACACAAAAAGTTACAATTCCCAACAATTATGTGCCACGTCGAATTTCATATCTGTGTCAATTCAATGAAAATTATAAGGGGTGCAGGCTACAAGTTCTAATGGGTATTTGTACCCATATACAAATTAAGGAAGTATTAATGGGTCAGTTACAAGTTTTAGGGGATCAGAAAATAAGAGGAAAAAAAAAAAAGATGAGACAGAGAAACGGCTTAACCGAAGAGAGAGAAAGGAAAAAAAAAAAGGGAAGAGAGAGACGGCGGAGAGAGAAAAAGAGAGAGAGAGAGAGAGAGAGAGGAACTGAGCGGCCTGCGTGTCCAACACTGCCAACCCCCTCTTTGCACTGCACTGACCTGCTTGCCATAGTGCATCGACCCCCTCGTCGCCGCACGTCGGAGCCATCGTAACGGTCAAATACAAAAACACCAAGGTCGGTTCTCATGTTCATATTCGAAGGTATCTCCTCCCAAACCATCTGTCACCTATGCGCATTAGGGAAGCGTCGAAAAAATTAAATCAAAGATAATGTACATAAATTTGCGCCACACATAACTCACATCAAACAAAACAAAATCAAATTTTAATATCACCATTGTCGGGCCGAATGGGGGGCGGCGGCGATGTTTGGTTCAAAACAAAAAAAAAATTAAAAAAAGCGTAGAAATGGGGAAAGAAGGAGACCCATGAAAGGTCGATCTTCGCCCAGCAACGAGCGTGCAGGTCGAACCTGCCTGGAGCGGTTAGCGCAGGTCAGACCATTCGATCTGGCCCAGGCCTAGTTCAAACGCGCCCGTCTGAGCCTATAGGCTTAGGACCAGAGCATTTCGATGCAGTTAGTCCATTTAGAGCCCAACTTGATTTAATTTTATTTTTAATCAATTATGATGGGTTATAAATATATACTTGTAATCCAAGCATATATTTGGAGGTGTATACTTCCAAATTAGTTGTCTTGAGCTTAATAAGTCAATGATTTCAAAAAATTTAGTAAAATGAGTCATAAATCTATCCTTATAACTCAACTAATAATTAAAAAATAGATATGTATACCTTTTTTTTTAAATTTATCTAATTCACAAAAAAAATTAAAAATTAAAAATTTGAGGATGAACAGAAAGTAGAAATGCGCTAAACCCAACACTAGTAAAAGTAATATTTTTACCACACGGAAATACATTTCTTAACACCAAGTACATGAGAAGGCACACACCAACGGACTTCACATTTTATAATTATTCAGTTAATTTGTGATTATTTATGCTATAAATAAATCGGTATCCGATATTTGATCACATTTTCATATAAACTAAGATTGAATAACGGTGTACATTGTTTTCCCTCCTCTTTAGTTTATATAAATAAGGAAATCGAATACAGATAATAGTTGGAGAAGATGATAATGCATACAGCACTTTAAGTCTCTTATACGTATTTGAGGAGTTCAAATTCCATTAGATGATGGGAAATATGATTAGGGGTCGGTGGATACTAATTCATAATCATAAATTCTCTCATTTAGATATATACAAGCATTTTGCGCCGCGCGTTGCCACGGTCATTGAAATTTTTTTGTGTATTTATATAATTAAAAATAATATTATATTAAAAATGTTATTAACATTTGAAATTTTTTGAAAAAATGATATTAAGTTGAAAATTTTGATAAAAAGAAAAAAAAATGAAGAGATAATTTTTGTAATTCTACTGATACGAATTAATGTAATTTTTGAATTCTTAGAAAAGAGTTAAAAATTAAAAAAAATATAAATTAGATAAAATAATTATCATTAAAAGAGACACACATGTTCAAATATGATATACATAGTTGTACGGCCTTATGTTGAAATTAAATAACTACACCTATCAAACGGTATTAAATTTTAAAAAGAAAAAGAAAACTGAAATCTGGTATGTTCTCTATAATAATTAGGAAACAAGATTCACCTAATATGCGTAATTGTACTATCTAATAATAATATTAAAATTTTTAAAAAAACATTATTTAATTTATATAGTAATATACCTTTATTATATATATATATATATATATATATATATTAAATTACTTTTTTTAACAGTACATTACTTTTTTTAAAAAAAGTAATTTAATATATATATATATATATTATATATATATATATATATATATGTATTTATATATATTAAAACTTCAACAAGAAAATGAAAAAAAAAAGTACTATAATTAGAAAAAAAAAGAATAGAAAAACAAAAACAAAGTTACTGTTCATAATATTAAAATTTTTTTAAAAATTGTAATATATATATATATATATATATAAGAAAAAGAAAACAAAAATGAGTTACTGTTCACTTTACAATAACTCGTCCATTTTCTTTTTTATTTAATAATATATGATATATAATATAATATAATAATAGTATATAATATATAATATGTAATATATATAATATATAATATAATAATAATAATAAACAAATATGAAGAACATATACGAACACACGTGATCACATACGAATACTTATACGGACACATATACGAACACATAGAACACATACGAACTCATTTGAACAAATACGAACACATAAGAACACATAGAACACATGACCACCTACGGAGACACAAGAACACATAGAAACACACACGAACACACACGAACGCATACGAATACACGCGAACACACACGGACGCAAATTTACATAACTTTTATGTTGAAAACTTTTTAAAAAGATACTTTTAAATGAGAATTTAAGTGGTCTAAAATCTTTTTGAATTTAAAATAAAATAAAATCGTTTTTCAGTGAGAAAAAAAGTATAAAATATATAATAAAGATAATATTTTAAAAAAAAATTAACATAAAAATCTTAGAATAGGAACAGATCTAGAACTTTCATTTGGAAATTTTTTTTCAAAAAATAATTATAAATAAGTATTTTCGGACTTCTGAAAAATATAAAACAAATATCTAAATATTGTATTTTGGTATATATAAAAACATAAAATAAATATCTAAATATACTTTTTGTTAAAAAATTTCAGCATGAAAATTATAGATTTTGATAAGATCTACGATTTTTATATTAAAAAATTTTTGAAAAAATATTTTTAAATGTGTATTTTAGAGATCCTAAATTTTAACGGATTTAAAAATATTAAAAAATACCGTCCGTACATTAAGCACAGGGGAGGCTGTGAAGAATAACACTTTTCGCGTTTAAAACCAAAGCTTTTTAAAAATAACGTTTTAATCCGTCAAAATTCGGACCTCCGAAACACCTACTTAAAGGCGTCTTATCGAAAAACTTTTAATACGAAAGTTATAGACCTCATCGCGATCTACGATTTTTATGTTGAATATTTTTTGAGAAGAGACTTTTAAATAAATATTTTGGCCGGTGAAAAATCAAATTTTTAAAAAATCTGGGTTTTTTTGAAAAATTGGCAGTTACTGTTGATTCTGCAGTTGCTATTTTGTCCACTTCCTCTTCGTTTTAGTATAATGTAATGTAATGTAATGTAATTTAAAATCTAAAATGAGAAATGAGTGTATACCCATTCTCTTTTACATGCCAGATAGATAAAAATTCAATTTACTTAAATATGCCAAATTAAATTCAAAATTATCACAATAACCTATAAGGGCACTGTGGGGTATCCCATTTTTTCCACACGTAAATAACGTACGAGTCTAAAAATACCAAAAGTGCCTAATCTGATTTTCTAATTTTTCATAAAAATTTAGACGGTGACTCTAACCTTTTTTCCCCACCGAATAAAGGTTGTGAACAAGTGAAATATCGTTTGGTAACATTTGTGAATCTATCTATTATCACGCATAAATATGGGCTAACTATGGACAGAATTGTTCCAAGATAATCCCAATAAATGGCAAACCTATACATGTCTAAACTATTGCTAATGTGATATATAAAATAATGTGGCAACAACCACTAAATGTTTAAAATGTGATCTTGACATCCCCTCATCAACTTCGAGGTTTAGTATAGATAAAGGTTAGTGGTACCTAGCATCTCTATAATAATATAATATATATTAAGCAAGGTAAGCTACGATTTTATGCCATATGTAGACACTCTAGTTATGTCTCCGTTAATTGTGTTTTATTCACGTGGATTGGTGAAGTTTTATATTTTAGATGGACAAATGCCAACCCTTACTTTTAAATATTTTAGCAAATCGGCTCCTCATTTTAAATTTTTACAAATCAATCGTTTGTTCGAAATTCGTATGAAAGACATTTTAATTACTATATAAGTATTTTTTAAAAAAAAACTTTAAATATAAAAACTATATATATTGATATAATCTATAATTTTGTTATTCAATTTTTTTTAAAATTTTTTTTCTAAATATGTGTTTAAGGCTCCAAAATCGTAACGGATTACTGACTAGCCCTTTAAGATTTTGGAGTTTCAAAATATATATTTAGAAATATTTTTTGATAAAATTTTGAATACCAAAAAAAGTCAATTTTGAGGTGATCTACAATCTTCAATTCAAAGTTTTCAAAGAACGATTCACGTAAAAAATAAACGGATTTAAGATATGGAGTTTATTTATAAATAGGTAAATAGTGTGGGGGATGATATCGAACTCTCCCATTTAGGTTGGATGCTACTTTTCGGTATTATCCGAACCTTATAGTTTCTAGCCATTAATGTGTATATATGTAACTCATTACATGAACTTATTAGACTTCTGTCGAAGTGTATCATCGCATCATTGGAGAATTGTAGCAGGTCCACATCTTAGCAATACATGTTAATCTATATATATATATATATATATATATATATATATATATATATATATATATATATATATATATATAAACTCGGTATCAAAATAATTGAGCGCCATATGGTACTTCTTATAACTCATAATATGCCACATTGTGTCTCTATTATTAAAAAAATATTAAATTTTTACTAACATCCGTGCAAAATATAAGACATATCCTGTATGTATTAAAATATAAAAAAAATTAATATTATTATTTATATTGATGACTAATAACCGTACATCGCACGGGTTTAAAACTAGTTAAATTGAATAATCCATACCTTGTAATTTCTAGCCATTAATGTAAATTCATACATGAACTTATTAGACATCCATAGAAGTGCGTCGTCGTGTCATTGGATAATTGTAGCTGGGTCCAAATCTTAACAATATATGCTACTTTTCTGTATTATCCTTTTTTTTTTTTTTTTTTTTTTTTTTTTTTTTGGAATTATCGTTGTGGAACCGTAACGCGAGCGTACGCCTCCATAGGACCTTAAACTCGCGGAATCCTCCACGTTCAGTCACGACCGACGCTCTGAGATTGAGTACAAGAACTGGGGCTCCTACCACGAGTAGAGAGAATTTTTTAAAAAATTCTGCTAAATTTCACCCTACGCAGACTCGAACCTGAATAGTGACGATTCCTGAGGCGCCTCCTATTCAGTTGAGCTAGCATTGTAATTTTCTGTATTATCTTAATATTGTAATTTGTAGCTAGTAATATGTTTGTATAACTCATTACGTGAACTTATTAGACATCCGTCCAATTGTAGTTAGGTCCAAACTTGAACAATATTGACCAAAATTGGGGGTGATCCATAATTGAAAGGATATTGAAAGGATGGTAGGATATGGATATATCAAACAATGTGGCCTGACCAGCCCATGGTGTTCGAACAAAGGCTTAGTCGGCCTACATTGTGTGTGGCTGGGGCTCGCCCGCCCCGGCTAGCAGTCCGCTAGGCGCTAGCCTAGTTTACTGTGGGCGCGCCCAGTCCCCTCGATTTTTACTAGTATATAAAGTATTTTTAAACTATTTTTGTATTATAATTAAAAAATGAGATACTTTGTATTAAAATAGAAAATTAATTTTTTACGTATAGTGCAAATTATTTTTATCTACTATCAGGTTGTTATTTTTTGCTAAAAGATTTTTATACTTCACTGATTTTATTATCTAGGAGGATGTTATATGAAATTGAAATGTGGAAGACATTAAAAGACCTACAGAACTATGAAAGCTATTGTGCATGAAAGCCCCAAAGTAGGGATGTTGTGAAGTTGTGAGAAATTTGGGGGTATTGAGACTTTTAGATGTAAAAGGGTTAAATGCATGGTTTTTGGTGCCGTCGGCACAGTCCGTGCCGGGCGGCACGTGCGACAGACTATGCCGGGCAGCACATGCCTATTACGACAGTTGTCTGCACGGCACAAATCAGCATGGTACGTGTCAAAAAATCTTATATTTAAATTTTTTAATTAAATTTTTGCTTTTATTTTTATTTTTTTAAAAATTAACAAATCAATATATTTCGGCATAGTCGGCACAGTCAACACGTGCCGGGATCTGAGTTTACCGAAACTCGATTCGGCTCGGCACAAAAAATCTTGGTTAAATGAACAACAGTTGCAACAATTAGCAACATTTCATATTGAACCATCAATTTTGATCCGGTGCAGTCGACTGTACCGTATTATGATACAGTCAATGGCGGAGCCAGGATTTTCAAATGGGAGGGGCGAAAAATATCTGCAGCAAAAATTTTTATCCAATGTTACATAAAAAAAATATTTATCACCTAAGATAAATTAAAGAATAAAAATAAAAGAAATTAAAGTAAATTAGATAACAAAACGTCCCAACATTATAGTAATTGGTACAAGTCTAAACGCTCTCTCCTTCTTCACGCCAGCCGCTGCGATGCCTCCGCCCGTCATTTTCTCCTGCTAATTCTTCAGCTATTAGATTTTACTAGAAACTAAAAGGCTAAGTAGATGCAGAAGGTGGTGTGGAATAAAAAATTAATAAAGAACTTGTGGTTGACTTAACCTATCCTTACTTGCTATCAGAGGTGGAGGTGGAGGCGGAGCTGCGGAGGCGAAGCCGAGGCTACCGAGCAGTCGAGCAAGATCAAGAGATTCAAGACTCAAGAGAGCCGGCCAACAAGGCCACACCCGAGGGCGAGTATGGGAGACAACAATACCTACATTCTCATTCTCAAGATTCAATGCTATTCCTTTCACACCGCTGGCAAAAGTGTAGATGGAAATCTTACTTCGAGAGATGATCTTTCGGTAGAAAAAAAAGAGTCTTACCTTGCCCTACTCCGGTTTTGCCCTTGGCTACTTACTTAGGTCAATCAGTACCTTCTATAAGACCTATGGTATACTATTAGTTAACATCTAATACCTCTCTCCTTGCTTTAACTAAGGAACAGCCTTGAAGTATGACTCTAAGAGCTCTACTTTAGAATGATTTTGATTTCCCAGCTCTAAAGGTAGTACGAAGGCGGTGAGTACTGGGATTGGGAGCCGGTGCGCAAGCAGGCGGACTAGGATGCAGGAGCCGGGAGTGGGAGAGTGGGAGGGGAGGTGAAATTAGGGATTTAGGGTGTGAGTGGGTTGAAGATTAGGTTGGGCCTAAATATGAATTTAGATTGGGCTATAATAAATAGAATTTTTTGCTGGAAAGTTGGGGGGGGGGGCGATCGCCCCCCCCCCCCCAACTCCTACATGCCTCCGCCCCTAGATACAGTCGACTGCCCTAAAAGTTTAATAAGGTGGTATTTTTTAAAAAAAAATATTTTAAATAAAAATTATAGATTTGATAAAATATATAATTTTGGTATTCAAAATTTTATCAAAAAATATTTATATATATATATATATATATATATATATAGGGGGGGGGGGGCGATCCCCCCCCCCCAACTCCTACATGCCTCCGCCCCTAGATACAGTCGACTGCCCTAAAAGTTTAATAAGGTGGTATTTTTTAAAAAAAATATTTTAAATAAAAATTATAGATTTGATAAAATATATAATTTTGGTATTCAAAATTTTATCAAAAAATGTTTATATATATATATATATATATAATATATATATATATATATATATATATATATATATATATATATATATATATATATATATATATATATATGTATGTATGTCTAAGTTTAGCCGGTTTATTTTTAAATTCGTTAAGATTTTGGAGCTATAAAATATCTATTTAAAATCATTTTTTTAAAAAAAAATTGAATAACAAAGTTGATTATTTTATCAAAATCTATAATTTTTATATAAATTAAAAAAAAATTAGTGTAGTCGACTGCACCGGACCAAGTACTCCAAAACTATTGCTTTGCAACGGTTGTGTATAACAAAAGGTGGCGATAGTCCAAAGCAGGCCTTATGGCTGATATCTCTAGTTACATGCTCATACCCTTTTCTCTAGATGACAATGGCGCCGGGATGTCGCGATTACTTAGGGGAAAAAAAGAGTATTAGTTATGGGATCATATGTCGGGCTAACATTGTCAGTTTTTATAGATCGCCAGTTATTGAAAACCCAAAATCCGAGTTTCTTTTAGAAATCTAGAAAAAATTAGTGTAGTCGACTGCACCGGACAAGTACTCCAAAACTATTGCTTTGCAACGGTTGTGTATAACAAAAGGTGGCGATAGTCCAAAGCAGGCCTTATGGCTGATATCTCTAGTTACATGCTCATACCCTTTTCTCTAGATGACAATGGCGCCGGGATGTCGCGATTACTTAGGGGAAAAAAAGAGTATTAGTTATGGGATCATATGTCGGGCTAACATTGTCAGTTTTTATAGATCGCCAGTTATTGAAAACCCAAAATCCGAGTTTCTTTTAGAAATCTAGAAAAAATTTCGACAATCAAGGGCCATATACACATTATGCACCCTCCAAAAGAGGGTTTGGAACAATAGAACTTGTCATTTCTTGCTTAAATTGTAAGTTAGTATTTCAACATGATTCCAATGCTTTACAAATTGTAAGTAGGGTATTTTGTGTTTTTGTATTTCCCAGTAATAAGATTTGGTATTTTGGCGTCCTCCTAATTAACTTTGGTATTTTTGTGCCACTTTATTGTGTGAAATGTCAAAATACCCACAATTTTTTATTTTGAAAAAAAAATGCGAAAATCCACGAACACCGACGATGAACACCTATGAATACAAACATCTATGAACACCGACGAACACCTAAGAACACACGCGAACACCTACGAAAATCTGTGAATATCTACGAATACCCATGAACACCTACAACACCTATTAACACACACGAAAAACCCATACGAACACCTACGAATACCCTTGAACTCCTATGAACATCAACGAATACCAACGAATAACTACGAACATCCACGAACACCTGCGAATACAAAAAAGAAAAAACTGCTACAGTGTTAGGGGGTTCGTGGGTATTCGCAGATGTTCATTGGTATTCGCATGTGTTCGTGGTGTTCCTAGGTATTCATGGTGTTCGCGTTTTTTTATATTTTTCAGAATAAAAAATTAAGAATATTTTTGTCATTTCACATGATAAGGGGGACACAAAAATACTAAATTCAATTAGGAGGCATAAAATCAACAATTTCAATTATCGGATATAAAACCGCAAAATGCTCTCATAAGTAAGATTCTTCTCCCTGTAGTTGCCATTTATCCATGTTCCCATGATTTCTTAAATCTTCCTATTCATAAGTACTATTCTAGCTACCGCATGGCTGTTTTAACCTACTGTAGCTTCATTCTGTTGCATAAACAAGTACATATATGTCAAAATTTTATACTGTATCTATGTAGTTTCCGACACTAACACCATGACACGTATCGAATATACCAAAGAAGATATATATTAATCCAGATAGGCCACGACGGAAAACCAATATGAAATTTACATCACTATTAAGTGAATATATTCTATACAGTTATAGGCGTACAACTTCGAGAGCTTAATTCAACGTGATAGTCACCGAATTGCTTCTTTGAGTTTGCTTGAGCCCAAGTGAGCATTTTCAAACTTTTGACAAATCCAAATTAATTAAATTGGCAAAGTTTTATCCTCGTGACTTTTCTGCTACTGATTGCATAGCACTTGAACATCAATTTGGAAAGTATATTGAAGATGTAGCTACAGATGATAGATTTTTGAAACTTAAAGCCTTGGTGCTAGTTCAGACCAACAAATACCTTTATTTGACATTGGTATTTTTGCTTTTGAAGTTAGTATTAATTTTACTTATAATAACTGCAAGTGTGGAAAGATGGTTTTTCGAAATGAAAATAGTAAGAAAATTGATATTCATTTTTTAGAACTGAAGAACAATAATTTATTTTATACCCTATTAAGGGTCTTTCTTGACAAATTTTCTGAATATGCCAATGCGGTGTTCTCTATATATATATATATATATTTGATAAAAAATCGCGCCGGACTCCGATTCCAAAGCGTCGGTCAGAGCTGGGCGTGGGATTTTTCGCGAGTTTGAGGTACCTACGAAAGCGTACGCTAGTATGACGGTTTCCACTGCGATAATCTAAAAAGAAAAAAGAAAAAGATAATAAACCGCGCCAGGCTGTGACTTTAGGGGACCCCAACCCGACCATCCCCATATAACTTCTCATATAAACATATGCACATCACCTATCCCCACAAACAATCCAGCCTAAGCCTTTGTCCTCTCGCATGTGGTGTTCCATGCCCCTCTACTAACTTATACGATGTTCTATCATAGTGAAAAAAAAAAAAAAAAAATAATAATAATAATAAAAGGTTCCTTGAGTCTGGTTAATTACTCTGAAACGGGGTCCACGGCGGCCCGGTGGTACCACCTGAAGTTTTGGCAGCGAGCTCCGGTTGTGGGAGGGGGGGCTCCACCCACATGCCGTCTGCCGCCCGGCCAACTGTTCGCTTCCATAGTTCCATGGCCGTCCTCTTCCGACGATAAGCGATGTGTGGTAGATGTAAGCTCTTAGCCACAGTTCGATCTCTCTCAGAGCACGAACATGGAGTTGCTAGCCTCCTAAATTAAAGCTGCATGGGCGGGCAAGGGAAGTCTCTTTCTTTGATTGATGAATAAGAGATTTCATTCTACCAACAACTATCAGATTTGAGGCATCATCGTTGAGCTTCGAACCCTGGCGCTGAAATACATAGATATAATGCCAAAAGAGATAATTTTATTTTTAAAAAAAAAACTCACACATCAACCACTATCTTTTTAACTTTATTAAAAAATTCCTATCTGATACACTCAAAGTGATCTAGATGGTTCCCATAATATTGCCAGCACCTCTATTTAAGTGTTTGGATTAAAATATTTCGAAAAGCTAATTTTGTATTTTTATTTAATGGGTTGATTTGTTCGAAATATGTAGAATTGTATTCCACCATGTGGAATAAATTATATATATAAAGTTTAGGAGATTTGTGTATCTCGTTAAAATTACATCTCTTTATGACAAGATCTTTGCAGCTACTTCATCTTCTCCAAAAAAAATAAAAAATAAAAATAAAAACAAACGAATAAGTAAAGAAAAAGAACGGAATTATGGTGGTGCAACTGTAGTTAGGAGCAGAAGGAGGCAGATAACAGAGAGCACAGCAGACGTCTCTGTTTACTGTTGCATCTCTCGTACGCTTGCTCATGGATCTAACAGCTAAGCAAGAGCTGGTGAATCCATGCATGGGGTTTATTTTGATTTCTCATGGGACCATGGAAAAAGAATCCGCATGCATGGCCTTGACGTCCTTGTATTATTGTACTATCTGTTCCTCTTCCATTATTCCTCCACAAATATTAATTAATCATTTATAAATACCAATTATGCTACAGTACTATTTATTACTAATTACTTTTTTAGCAATAATTAACTTGCCGAAATTGCCGGAGAATATGTGAAAGATTTTATGATCTACTCTATATATATATCAGAACAGCCAGGTGGATATATAATTACCAAATCGTAACTTTTTCAGTACTATATATAAATCAAATGTGAGCAGGAAGAAAGCTCATATGTAGACCTCGTTCTCGTTCTATCTTTATCTTCTTCATCTTCTAAAACACATATATTTCCAGCTGCTGCTGCTTCTCAACGAGCCTTTTCATTCCTTTCCACAGCTTTCTTGAACTGCTGTAACCTATATATATATATATATATATATATATATATATATGCCGGTCGGTACAGTTCCGTGTCGAACTGTACGTGTCTATTCCGGGAGTTAGTGGTACAATACGAATCAGCATGATAAATGCCGAAAAATCTTATATTTAAATTTTTAAATTATTTTTTTTTAAAAAAAAGAGTAAATATATATCAGCACCATCGGCATGGTCGACATGTGCTGAGATCCGGCAGCAAGGGTTATGGAAGTTCAGAAAAGCTGTGGGAATGTATGGAGAGGTTGGGCTTGCTTTGGAATTTTTACTGTTTTATTACACTCACTTCGGCCACGGTAGGTTGGTTTTTATAAGTCAGGATAGGTTATTATCCGAAAATACTCAACTTCATAATGTAAATTATATATATATATATATATATATATATATATTATATATATATATATATATATATATATATATATATATATATATATATATATATATATATATATATATATATATATATATATATATATATATAACTTCTCTCCAAAATTATTTAAATTGTAATTTACTTTAATTGGTATGGATAAAATTATCTTTGTATGGCCGAGCACGGTTAGCTCAGCTAGATGAGAGGCGCCTCAGAAAGCATTATTATCCAGATTCGAGTCTACATGGGATAAAATTTTTCGTAGAATTTTTAATATTTTGTGACAGGAGTTTTTGTTCATTTAAGGCCTATACGCGGATCACGGAGCATCAATCTATGCATGTGTCCTTATGTCATTATGTGCATCAATGAAAGCCTTCATGCGTATATAATAGTGATGCCACATTCATTAACATGCATGCAGCGTACAGTTTGTGAATACCATTACGTACGTATAATCCCATTGCTTACCCAATTATTGCACTTACCCCTGTTAGGCCACTGCTCCACTTTTCTTTTCTTTTTTTTTAAAAAATTATCTTAGAAAATTATATTCGTAAGCTATTCATTTTATATTTTTAATATTAAGTAACTTTGCAGTATACTTTGATATGTCATTATGGTTAATTTAGAAGGGCAATTTGATTAAACATCATATGTTCTAAGTTCACTTGGAATTGTGGCTATTTTAATTTGATTTGAGTAGTTGTAAGTTTTGAATTTTTATAAATTTTCTAAGTGTTATTAAATCTTTTCGTATGCCATTTTGAGCATTTGAATTCATGCTTATATTAATTGCTTAACCTCAAATTTGCAGGCAAAGGCAAATTGATAATTGAAAGTTAAATTGATGCCGGTTCAATCAAAGAAGACTATAGTTTATGAACAAGATTTTCAGTTCCGAATCGAGTTTCGGTAAATTTAATCATACTAACGATATCGTGCCTACTATACTGATATATATTTATTTATTAGTTTTTAAAATTAAAATTAAAAATCACAATTATTTAAAAATCAACATATAAAATTTTCAAAACGTGGCATACAAATTCCATGTTGATTATGACGCTTGGCATAAAACTTGTTTTATTTAAATTTGAGATTACGTTATATTTTGAACACAATAGATTTTGAGAAAATTATTTTTATGGTAAATTTGTATTTAATTGGAAAAATATTGAATTATTCTATTCATTTATGAATTTTGCGAAATACGTCCAAGCTATTTAAAGTTGCTAGAAATAAGAACTTGCACTGCATACGAGATTGGAATCACGGTACCTTGATTCTATAATAATATTACTAGATTTGAAGTCTGAATGTTATCTCGCGTAACCCATTAACTTCCACCACTCATTTTCTTCTTTGAAAATTCATGTCGCCTCCAACCCTTTGCCAATTTTCAAAAAAAAAAAAAAAAAATACCAGCGGTTTAACATCGATCTCTTCTTTTTGATGATTTGTTTGTAAAGTTCTCAAAGTTTTGAAATTTTGAATTTATTGGATTTAGGAAAAATTCTGTAAAAACTTGGAACCGTCGGATTTTTTTTTTTCGTGAAATGAAGTAGGTGAACTCTATCTGTTGATGTAGCAGCTTCGATTGTGGTAAAAATTTTGATGTAATACTCGAAGCCTTGATTCTGGGAAAAATTAGAATGTGATTACTAATTAGGTGATGGCATGTGATGAAATTTTGGAATTTTTTGATAACAAGGTTTAGCCGGTATTATATCATCCTGTCAGCAAAAAAATTGGCCACCAGATGGAAGGAAAAGTCCAACTATCTCATATGATTGAGGTGCGCGTGCCACCGAAGTTTCCATCCGCATACCTCGAGATCGCCAGGCCGAGACCGACCTCAACTCGACCTACATTTCAAACGGACTCGAGATCCAAACAAAATATCTAAAGTCTGTCCATTACTCAACATTGGTCAGCCAAGATCGATATCAAGACCCAACGTCGTCTCAAACTCAACCGAGGCTTCATTAATATCGACTGAACTCGTGGTTCTGAATGAGTGGAGATCGAGTTAAATGCGTAATCACTGCACGAACGTGTAGCAATCAGCTATACACTGCGTCCTCCACCAGCGAACGTGGGAGCTCACGTGGTGCAAGAATGACCCGTCAACTCAAGTTTCTCGCTAAATACGCTATTTTCGCAACCATCACAATCTTGGCAGCGCCCAGCAACGTTTATGAAAGACCACCCGAAGAACTACTGACGTGATCTAACTTCACGCACTCGAAAGCACCTATAAAAAAGAGTGATTCTAACAATTTGTGCTAAGTCTAGTTGTGTTCTTAGAGAGCTTTGTAAGCCGAGGAGTTGCAAAGCTCAGTAGTGAGAGATAAACGAGATATTGTAACTCTCCAATTTTTAGTAGATTCTCTGCGTTGGATATCGTGACTTTCCGTTGTTTTACCTTATATTCCTCAAAAAATTTCACGTAAAAATTCATGTGTTCTCTCATTTTTCTAGCTTCCCCTATTAGTTATAATCAACTTTCGAACACTTCATTAATCGACTTGGATCAACTCGATCATATATATATATATATATATATATATATGCACCTTGTTGAAATGCCATTGTTGTTTTACATAAGCTTGTTTTGTTAATAATAATACAAGTGCTTAAGTATAATAATAATAATGTGATATATCATTCTCTATTTGTGATATACAAGCTTACACGTTACATTCTGTGATGTTATGGTCAGACATGAGAATATGAGTATGAATGAGAAAATGTCTATTTTCTTTGGCATGAGGACTTGAATAGGATATATATGATTAAGATTTATATGCATATGTATATTAGACATTTGTCATTGTATAGGGAGAATGAATATTCTTATTAAGCTCATAAGTTATTACCTTTAATTATTCATGTAGGCTCTATACTAGGTTTATATTGGGGTAGTTCCTCCCCACGGACGCTAACCATCCAGTTAATTGGTACTAGTGTAGGTATATTCGAAAGTATATGACAATGGTGTCCCAATGGAAGAGGAGAAGCGTAAAATAAAGCAATCTCGAGGATATAATTCTATAACCATGTCTATAGTTATATAAATAGTCGAAGTTGAGTTTGCTAACAACTCTTATAGCATAGCGATGTTTTGTCTTGTAGCGCTGTTTCAATCAAGATTCTTCTTCGGCACATCGGTTGCTGCTTGGTCAAGATGGGTGGTCATCTGACTTTCTAGCAGAGGTGTCGTTCTCATTGCACAGGCATGCATGGATGTCGTCCCTACAAGGGGACAACTACGATGCCAGTCTACGGATGGGACAATGTGGGGCTGGTGCCACAAGGTGCGATGCAATTGGTTTTTTTTGACTGATTTACGAGGCCCATTTATGACTAGATAGGTCCCACCAACTCAGCGAGTCTAGTGGATGGTTTGTTGGACCTCATTTTCATCAGTCTTGTAGGCTCTAAAGCCCACTCACATTAGCTATGTTCATTAATTTTACTATTCAAAATTGTTTAATAACTACTAAAAATTAGGCTCAATTAAACTCAAAAATTGTAACTCAAAATAAAATTTTATTAAAAAATGCTTTAAATTATGACTTAACCCTTAGTTTACCACTCTGTCTGACAAAATGTCACTAATTTTTCTATGCGCCGTCACAGGAGCTCCAGCAGCTCGATTTTCATGAAATTTTCTTTTTTCGGAGAAAAAAGCCAGGATGGGCCTTTACAGGCCTCTTGTAAGTTTTCGATTCACAGTTGCGGTAGAATTACAAAAGCTCAAAGTTAAATTAGGGTGCTAGCTCGACCTGTTGGGAGGCGCCTCAGAAAAAAGCGTCGCCATTCGGGTTCGAGGTCGCTTGGGGTGAAATTCCTCGCATAATTTTTTAAAGAAAAATTCTCTATATCTCGTGGCAGGAATCCCTGTTTATAGAAGATCTACACTCAGATTCCAGAACGTCGGTCGGGACTGGACGTATGAATTTTTCGTGAATTTAAGGTCTCTACGAAGACGTAGACTCGCATTATGAATTCCACCACGATAATTAAAAAAAAAATTAAAAATAAATTTAGGATGGTGGTGGTGGTGTTATGTGTTCAGAGCACAGACAAATGGAGCTTCTGTTACATCATCATCATCATCATCATCATCATCGATCGCTGATCAGAAGTGAGAAACAGCAATGGAGCAGCAGCAGCAGCAGCAGCTGGAGATGGAGGACCACCTCCACATATATTATTATGAATCATGAATTATTATGGAGGGTTTGAAGTGAATTATAACGATGCTCAGAGTCAGCGATGATGATCGGGACCCGTCGACGCCCTTGTCCGCCCATTATTATCACACGATTGCTATTACCTGCTTTTCCAGAATCTCTGTTTTTTTTTTTTTCTTTTCTTTTTTTTTTTTTTTTTTCTGCAGTAACAAAAGTTAACTACTTTTTCCCAGCTTTTTCATTGCATCAAAAAGTTCCTCATTTAAACTCTTTTTTTTTTTTTGAACAATTACATATCTGAGAATATATATTGATCGAGCTGGTACTCGACCGATCAATAAAATGATCGAAGGCAGAGTAGGCTAAGAACGTAACAAACAGGAAATACAAAACAAGAAAGAACACACACAGACTTTTAATTTGGAAATTTTTGTTGCCAAGTTAAAACTACGGGCGATCGCGTAATGCCAACAGAGAATGCACTATGAGTAAAAAAGAATACAATTTCACGAAACTCACAGTTCTCTCAAGTACAAGTGCCCTCAAATAATCAGAATCCAACTCTAAGTACAGTGCTGCAGACGGCCTTTTATAGACGTCCCAGGAGCTAAGCCAGCTAGGCGGCGGTTGAAAAAATCTCCAATCTCGGCTGGTATTCGGCTTAACCGCGTTATTCTTGCGCCACGACAACTGCTAAAACCTCGGAAGACATGTTCTTACGTGCGTGGTGACGACGTGGAGGACGTGATTTCCGGTATATCCGTACGGAAATGACCTGCGCGTCTTGCCGAGGTCTCCTGGTCATATTATGGACCTCGAGGTGGGTCTCGCTATCGCGCGTTCCTGATATCGTTGCGGTGCTTCCTTCCGAAGTCTGACCTGCGCGAGACGTCGGCAGGCTCCTCAAGATCCATCTTCGTGGACTTGTCTATCTGCGTATATGGACCTTACTGTCATTTCAACACGTGACAGCCCAAATCCGAGCTCCATCATATTTAAATATATATTCGTCAAGAATAGATTAGAAATTCGAATCTTACCAATGCCTAGTTGGGAAAAATTTTAACTTAACGTGATTCATTTTTTGTCGAGATATATAAAGAAACCGAACTTAGCGGTTAAGATTAAAAAAATAAAATAAATAGGGAACCTTAACTGCAATAAACATAAGCATAGTGTGATCACATGGTGAGCATGTGAGAGCTCTGGGACTCCACAATCCATTTTCCTCTCTTCTTCTTTCCGTGTTTCACGGAAGTTGCTGATTTGAGCGTTCATTGAAGCCTGTGTTACTCTGTCTATTTCAGCAATATGGTTAAAATATTTTAACTTGCTTTTCTAAAGTATATTTATGATAATAATTGGAAAGTTTTTTGACAAATCAATCCTTACTTTTAAAATTATTGACAAATCAGTCCCTACTTTATAAATTAGTAACATAGAGTTGCTAACGACATCAAACCGATGGTTGATTTATCAATGTGTGTAAAAGTGAGGGTTGATTTGTGGTATTTTCTTATTTTAACACTACTAAGCATGAAGTAATATTAAAATTTAATCTAATCAAGTAACTTAACAAATAGGCGAAATAAAATGTATTTTTTTGAAGATGCAATGATAATAGTAACAAATAATTTATGACTAAATATAATAAATTCTAGTTAATTATTACAGTTATCCAAATTTTATTAGAATTATTTAAACTCAACCATTTCATAAATTTTTTATTGGAGTTGCGAGTTGAGCGTTGCATTGAACCCTGTGTTACTTTGTGAACTTCAGCTAGATTGTTAAAAAAGTTTAACTTGCTATGCTAAAATGCAATACATACAATTATTTTTAAGAATTGCAATTTTATAATCATAAGAAATAAGTACTGACTAAATATTTATCCAACTTCTATTAAAATTATTTGGGGTTTTTGTGAAATCTTGTCAAATAAATTATGATTTTCTGAAAAACAAATCACTATAATAGATATTTGAATATAAAAAATAAATTTTTATGTGCTCCAAAACCTTTTATAATCAAAGTTTTTGTAAATATTATTTCTAAATAAATATTTTGAGACTTCGTGTATATATACAATTAAATCAGAAAAAGTAAAAATTTATTTGGAAGAATGTTAAAAAGAAAAGATTTATTTGATATCATCCCAAATTTTTTAAACTTTTCTATTTTATGATTTTTTTTTTTATTAGAGTCGACAAAGAGACGTGCTCAATTTTTAAATACTGTTTACATCAAGTTAGTTTGAGATATTAAAAAACACATAATATTAATGATTTAAATAAAATTTTAACACGTGGCCGATCTAAGACTTTTGAATGTATCATGTAGCATAAAATCTTAGTTTTCTTGCTTAAATTTATTATATACATAGAGATATCGACTTAGATGTTTGCTTAACTCAATATTATTGCAATTAATGTATGCAAAAAAAGCCGAGGTCGGGCAAGTATGAGCACTACATCACGCTAAGTGAGTTTTAAAATCACGGCATTCCATATTCGATTCCTCACAGTTCTATAGAAATTTTTTACGTCAATAGTATTGCGCTCGACCCCTTTCACCTCTAAAAAGAAATCACATTAGCGGTCAAAGCTTTTTCCCTAAATTTGAACTTAACTTTTCATAAATAACACTGAACTTGAGGAGATATAAGTATCTAATTATTTATTTATTTATTTTGGTTTCAACCGAGGAATTCAGTTTCTATACTACATTTCGATTGGATAAGAAATGATAAATAATAGATTCTTCCAAAAAATTACTGAATTTATTTAAGAATATCAGCTATTCCCAAGAATCACTGAATTTTGGAGGATGAAAGAGATGTTTTGTTGTTTGATAGAAGATGAAGTTTTGATTTTTGTTAGAACTGTTAACATCGATGTAGATCGGACCATATCTTCTATATTTAGCAACACATGAATCTTCCATCTGCTTGATATTTTTGTGTTTCTTTAATTGAAAATTTCTTGTTCCTTAGAAATATATATACAGCTCTATAAATATTCTTAGGATTCCCCGAGCGCTATACGATGACGGCGATATGCATGCTAGATTTTAACTGCTGAAAATTATGTAATGTTGGGAGTGAGCTGTCTCACTTTGCATCTTGAGGGGTTGTGGTTACTGTTTTGCCAAATTAGAGAGAGATTGAGTGAGAGTATGAGCTCTTGTAATCTTCCTAGATTTCTCTCATGCTCTTCCGATGTTTCTTTTTCTGAACTTAGAATTTTAACGATGTTTTGACATTTTAATATTTGTCGCTACTTCTGTGATTTTTTATATTATATAATAAATTGGTACCTCAGCGAGGTATGTCAAGCGAGAAAAAAATGTTGAGATTCTATGTGGAAAAACTCAACGGCCTTCAGAACTTTGGAATATGATGAAGAATTTAATTTCCTTGTTAGTGCACCAGGGGTACATAAAGCAATCAGTAAAGAGAGAAAATCTGATGACATGGAAAATTTGATTGAGATGAGCTGGATCTGAAAGCCTTCAGCAATATTTATTGTGCTATTTGAATGAGGTGATCAATAATGCTGTACAAATATAGACGGCAACAAATATGTGGGACAAATTAGAGAAAATATATCTGTCGAAAAAATTTTGCAATAACCTCTTTATTTTTCAGGCTTTGCTATACACCTCCAAAAAATAACAAAAAAAAAAAAAAACACACATACTGACATGGCACAATAAAGATCACACATCACGATGGGTATATATGTAATTTTCTTTTTTTTTTTGAAATCGCGAGAAAATTGTGCAGATCGAGGCGCGTGGGTGGTGGAGATTTGTTGTGTGTGGTTTGTTGGGTAGTTTGTTGGGGGTGAGTAGTTTTTTTCTTTCAACAAACTTGCAAAATCTTCTAAGAATAGATAACATTATTGAAGACGAAGATTAGGTAACGATCGTGCTATTCTCTCTTCTAAGTTCATATGATCATATTTTCATGATTACAGTATGCTATGGAAAGACGACTTCGATGGGGAGTAAGCATTAGTGTTATTGACAAGTGATATTTTGAAGCTGCCTACCATCAAGGACAAGTTTTCGGTACTAAAGGCGGTGGAAAATGGTTGTGCAAAGCAAAAGGCTCAAGAAAGAGAGTAGGAAGAAGTTCAAACTAAAGTTCATATGATGGGATTGTAAAGAATAAGGTAGTGTGAATAATAATTGTTCTAATCTTGGTAATGGAGATGTTTATAGTTGAAGAAAGTATAGACACTTCCTCCATTGAACGGTATTTAGATTTAGGTTGTCTGGTCTATATTTGTTTTTAAAAGAACTGGTTTGCTTCCTTTAAGGCTAAGAATGGGGGAATAGTTCGGCTAGGTGATGGCGTCGCATATACTATCACTGGGGTTGGAACAATGAATATTCAAATGAATAATACGACGGTTGGCACGTTGGGCGGCGTATGGTATTTCGAGATTGTATAGGAATTTTATATCACTAGGTGCACTTTACTCCAAGAGATGTAGCTTCTCAGTCCGAGGTGGAGTTCTAAAGGCGACAAGTCTGCCAACGCTGTTAAGGAGAGAAGTGAGGTAGAAACTCTTATAGGTTGGTTGGGAACACCATTGAAGGCAGAGTTTCAAAAGCCGTGGTGAAGCAAAAATGTGTTCGTCGGAGGTTTGGCATGGAAGATATGGCCTATCTTGGATGGTCTCTTCAGGAGCAATGCAAAGAAGGTAAGGTTTATCATTGACTGAGCCACAAGAATAGGTTATGTATAGTGGATCTGACCTAGTTGATTGCTACCCTTCTTGCCATGGACAATACATAACCTATTATAATATATTTCTTATGAGAAATTGTTTACCTCAACGAACTACTTGTAATTGATCGATGTGTATTGATCTTACTCCCTTATATCAAATGCAAAATCATAATGTATGAATCTCATTCCAATTCCTCGAGCTTAAAAAACTTTAATCGCAAATATTGTTTTATTCAAAATTCAAGGCATTATTTTGATACTGAGCCATCACTCTAATAATGGTATGATCTAAAGCAGTGGCATATATATATATTCGAGAGAGGACGAACCATAGGACAAAGAAAGACCAAAACGGCAGAGAGGCGGTTGGCCAGGGAAAAGATCAAAGAACAGGAGAGACTAAAGGACAGGGAAGATACCAATGGCCAGAAAGAATGGTTGTCACGATTAGGTCCTCCTTGCCCCTGACAAGAGAGGGTGGGGGAAGAAAGGAAAATGTTAGACTATGAGAGATCGAAGGACAAGGAAAACAAAAGGGCAGAAGGAGCGACTTAAAAGACAGCGGAGAGACGAGAGGGCAGGGGATAGCTATCATAATTGGTTCCTCCTGTTGGAGTGCCCTTGATCTAAAATTTCCACGATATACCACGAGCTTTCATGCAAGGACGACGTACATTATTTGCATTTTCAGATACATTATCGACATAATATAAAGTTAGGACTATATACCTAACTTATGTCAGCATAAATTCAAATTTGTGTGAACAAACAGCATCAAGCGTAACAGTTTAAGTCCTGATCCTCTGTAATGCACCAGCAAAAGAATAAATTCAAGTGGACTATTGCTAGAGCTCCCTTAGGCTAGTAACTGAAAAAGACGAAAAAGACGAACGAATGACACAAGGTCACTCCCGGACTCCGCTAACTCGCAAGGGTTTTGTTCAAGCTCTGGGAGGGACGGCGTATGCGCCCATGCCCCACTACTAGCGGAGGATATTTTCATCATGTTTTCAATAGAATTCGAATTCGCACCAGTGCTGTAGTGAGAGATAACCCTTATCACCACGCCGATTGTAACTGCTCCAATATTATTTATGTTTTTTTGGAAGCTTACAATTCTAATTGTTTTTATACAAAGTATTAGCTTCGTGTGTGTATAGTTACCATAGCATGCAAAAAGTACAATTTTTGTTGAAAAAAAATTCTAAAAGACTACTACCGCGCCGGTGTCTTAATCCCTGCCTATCCGGTTAAATCTGAGTTATATGTATAGGTTCGACTTGAGCAGGACAAGCCGCATGCTTTTGTGTCAAGCCAAAACATCTAGCATTCTTTTGTAACTAGCGGTTCCTAACCCTCAAACAACTTAGAAAAGCTCCTCGTAATATACAAATTACGAGGTTGAACATGGGAGTTTTCTGCGAGTTTGAGGTCCTTACGGAGGCGTGCGCTCGCATTACAGGTTCTACCACGATAATCTCAGAAAAACAAAAAAAAGGAATTATATGCGCCCTTCCTCTGCAATAACCTTATGAGAGCATTGTCCTATTGTAACTTAAATTAACTGTTTTACAACTCAAGCAACTGCCCAGCCGGAAGATGCAAAGATTGACGAACGAATGGAAATGTAAACAAATTAGGCATATAAAAAAAAAGTTAGAGAGAAACAATCCGATGGGACCTCATATTTTTTAAAAATAGGCGAAGTTTTAGCTAATGATTGGACGAAGTAGTGCCGCAGAATTCGTGTTAGTGCACTAGAGGTGAAAACGAGCTACGTGCCACTAAGCTCAAATTCGGCTTGGTTGGTTTAGCTCGTGCTCGACGAGTTTCAGAGACTGAGCTCGAATTCAGCTCTACTCGAAAAATCTCGAGCTCGACTCCAGTTTGGTTCGATTGTATCAATCGAGTTGAGCTTGAGTTAAATCGACCCGAGTTTTACTTGAGCTCAGATCGATTGTATCAGTTAAGCTGAGCAAGAACCGTTTAAAAAATCTTATTATAAAAAAAATGATTAAAATATAGAAGCTCATTTAGGCTCGAAGCCTAACGAGCCGAGTAACACGATGCTCAGGTTCGGTTCGTTTAATTACTCGCGCTCAAATCAATGCTCAAGCTCGACTGGAGCTAGAAAAGACTCACGCCCAAGCCAAGCTTAAACGAGTTCGAGCGCGAACTCCTCGTGAGCAGCTCGGCTCGTTTTACCCCTAAGTGGCACTCCCTTTAGGTAACTTTGAACATTTTCTAATATGTTTGCGTGGTTCGCTTGCTTTATACATGTTCTGTTTGATTTCCTCTTTCGCGAGCCTCGTATACTCATGTGTCTTTGATATCACTTATTCGAACCGAGATTCCTAAGAAAACAATCTTCCTTGGAGCAAGCCTATGTACATTTTACCCTCCCTCTATTCCGTCCAGATGAGATTTATCACGGGGATGTTATTCTTCTTTTTGTTGTCGTTGTAGATGTTCAATGAGGATGTACTTCATAATGTCCATTAATTAAATCGATTTACATGAGCCCATTCCTTCATAATATCCATTAATTAGATTACTTACTACTCACTTTTGATGAATCATTGTCTAGTGAAAAGAATGATCAATTGAGAGAATTCCTTATTATGTATTTATAAGTTTATTTTATTTCTGTTGTAATTTTATTTTTATTGTGGCATTTAACTCTTAGTTTTTTTCCCTATATCTTGCTTTTTCATCCAACTGAATGAATGCAGTTATATGGAGGGAAATAGCTCTCCTCAGTTTTCTTGCCCCAAAAAAAAATAAATAAAAATAAAAATGTAGCTCTTCCCTGTAAGTCTTTGGTTTTACAGAATAAACCAGTAGAAACACACAACAACGAACAGAATGAATGCATTATCATAATATGCAGTAGTACGGTCACATCAAATGTCTATCTCAAAGCTTATATAAGGTACAAAACCATAGCTACAATTTATAAGAGATGAGAATAAGAGAGAGAGAGAGAGAGAGAGAGAGAGAGAGAGAGAGGTATGTTTCTCCTCCAGCTATCTACAGTCCCTTGCCATCCCTTTCCACAGCTTTCTTGAACTTCTCATTATCATCTCTTCTTCAATACAATTTCAATTCTGGGAAAGAGTTGTCACTGGAGAGGGTCAAGAAAGCTGTGGGAAGAGATGCCAACTGAGGACTATACATCTGTCTAATCTTCTTATTCCTATCAGTCCATGAGATTTTTTATATTCAGAGTTGAGTTTTATATAGTTTTTGCAAACTTTTTCTCTTGAAGCTGAAATGAGGGAGCCTATTTAAATATTTTAGATAATTGAGGTTCCTAATGCACACTGGATGTGAATTTTGTGTAAATACACCATGTATTTACTTTGGATTTCCATCTTATTCTTTTATCTTCTTCAAATTCTCTCTATAATATGCATTTTCTTCAGAACCATTTAAGATATTGAACATTCTTTTTTTCATAGCTCATTTTGGGTAATTATGATTCCTTCAGCTGAATTTGTTGACTTCATATCAGTTAATATTATGCTCCCATGTAGCTTAATTTTTTGAGAATATTGCATAACATGAATTTATAAAGTCCATTGCTGTAGATTCTGCTGTAGATGCTTCACCTGTGTTGGTAATTCTGGAAACCTTTTAAGATCTCTATATTAAAATTTCTCTTGAGGTTTTTATAGTAATTTTCCACAATTAAGACTCCTTTTGAACTCATTTTCAAATTAAATTATCTTATTTTCCCATGGTTTCCGGGTTCTACAATTATGTAAAAATTCATGATTTCAAGAAGCTAAAGTTCAACTTTTTTTTCCAAAGTTTTCAAACTTGAGATTTTTGAATATTTTTCTCTACTCATTGTCTACTTGCTTCTTATTCAGAACATTGATGCTATGCAATGGGGTTAATGAAACTCTACAAAGTTGCTACTAAAAATTGTAAAAATTACTTGAAATTCTCATTTTATTGCACATTTTCTGCAAATAAGTTCAAGAATGTCTTCATGCATCTTGCATGAGCGTTGTAGCAAGATATAGCTTCATTAGGAATCACCCCATTCATCCTTGTCAATTTCAGCAACTTTGCATATATATTACGGGTAGAGTTGTCCGGTAGATTTATCCGCTATAAAAGTGGTTCGGTTACGGATAGAATTTTTCTAAGATAATTTCAAAAAAAAAAAAAAAAAAAGAACTTTGCAGATCAATTATTAGACTTACAGAGTTTCATTGTTATCGCTGAAACGAATTCAGTGTCTTTCAGTGCAATATTCAAAATTCAGATTTTTTTTTTTTTTAAAAAAAAGGACTATCTTGTACTACATTTGTCAATGAAACATGGGTGAAATCTTTTTTTTTTTTCATCTTTTTCCTCCTTCCAAGATCGTAATCAAGGGTGCTATCACTTTTAACAGCAATGACATTTATTAGTGTATTGAACAAAAAAATCATATCGTAGAATTGTAATTTTAGTTACGGCGAAGGCAGGGGCAACATTGAAGCCCTCCAAACTCATAACCGATTCAAAATTAAGCTTTTCAGGCATATCAATCAATGAGAGAAATAAGTTTGAAGCATGCACAATTCTGGTTCTTTAAAGAGTTACTAGAGGGGGCAAAGAAACTTTGTCTGAGGTATAGAACTCAGAAATATTATTGCCCAGATAAAACAGTTCGAATATAGAATTTATGTGAGTTACCAATTCCGAGACACGGAAAATAAAAATGGAACTTATTTTCGGATTAAGTATTCGGATCTAATAGTTAAACTTTGGGGACCAATTAATCATTCCAAATTTGTCTCCTTTTATTTTGGTTGATTACTCTAGTTAATGGATTACATCTCATCAATCTCCCTGGATCCTCTGTGTCATATTGTACCAGATGAAAAAAAGGAAAAAAAAAAAAAAGAAGAGAGAGAGAGAGATTGGCTGCAGAGACTTTACAGAAGAGCCGCACAATCTAAGCATTTGGAGAGATGGAAATCAGTCTCTAACTTTATTTTATATTTGTTTTAAGGGAGTGAAGTGATAGCAACTTTTCATCATATCTTCTTCCCTTTTCAGCAAAACATATGTGAAAAGAAGTTGATATAAGAACTTGCATTTGTAGGTGAAACTCAGTCTAAAAAGTTGGAAATAAGTATGGCATCCGCATATGCAAGTCCTCCATAAATCCAGCCCTCATTAACCGCTCAAACTTGGTTCATTTAATAAATCAAACTCAACAAAAAAAAAGCATGAGCAATAGATCCACCAATATATATATATATATATATATATATATATATATATTATATAATATATATATATATATATACATTTTTTGAATTATCAGATAAAAAAGTGGAGTCTTTTTAAGAATGGTACAAAAGCAAATGTCGATAGTATGTGATAATTCCATAAGATTTGGCAAAAGCATTACTACATAAGATTTTGGTAAACGCGCAGCTATGAAGAACAACAAATTCACCAATAAATCTATCAAATTTAAAATCCGCTTAATCAAAAAAAATAAAAATTTAGGTGTATTTTTTGAAGAAGTTTCAATTATAGATTTTGATGAGATCTATAACTTCATATTAAAAATATTTCTAAATATGTGTTTTGTCGCTCTAACCTTTAATATATTTGTAACAAATTTAAATATTATTTTAAAAGTCATTAAGTTTTGAAATCCTAAAATACCTATTTGAAAAACATATTATTTAAATTTTGAACATGAAAATTATAAATCTTATCCATTATATATATGTTGAAAATTTCTCTGAAAAATACTCTTAAATTTGTTTTTTAAAATCATATAGATTATTTGATTTGGGTGTATTTGTAGGTGGTGTGATAAATCAACATGACGATAAATCCATCGATTCAGATGGGATTTAGTTGGAGTTCTTTAATTTGAAATCTGAGCACTGTTTCTGCAGCAATGCCACAGATCGTAGAATGTGATGGTCCAGAGAAAAGAGCATGGCACAACACAACTTGTTCTCATGGCTGCAAGACTGCTGTATGCCCAGACGCCAATGTCGTAGGGCCAACCTGGGTCTCAGACAGATCATTGAATGGAATATTTTCTGCCATTACCTCACCTTACAGGAAATATTCCATTTAATCTCACAGATAGAAGAGGTTATTAGAGATGCAGAATTGTAGAACATAGCATAAGCAACACATTTCTATGGATCTTGCTTTAAAATTCACTCATGCAAAAAATAAGTTAAATAATTAGCTAAAATAAAAAATAAAAAATAAAAAATTCATATTAAACAGAGCTTGGGCTTCATAGAGATGCAACTTGACAATTACTTAAAGATTTTTTATTGAAATTTGAACATTCCAACAGTCAAATGTATGAACTTTAGAACACTATTAGACAGCAAATTAGCCAAAAGCTCTAACAATTGAGAGCTGTGAATAAACAGTTGGCGCAGTTAGCGAACAGATTACTATATGAAAATATGGACTATCCTATTCGGCCTTCTGAGAGGTAAAACATGACTTAAATATGAGAATTTACTGTCTGCTCTTACCGATTCCCGGCTTAGATCATGAACACAATTTTCATTAAGAAAAGCAACAATCTATCGGAAATCTTCTGGCAGTCGGTACCCAGACATTACTATTTTATCTGAGAACATCTTTCCAGTCTTTGGCATAACATGCCAGTGAAGCGTCAGGTTGAAATCTTTGCCCCTGAGATTGCTTCCCTGCAAAAATATGCCATTTTGGTGATTTTAATGTTCACTGTGATGAAACCTAGCATATTTATTATGCATGAATTCTAGAAGTAATATTTCACAAATTGATAAAAGAAAACAAAATCATTACTCAGATCCATCACTATGGAATTTTCTTTTTTTATAACAAAAAAGAAAAAGAAAAGAAAGAATAAGCCACTGAGGTTGAGAATCAATAGGTAAGGAAACTAATTGTAAACATGTAAGCAAAACAATAGTTCCATTTGTTTATGCTTGCTGCAGAAGTTTGTTTTCCAGTCACTAATTTTTATCCGCATCTTTATCACTGGTTTAAGAACTGATGCTATTCAAAAGAGTAACCAGTTTCCATTTAGTAATGCTATAGCTCAAAAGAGAGTCAGATAGCGCACACTGATAGAAGCAACTTCTTAAGCGATCCATTATAAAATATGACTGCATGTTCAAGATATTCCTGCAAGAGGTTATATATGTTCCTTAAAGAGACCAAATACCGGATAAAACTGGTGGCATTTTACAAAGGCATCTGTCTCAAGATTTTCCGTGCCGAGTCGAGTATCGGTAAATCCAAAACTCGGCACGTACCGACCGTGCCGTGCTCATGCAATTTATTATATTTAAATATTAATTAAATAATAATAATAAATATTAATAAAATAAAAAAAACTAAATAAAATATAAAAAAATTTATATCAAAAGTAGAAAATTTCGTACCAAATTTCAGCAAATTTAGATTCGGGATGTGCTGAACTTACGAGAATAAATTTTTTTATATTTTTTTAAATATTATTATGTTTAAAAAAAATTTAAAAAAAAAACAAAACAAAACACGCGCAGCCAGACGCACAGGTGCGCGACCGGCAAGTGTCGGTCGCGCGCCTGGCAAAAAAAAAAAAAAAAAAAAGTAAAACGTCGTCTTCCTCCTCTCGCGAGGAGGAAGACGATATTAAAAAAAAATTTACAGAGAAGGGAGAGAGGGAGGGAGGGAGGGAGGGAGGGAGAGAGAGAGAGAGAGGTGCCGGTTACGAGCTCCAGCGGCTCCGGCACGTGCCGCCGGGCACAGTAAACCCTGATCTGTCTTAAGAAGCCTTACGGCTGCACGTCCCATTCCTTACTATGATAAACAAGTCTACTTTGATTCCAAAGCGACTAACCGACTATTTACTTAAAGAAACGAAGTTTATCAACATTGATTCCTGACATGTGTATCCAATTGTAAGAGATACAGAGTCTATCCACTTATTCACATGTAAAGAAGAATTAACTTGCCTGATCAACGAAGTGGTACTTATTGGTGGTATGGATCTGAAACTTTGCATGCTCCCTAGATGGAATGATACCATCCCAAAGAGAAACCTGCAAGATTTAATCACTTATATCAATTTCTAGCGAGAATGACATTCCCAACATAACAGAAACTTAGTAGCATGGAGAAGATAAGCATGATCAGTTACTCTACAATTTAAATGTTTACAACATCAGATTCCAAAACACATATAAAGTTTTGACATAGAGTATAACCATATTTATGTTACATGTGGAATTTCCATCAACCTAGAAAATTGGATGAAATTACACCATGATCTACGAAATAGTCCAACATTGTCTATTAATTTCAAAATTGACACCTTAAAGCACATAATCACGAAAAGGACAACGCCTCGCGCATAGCTAGGTGGATTATACTCCTTAAAGCTTATTCTTTCCAAGGTAACATTTTCGTGAGTGCAAAATATACTTCGAATTTAATCGGTTAAAATTCTCAAATTCCAAGGTCAGCATCTACTTAGGAAGAAACACACGACAGCATGATGCATGTATGAAAATTATCAACTAAACAGAGTGGATTATACTCCTTAAAGCTTATTCTTTCCAAGGTAACATTTTCGTGAGTGCAAAATATACTTCGAATTTAATCGGTTCTCAAATTCCAAGGTCAGCATCTACTTAGGAAGAAACACGACAGCATGATGCATGTATGAAAATTATCAACTAAACAGAGTGGATTATACTCCTTAAAGCTTATTCTTTCCAAGGTAACATTTTTGTGAGTGCAAAATCTACTTCGAATTTAATCGGTTCTCAAATTCCAAGGTCAGCATCTACTTAGGAAGAAACACGACAGCATGATGCATGTATGAAAATTATCAACTAAACAGAGTGGATTATACTCCTTAAAGCTTATTCTTTCCAAGGTAACATTTTCGTGAGTGCAAAATCTACTTCGAATTTAATCGGTTCTCAAATTCCAAGGTCACAATCAACTTACGAAGAAACACGACAGCATGATGCATGTATGAAAATTATCAACTAAACAGAACATACATAAAGAGCAGAGAAAACCAATAATTAGCCCAGAACCCCTATTCAGTGATTATTATCCTCTTACCTCCTTGCGCAGAATGCAAAAGAAGGTTGCAAAGGACGAATACTGCCCTTTGCAGCATTAATAAATAATTGAACAGGAACTTCAATTTAAAAAAAAAAAAAAACGTACATTTAAAAGGGAAAGCTAAGAAGATGCTAACTACCTGATTCAAGGAATTTTGATACGTCTCATATTCAGCAGCTACAAAGACGAAGACCTACAGAAATACCAAAAAAAAAAAAAAAGAAGTCCAAAATAAATAAATAGGAAGTTAAACTAAATTCAGATAATTAACCTCTACATCATCAAACGGTGCTAAAACTCACTAACTATCAGTCTTCTAAACAACGGCAGCAAACACAAAAAGATTTTTGATAATTTGCTTTAAGAGGTGTTAACAAGGGCAGATTCAACATATAGGGATCAGATCCAACATATAGAGGTGTTTACAAGGGTAGAGGAAAATAATAGATTTTTGATAATTTGCTTTAAGAGGTGTTAACAAGAGCAGATCCAACATATAAGGATTAGGGTGGTAGGATGTTATGTAATAGGAAATATTATGTTAGTTGGAAAGTGATATATAATAGGCACTATTCTATTAGTAGGAGAGTAGAAAAATAAGGGAATTCTTGTATTAGAACTGAGTTATATTAGGAGAGTATTATTAGGAAATATTTAGAAGAAATATATGGTAGAGCCTAGAGTGATATCCTTTATAAATAGATAATGTAAACCCTTATTTGAATTATGGAAGAAATATAGTAATTTTAGTTACAATAGTTTGTAGAGCCGCCACCGGGCCGCCGGTGTCTTATCTTCGCCGCGTCCGGGCCGCCGACGTGAGCCGATCCTAATCGGTTCATAACAATTGGTATCAGAGCAGTCGGTCTCGAACCCTCGCCGCCGCTGCACTATGCTACTTATCTTATCTTCGCCACCATCGGGCCGCCGATGGAATTATGTTGCTGACACCAAGCCGCAGGTGTTTCTTGTTGTCATCGGACCGCCGATGAAATTATGTTGCTGACACCGAGCCGCAGGTGTATCTCGCTGACATCGGGCCGTCGATGGAGCTACGTTGCTGACACCGAGCCGCAGGTGTTTCTCGCTGTCATCGGACCGCTGATGTAACACAACTATCAAGAGTCGATCTGCGTCGATTTCTGTCCACTGCCAACCTTGAGGACAAGGTTGTTTCGAGAGGGATGGAATGTTATGTAATAGGAAATATTATGTTAGTTGGAAAGTGCTATATAATAGGCACTATTCTATTAGTAGAAAAGTAGAAAAATAAGAAAATTCTTGTATTATAAATGAGTTATATTAGGAGAGTATTATTAGGAAATACTTAGAAGAAATATATGGTAGATTCTAGAGGGATATCCTTTATAAATAGACAATGTAAACCATTCTTTGAATTATGGAAAAAATATAGTAATTTTAGTTACAATAGTTTGTAGAGCCGCCACCGGGCCGCCGGTGTCTTATCTTCGCCGCGTTCGGGCCGCCGACGTGAGCCGATCCAAATCGGTTCATAACATAGGACCGCCATTAATTTTTTTTATGTAAATGTACATATATACATGTGTATGGTGTACTGTCGCATATGCCAATTCCGGCATTTATCAATACGCACGAACCAACAAAGGAGTTGTGTGTTACGTAACATGAATATTGTATTATTATGATAGTATTATGTCTTATGGTAGGAGTCTAGAGGGGTATACTCTATAAATAGACATTATATCATTTATTTTGAATTATAGAAGAAAATTGTTATTTTAGATAGCTTACTTTGTAGAAGTAGATTTTGCTACGTCCGGATACCGACCTAATCAGTTCATAATAAATTGGTATGAGAGCCAGTGACCCCAACCCTAGCCAACACTGAACGGTACTAATTTAATCCCCACCAACACCATCCTCACCATTCACCGGTTTAAAAAAAAAAAAAAAATGGATCCTCTTAGGACACATCACTTCCATGGTACTCGTCACACGGATCTTACGCTCCATCACCATCACAACCTCCACAGCCTTATTACCAATAGTCATCACCACCTACTCAGCAACCGCCACAATGGAATTACTATCCACTTATGCCATTGCAGAGCAATGATTCTCCGTTGGTGCTGCCTACACCGAAACCGCAACTACCACCACACCACCATCTGCAGCCACCAACTCATATGCCAAATCACATTTATGACGCTCTATCTTCTCTATTTGAGAAAATAATGGACAAATTGGAAGAACTATTTGAGGATTTATTATAAAATATGAGTGAGCAACGAGGCGCCGAAAAGAATAACTCACGCCGTCAAGAACTTTGTACTTTTCGGTAGGTAGAAGACGTTGTACTATATCGGATTCAGTTTTTCGGTGAATATTTTGAATACATTAAAGATGGCCGGAAGGACGAGCTAGAAGAAATTTATCAAGGACTTTCTACATCTGCCGACACTACACTTCAATTGTTATACATCATTATGCTGACTTCCACTTCCTATTTTCATAAGTACAACCACTAGCAGTTTACTCGACATATTTATTTTTGTGGTTTGAACAACATCAACATTCAAAAGTATCTGAGTATGCCAACCTTGCAGACAAGGTTGTTTTCAAAATAGGTGGAATGTTATATAACAGGAATATTGTATTATTAAGAAAGTATTATATAATAGGAAATATTAAGAGAAAAGTAGAAAAATAAGGGAATATTTGTATTATGAAAGAGTTATATTATGAGAGCATTATTAAGAGAATATTTAGGAAAAAATTATGGTAGGAGTCTAGAGGGGTATACTTTATAAATAGACAATGTATCATTTATGTTGAATTATGGAAGAAAATTCTTACTTTAGATATCTTTGTTTGTAGAAGGAGATTTTTTTGAGCCGCCACCGGACCGCCGGTGTTATTTTGCCGCATCCGGGCCGCCGACGGGAACCGACCTAGTCGTTTCATAACACTGTGTTGATCCAAGTCCGTCTCTGGAGCTTTCAACAGTGCATTTTAGCTCATCCATGACCTTTGGCTGCACTGGTGCGATCATTTATCACATAGTACTGCAGCAGAAAGGTCTGCATCCATTGGTTGGCAGAAGCAAATTCTTGCACATGAACAGCTCGGTCGGCCACAAGCTGAAGTAGTTAGATGGCTAAATGCAAGCCATGACATCAACCATACTAGCTCCAGCAAGCTAATTTTGAATTCAGCGATAACAACAACAATTATTTGGCCTAAGAGATGCAATATATGCAATCGAGCATGTAATTCATGCAATGTGCAAGCACGTGCAATGACAATTTGATAATGTGATTAAGAGTGGTTTAAGCTAATCAAACCAACTTGTTCTCTCCAAAGAGAAACACAAGGCCACGCACTCATGCACTAGACAATCCCACCCACTCCCCCCCCCCTTCCTCTCCGAGAAAAAGAAAATATAAATACAAATATAAAAAAAGTTCTAAATTAACACTAGGAGTTATTGTTGTTGAATAAAATGAGAATGCATGATGTCCACAACAACCATTTAGGGCTAATAGTACATTTTGTAACTTGTGCAATAAAACCCAATTCTTTTGCTTGCTAGCAGATTCTTAGTGAAAAAAGTACAAAGAACTGAAGGATAAAACAGGAATGGAGAAGTATGTAAGTTAATGAATATTTCTAGATTAACAAAGAGAACATAGAAATATGAGAAATACGAAAGGGTAAAATTAGCTGTACCTGCTTTGTGTTCCAAGTGAACATCGATTGTAGATCTGCCGATATATCTAATGTCAAGCTGACCTGACTCAACATAGAAAGAAACCACTCAAAAATTATGGAAGCATTTTATTTTTCTTTGGTGGCATAATGTAATCTATACATGCTTATTGTAATTTAGTTATTCGAGAATACGGCCATCGATACTAAAATACACATAACATCATAAACTTTTAATTACACGTTAGAAGATTTAATATATTTAACAGCATAAATAAAGAGTAATACACATCATCACAACATGATGTGGCGGACAGTGTGGTCTACTTGATTTTTATGTTCCATTATTTATCTCTTTTTGTACATATGGTATAATAAGTTCTAGCAGAAAGGCAGTATCAACCAAAGGGCATTCTCATTATGCTTCAGAAGTCAAGTCTTAAATAAGTAGTATTTTGGACGGTTATTGATTAATCACTTAAAATGTCAAAACACAACAATGGATAATGGTTTTACATGCCGGTCGGCATAGCCTCCTATGCCAGACGATACATACATATTCCGTCGGCAGTTATTGGCATAGCACGTGCCGAAAAGATTTTACTTCTTAAAAATAATACATATATATGCACCATCGGCTCGGCTTGGCACTGAAAACCTTAGAATGAATCAAGATACCCAATAAACGACTTGTGATACCAACTATTCAAAATAACCTTTCACATGCCAGCCAATACACATAATAACATTTACTCTACTTGATAGTAGCATCTCAACCACTACTAAGATTTGATTTCACTGAGTCATCCTGATTCAAAACTTGATGTATCTAAGAAAAAAAATGACATTCTGAACTTTTTTACCGTCTCCATAAAGTATATTGGAGCATACTCTTTCACTATATGACTAGACATCATATTAAAGAACAGATTGTACAATAGGAATGGTGATAAATTTGCACATAATCACCTGATCATCACCATTTGGTTGTTTCCGGAACCAGTTTATGTTTAGCACCTGAGAAGAAAAGTGTGCCGTCAAACAAGGCATTTGATGTCAGAACTTAGACCAAACATACTAAACCAGAGCAGCGATTTAGACAACAGTTTGTCTTTACCATTTAGAAAAACAACACAAATCAGGATGACAAAGACACTTTAGGGGCTGTTTACTTCGCGCGGAAGGCTGAGAAGTGAGAAGTGAGAAGTGAGAAGTGGGAAGTGGGTGAACTGTGAGAACTGAGAAGTGGATGAGAAGTGGTGTTTTGAGCTTCTCTGTTTACTTGGGATTGTGAAGTAGAGGCTGGAAGATAGTTTCTTTGTTTACTTGGGGTTGGAAGTGAGGGCTAAAAGATAATTTTTTTTTGTTTACTTGGAATTGGAAATAAACTGAGTAATAAAAAATATATTATATTTATTTTAAATTTATATTAAATTATATATTATATCCTATCTTTTGTATGTATCTCTCATTTAATATCTTAAATTTATATATTATAATATATATATTATATTACACAGGATATGTTATATTATATTTTTTTATTTTATATGTATTAAATATATATCAAATAAATTTTATATTCTTAAATACTAAAAATTATAAGAGATAAGTTCTAAAATTTGAACACAAAAAGTATTGAATACAAAGACTTTGTATTGAATAAAAATTTACAAAAGGTTTATTATTACATATAAATGTATTCATAAAAATAAAAAAAAAAAAAAAAAAAAATATATTAAACATTGTACAAGTATTTCAACCATTTACTACAGTGGTCGCAAGAGTAAGGAGAAGAAATCGCAAGAACACAACAGAACTCACTCGCAGAAGACAAAACGAGTTCGTCCACTTCGCAGCTAAAAGCTGCGAAATGGGCGAACTCAATTTATTATATACTCGCGGAACTCAGAATTGAGTTCCGCGAGTTCCCGCGGCGAAGTAAACAGCGAAACTGTGTTCTGAGTTCCGAGTTCCACGAGATCCACCAGTTCCGCGCGAAGTAAACAGCCCCTAAAAGTCATTTGCAAGGAACATAAATATTACAGAACTTGCAGGACACGTAGTTAACTGGTTCTCTGACTGCTCTCTAACAAATATAATATAGAATCTTATGAACACAATCAGATCCTAGATGCTGTCAACCTAAAACAGACTCTATCTAGGATTTTGATTCTAATAACATTGTTCCAAACATGAAACATAAAATTTCTCCCCATAACAAAACAAATTCCCACCCAAAATTATAGCAAACTTCTGCTATCTCAACAACACAAAAAACACATGGGATTAACTCAAGTACCAGTACCCCATTAATTTAAAACCTAAGAAACATGGAACAGCAACACACGACACAGTAATGACACCACGGCACATCAATGACCAGAATAGCTTGGACACGACACTGTGACGACACGGAGAACATATAGTTAACGTTATATGCTTATTTATTTCTTAATACAAATTTATAAATGCTACAACAACGAGAAGATAACTTGAGTCCCGAGCAGTCTCAAAAATAACTACCAATATCTTGGTAAAATACTTATTTAACTTCACACACAATATATTCTTCACATTTCAGATCCTTATGTTTAAAATTAGAAGTAGAAATATATCAGTAATTTTTCTCTTAAATTCCGTTTATATGTACAACAATCTAATGTCAACTACATTTTATCTTAATTTCTTAGAAGACTCCAAATGTTTTTAAGCAAGTATTATAAGTGCCAATGCAAAATTATAACCACGTAAGAAGTACCAAATAATGGACATGACGATTCGCATAATCGTGTCCAAAACTATTCAAAGAATGCATAGGTATTAAAATCCGTCCATACATTTTATATGAAAGTACGATGAATGAAGCATTTATTTGAGTATACACGACTTGTGGTCCCCGCTAACTATCCAAAAACTTCATCATACTCGATTTGTTTTCAAACAAATAAAATTATCTGATCTACCATCTAAATCGCTCATTCTTCATTGAAATGCATCAAACGAAACGGACCCTATCAAAAAAGTGTAAGTTGGAGTACAAAATCTCTATCCTGGCTAATCTAAAAACATCCACAAACATAGAAGAATTAACCCTCAAATTACCAAAACCTTCCATTGGCATCAGTTCACTACCCTAATCCATCAATTATATCCACAAGATACCTTAAAATCAGCTATTACTGCCTTCCATTAAATTAACAGAGAACCTTGACGTTGGCGGTGGGCGTGGGGTGGTTGATATTGTCGGAGAGGGAGGCGATGCCGCACATCACCGCGAGGATCGTCAGGGCGAACGTCGCCACGGCGTTCGCACGGTACCCGAACGAATGCATCGCCACTGATTTCTAACTCGCCCTCGAGATCGGAAAAAGGTATAGTTGAGGTTTGAAATGGATCGACTGCGTCTTTTGTCGGGTGTCGCCGTGGTCTCCTCCGATTTTCTCTGCTGGACTGTAGTAAATGGTCTAGGGTTGGGGTTTGGGTCCACTGCATTTTGTTATTTAATTTAGAAATAACTCCATCATTTATAGCCGTTATTTTTTACATTTTCAAACACATAGTAAAAAAAAAAATTTTAAAATTTAAAAATTAAAATTTACTTTTTTTGTAATTAAATTTTTCAACAATATATTTGTATATATTTTATGGCTCTAGAGTTTGAATATAAGACTTTAAAATCTTTGAAGCCTCAAAATAAATAATTTAAAATATATTTTAAAAAAATTTAATATAAAAAAATTAAAGATCACATCTAAATTTCTTATATTCAAAATTTTTCTAAAATTACTTATATAATAGTTAAAATAATTTTAACACAAAGCTCGAGACCAATTTGTAAATAATTTAAAAATCATGTACTAATTTGTAACTCCCTCTTAAGGTTTGACGTTTTGTCGAAAATATTTCTACTTTTCAAAACTCTCTTAAATAAGTCCCTAATATTTTGGAAATTTACAAAATCACTCCAAAATATTAGTATATATAAGTATTTTATATATAAAAAAAATTTGAATACAAAAAAATTTTGTTGTTTTTTGTGACTTTTATATTCCCAAATTTTCAAAAAAATGTTTCTAAATATTATGATATTCCAAAGACTTTGCAACCGGAAAAGATTTTAGAGCCTTAAAACAATTATTTAGATACATATTTTAAAAAAAAAATTCAACTTAAAAGTTATAAAGCACTTTAAAATTTTTTTTCGTATTCAAATATTTTTCTAAAATATTTATACATATATCTTTTGCATTAATTTAGTAATTATCAGAAAAATAGTAGTTTATTTGAAAAGGCGAAATAAAAATGACAACTATATGACATTATTTTTTTATTAACCCCAATCAAATAGTAGGGAAATAGGGTATTTGTACTTTTATACCCAACAATCAGAAATTATAAAAAATATACACTTTAATTTAAAATTTTACTTTTATGCTCCTAAAATGACGGAAATACTTATGTACTAATTTTTAAACAGACTATAATAAAAATATAGTATTAAAACTTTAATGATCTTACAAACTAAGATTCATACGTCAATTAGTAATATACAATATGTCAAGGATTAACATAATTAAAGTTTTGAATTTTTTTAAAAAAAATTATATACAACCTAATATCTCACGTATCACATGTATATAATCTTTATCTAGATATACATATATATATATATATATAACTAGATATCAAGTATATATATATATATATATAAAACTAAATTTCAAGTATATATAATTAGATATCAACGCCATATGTCACATTAAATATGTCTTCATGTGCAATATACATGAATTGATAGAAATTCAAAAAGTAATTTAACTTATTAAAAAATAAAAAATTTTATATGAAAAAATATAATATTTCTAATTTAAAATAATTAATTTATATATAAATATATATACGTAATAATTATATTATAGTTTATCTAACTAATAAAAGTTACTCTGGAAATATTTTTTTCTTTTGAAATAAAAAATGTAAAATAAAAAAATAAAATATCTAATTAGGTATCGTTATGGTTTCTATTTTGTGTCATTGAATCTCAAGATTCACATTCGGGTTGTCTCCTTCCCGAGTTCCAGCAGTTTCTAAAAGACTAGCCCTATTTTCTCTGCTGTACTGACTCCAAAACTTCTCCGCAGCTCTGGCAGCTCCGGCGAGCTTTTACGACGTCTCCGGCAGTTCCAGCTACCGCTGCTCGTCGTGGAATCGCTGTTCTTCACACGGTACGGCCTTTTCTCTCTAGCTAACTAACTCTTCGTTCGACTCAGGCATCCCAGGTTCAATTCCTCGCGGCCCCACGGGGAAAATCCCTGTGAATAGTATCGGGATCTACATCAACGAGTACTCTACGCTTCGATCCAGTTGTTCCTCCTGGATTGGGCCAGGTCCGACCTTGTCGGATGGAGTAGCTGGTTGGGTCAGTATCTATAAGCCTGAGGGTTACCATTTCTTCCTCTCAAAAAAGTGGGAAAAAACTTCTGTTCATCAGTATACAAGCCTTTACCCTTCCCACTATAAGGTTTTTGTGGAGTCAAGTTAGGTATCTACAGAAGTGACTGAAAATAGGCAGGATCTTGACGTTTAGACCTGTACGCTCATTTTGGCCTCAGTATGAATTCATAGTGACAAATTACGTTATTGGTTTGTACATGCTGGCTAGCTAAGAATTTGGCACTTCAACATCCCGTGATTCCCTGGTTTTCTGAATTTCTTTGTCAAGGAGTAGTTTTGCTATTTGCATCTGCAATTTAACATGCTGTGGTTCGTGGGCTTGCTATGAAGACGTAAGTCACCTTAACGTCTGGCTTTGTGTTAAATAGCTAGAGTATTTATCCTAAACTCAGGTTTTGGAACATGTTGCTGATATTTAGCAACCATTTTCAAGTTCTTTAAAGGCCTTCAATAGTATACAGGAAATGTTTACTTGTATATCTTGCCCAACAAGTACCAGATGTAATAGGTATCAGCATACATGTTTATTCACCATGTTTGGCACCAATAGTCTAGTTTTCTTTTTTCTTTTTCTTCTCTTATCTTGTGCATTGGGTGTATTTTATGCAGAACATAATATAGGGCTAGGATTGGCTGTCACCTTATTTTATGTATTTGTGTTAGGTATCTAGATTCTTTACATTGAAATAATCTGCTAATTATTGAGCCACCATTTCAACTTCATTTGTAGGCCTTCTATAGTTGACAGCAAAGTGTTGCAGAAGCTCTCTGCTTCATTACATTTTGACTGTGCCATTTGATCTTTCACGATCTCCCTTGCACTATGCCCGCAATTCAAAGACTATATGGAGCTTGCAAAGTGTCATTCTCTCCAAATGGACCAGTATCAACTGAAGCCCTTGAAAAAGTTCGTTCTATTTTAGGTAAGAAACATCTTTCTAGGTTAGTATTTGCTGTTTTGTAAGTTGATTTTATGTATGATAGTGAAGAATTAAGCTTAGTTTTTTATGTAGTTGCTTGTGTTTGGAAGGCCTTAAGATTTCTTTTAGATTAACAAAAATAAGGCATCTAAAGAACAATTCTCTAACATAAAAAGCCACGTGTTTGAAATGTTGTGGTTTCATGTCTGCGAGGTTGTCAATTGGGCATCCAAGTTGTAGCTATCTGTACAAAGAATATAGTAATTTGCTTGACCTATTCCTGGTCATTTGGTATGTACAACAGTAGCAATTCATTCTTTGGCTATAAGTGAAACTGATTAAAGGGCCATTTACTTCACATGAAACAGGTGGAACTGGGGTCTCACTTCTCTATTTGAAGAAATGCTAGTAAGAAATAATCAATATCAATTTTTTTGATGATTAACGAAAACTTTGAAAGGTGCTATGGGTTGCATACCCTTTTATCTTTATTCGGATTCATGAAGGTGCATATTCGAAAACGGAAAGTTAGTAGAACCTGCATGATTGCTTTTATCCAAGTATTTGATAAATGAAGTTCTCTTTCTAATAGAAGATTTGCAGCCAGAGAGCAGATGGAACGGTACTTCTTCAGTTCTGGATGGAAATGTAGGGGAAAGTTTGGAGGGTTGTACATTGTTAAAAGTCTTCAATGAGAAAGCAAAAAGAGAACACAAAAGATTGTCATAGATTGTCTACTAGATTCCCTTGATGAGCTTTCTAACACAAAAAGTAGTCCTGAGTAGATGTAAAATGTGGAATAGAGTCAACGTCGTGATATCTAGGGCTTATTTGTGTTGTTATGGTAGACTTTAAATGAAATAATAGTTTGTTTCCATTTCTTTGATAATCTTACAATCTGATAACATCTTCATCGAATTAAGAAGTTTGCCCCTAGGTTTTGCCAATGTTATTTCTTCAAATTCCTTTTCTGGTTTTGACTTTCTAGCTGAAGTTATTTGTTACATGTTTCTTCTTGTAGATGAGATAAAACCTTGTAATGTTGGTCTTGAACATGAGGCACAAATAATTCGGGGATGGAATGGACAGGCGCTTCCCTTGAATGGGAAAAAGGAACGTAATGGTAGCAGCCAGTGCTTGCCCCCTATCAAGTATCTGCACCTTCATGAATGTGAAAGTTTCTCAGTAAGCCTTTTCATTTTTTTCAAGTTTAATGTTTTGAGACTTCTGAAGCATGTTGCTAGCTTAAATGTTAACCGAGTAGATTGGCTAACTATATCTCGGTATTTCTGTCATTGTGAGAAACATGTGCTTATACACCACTCTGTTAATTATGTGCAGATCGGAATTTTTGCATGCCACCTTCTTCCATTATTCCTCTTCATAATCACCCTGGAATGACGGTGTTAAGCAAGTTGCTGTATGGTACTTTGCGTGTTAAATCTTATGATTGGATTGAGACGGCTATACACCTAGATCCTTCAAAAGGTGATTTCTCTTTATTTATTTCTTTTTCTCTCAGTACTGGGCATATTTTTATTTCAGTTTATTTGTTTCATAATACTGATTGCTGCTCATTATGTGTATTATTATACGATTGATTTGTGGTTAATGGGGTTATTGTTATCTCATATGGTATATAAACTTTGAAGTGGACATAAGTGATTGGCACCAATAAGTAGTGAGTTCATCTTGGAAGAAGTTTTCTACATAGATTGAAGCCTAACTTGCAACAAGAAAATGTTATTATGATTAGATTAGTGTTGAATGGGAACACCAAGTACTACTAGTACGAAAGTTGTACAAAGAAGTACATTGGTGAGCATGCCTGAGTAATTATCTTCATTTCCTACAGTGTCATGTACTTATACTATTTCAATGCTCAAAGGATTACAAGGTTTCTGTATGATCTAGATGCTTTTTAATGATTGCTAAGTAGTTTTTCATCTAATCAATCTGGTTAAGGAGTTGCTTATGTTTCTTTTGCTTTTTAATGGTTGCTAAGTAGTTTTTCATCTAATCAATCTGGTTAAGGAGTTGCTTATGTTTCTTTGAACAAGGGTGTATGTATGTTTTGGGATGTTACTCTGAAGCTGGAACTATGTATATCCTAACTTTCTTTGTTCTTGTAAAAGCACGAGAAACGACATAAACTATAAAGCTGGAACAAGGGTGTATGTATGTTTTGAGATGTTACTCTGAAGCTGGAACTATGTATATCCTAACTTTCTTTGTTCTTGTAAAAGCACGAGAAACAACATAAGCTACAATGTTGTTTAGCTCTTTCTGATGCTTATAATGCATATCGTATTGGGAACCATAACCCTAGGATTACATGTGCAAAAAATGCTATGCACCTCTTAACTTTTATCTCTAAATCAACTTTAAATGTGTTTATATATGGAGCAATTGATAGCTGGTAGCATAATGGGTTGATAGATGATTAGATGAGTTTAGAGGTGGATTTAGAGAGATAAGTGTTAGAGGTGTATAACATTGCTAATGTAAACGGCAAAAGAGAATAGCTTAGCATAATACAGATTAAAGTTGTGTTAACAGCATTGGTCTACTTTGGACGCCCATTCAGATTGATAGATGGTATCTGCTTTTGTTTTCTTAAGTAGTTTGTTACTCAGATTTCACCTTGCAACTTATAAGTTTCACCTTATGAGGGACAGAGGAGTCAAACATGTATAATGCAAATTGCATTGAATGTTGATACCTTTTCTTTTACTCAACTTGTATAATGGTCGTATGCACGCTGCTGTTGGAACTAGGGCTGCTAAATTTATATATACCTCTGTGAAAGCTGCACGATCTTGTTGTGTTCTGTTAAATTGGTATCAATTTATTAGTCTATTTTGTCTTTGATGCTTATGGGTATTAGCTTCTGCTACGTGTTGAAATGGGCACACGATTCATTCTCTCTTTTTCTTTTCCTGCAACTTCTTGGCACCCTATGTCACACCCAGTATTTGGAAATTCTCTCTGATGGCAAACACCTTCCAGTCTTTTAAACATTACTAATCTCAATTGACCTTCAACAGCTGTCCAGTTTCCTAGTCCCAACCCCCAATGGAGGTGGCTGCTACCTCTGTCATATTTGGCACCTACCATTTTATGATTTAGACCATGGTTTGACGTGTCGGTCGACACGCTCTGTGCCGACCGAGATGTCTCGGTGCCGCCACTTGGCTGCACCAGAACGGCCGAAACGGCTGTTTTTCGGCCGTGTCGGCCCGTGCCGACCGTTTCAGTCAGCACGGTGTGTTTGTGCCGAGAAATGGTCGGCACGGTCGGCACACTTTATTTTTTTTTTTTAAATGAGTATCATGATGTTTTTTCGTGGAATAGGTGGGTGTATTATGTTCAAACAACGCACGGGGTAGATTATATTTTTTAGGTTTCGTTGATCTATTTTATCAACCACACCGACACTCAATGTGGTAATAACTTATATAATATATGTTTTGAGTTTTGACAAATGAATGAGATTTTTTCTTATTATTTAATTTTATTACTATTTATATAATAAATCTTATCAATTTTATTTTTTTTTATAATTGTACGATTCGGCACGGGTCAGCACGCCACGGTCGGTACGTCTCGAGATCTGAGTTTACTGAAACTCGAAACGGCACGGCACGGTAAACCTTGATTTAGACTGGTAGCCATGGCCTCCTCAGTTTGTTGCTGACATGTGAAATACCAGCAGAGGACCGAGGTACGGAATGATGGACTCGAGGATTTGGATGATGGACATGGTGAGGTTGAGAACTGGATAAAGTTGTCCCTGTGAATGGATAGCTCAGTCAGTAATATCAAGTCGGCAGCCTACCACTAGCTGTGGAGCTAGGCGGATGAGGCCGATAGATAGTGGAGCAGTAGCAAGATGAAAAGAATTATGGACACCACCAAAGATTGGACATGCTGGACTTCACATTCCCTTGGATTTGCATCGTAACCTAGGTTCTCTGTGCCGAGCCGAGCCGAGCTTCGGTAAACTTAGATCCCGGCAAATGCCGACCGTGCCGATATATATTTTTATTTGTTATTTTTAAAAAAATAAAATAAAAATAAAAAATTAATTTAAAAATTCAAATATAAGATTTTTGGACACGTGCCGGAACAGGCAAATACTGTTTTCGTCATTCTACTCAACTTGGAATCCTGAATGAGTCCTTTGAAGCATTCTAATATAAAATTACTCCCTTATGGCTTTCTTGGAAAAACATTCTATCTCATACCCTTAATTATGTTAATTGATGATCGTGGCAGTAAATCAAATAGTTTTTCTTGTCTTAAATTCTGTTATACATAAGGAAGATACTGTCGCGTTTGCCATGATGTTCAAGTTTGTGCTTCGATGTTCTTTATATAAAACATATGCCCTTGAGCTCATCTAAGATCTTCATCTATTTGCAGCAAGACCTGCAAAGCTTGTAAGAGATGGGGAAATGACCGCACCCTGTGGGACAACAGTTCTCTATCCTACAAGTGGCGGGAATATTCACTCCTTTAAAGCATTAACCCCCTGTGCAATCTTTGACATTCTATCCCCTCCTTATTCCTCCGAAGATGGTCGTCATTGCTCTTACTTCAGGAAATCAAAAGTTCCAGGTAAGCCATTATTCTTCAAATAAAGCATTCTTCAGTGCAATCCAAGATACAGAAATTGGAATTTTTTGAATGGTTATGATATTTACTTTTTATTATGTACCTTCCATCTGCAATTTCGGCTTCCTTTAAAGGCTAAAAAAAATGTTGGAACTTAACGATCATTGATCGCCCTTGTGCAGATGACCTGATTGTAGATGATGTCTTTCCAAGCGGCGTAATGCCTTCTGACTTGAGTTGGCTGGAGGAATTCCAGCCGCCTGACAGCTTTGTCGTCCGGAGAGGCATGTATAAAGGACCTATTATTCGAGTTTAAAGATGTACGGACCGACCGACGTTATTAGGTGTAGAGTCCATGCTAATGTTGCTGCAGGATTAGGTAATTGTTAATATTTCTGAGATGTAGTTCAACGCTTGGTTTGTACATATCAAATGACCTCTGAATACAAAGAAAATAAAGCCCGCATCCCGAAAACTACGTAGACGGCCGAGCTTCATCGGTTACATTGGACTTGGTGGAGTTGAATGCCATTGCGCATTTGAACCCATGTCCTCATTGTAACGTATAAGCGAATATTCATTTGTTTGTTATTTTCGACTGTCTGCGAAATGTGTTCTGCCCGCAAGGTTTTTCTGGCGTACCTTTTGAATGCTTATATTCATAAACCTCAAGAGCTAGCTGCCTTATGAATTCTTATGTTAAGCCCTGAACTCACCTTTTTACTGGACTTTTTTATTTGCATATCAGCCCTTGCTTTTCAAATCTCTTACAAATAAGCTTTTTATTTCAAATTATTTATAAGTTAGCCCCTGTCTCGAAATTCATATCATAGATGTTTTGATTATTATATAAGTAGATTTTGGTGAAGTTCTGAATGAGAAAAAAAAAAAAGATTCGATATGATCTATAATTTTGGTATTCAAAATGTTTAAAAAAAAATTCTAAGTACGTATTTTGAGGTCGTAAAGTTTTAATAGATTTTTCTAACATGTTAAGATTTTAGGTTTTTTTTTTTTTTTTTTTAAATATTTTTATTAATATTTATAAAAATAAAATCAAAATTAAAATTTTACAAATTAATATTAGATCGTCTCTTTAACAGGCCTGCGCTGGCAAACACATCGGATATATGGTTGTTTATTAAAAAAACGATCAAAATGTCGTATTTTTAACAGGCGACTATTAGATCGCCTTTTGTAGAGGTTGCCTTTTGCAGAGGTGAAACAACGGTCGTCTGTCAAAGAGGCGAGAATACCCAAACAAATAAAAAAAATGAAAAAAGAGGAGCTCGCTAATTAGACCTCCTCATTATTTTAAAACGCATATTATTTTTATTTAGTTTAATTTATATAATAATCTATTTAATTTATATTTAATATTTTAATTTTTACAAACAAATAATAAAATAAAGTAATATATATATTTTACTTTCATTTACAATCTTTCAATTAAAAATTTTTAAATTAATATCAATAAACATTTCAATAATTGTCCAAAAAGTCAGAATGCTACCTAAAAAGTAGCTTTTTTAGTTTAATCATTTTGTTTTTATATTATTCGTTAATTTAAATAAATTAAGGACCGTTTTATTTTGCTCTATAATTTTTCAGTTCAAACGTTTTCGAAAAAATATCAATAAACGTGACGAAGAAGTTAGAATAGTATCTGCAAAATAGTTTTTTTTATCTTTTGTCATTCTATTTTTATATTATTCGTTACTTTAAATAATGTGATAAATAAATTATAGTCCGTTTTATTTTGTTCTATAACTTTTTCAGTTCAAACGTTTTCGAGAAAATATCAATGAACGTGCCGAATATGTTGAAAAAGTTAGAATGGTATCTGAAAAATAATTTTTTTCATCTTTTGTCATTCTATTTTTTTATTATTCGTTATTTTTAAATAATAAATTACGTTCCATATATCATCCATATAAAAACAGAATCACAAAAGATAAAAAGAAATTATTTTTTCATATATCATTCTCACTTCTTCGGCAAACTATTCGGCACATTTATTGATACTTTTTAAAAAACGTTTAAATTGAAAAGTTATGGAGCAAATAAAACGGACGTAATATTTAAAAGTAACAAATAATATATAAACAGAAGGACAAAAGATAACAAAATTATTTTTAAAGCACCATTTAACTTATTCGGTAGACTATTCGGCACGTTTATTGATATTTTTTAAAAAAGTTTACGCCAAAAAGTTGTAGAGCAAAATAAAAACAACCCTTAATTTATTTATCATTATATGTAAAAGTACGAGTAGTATAATAACATATGGATAAGATATAAAAGAATTATTTTTCAGATAACATTGTAACTTTTTCGGCATGCTATTTGGTAGATTTATTAATATTTTTGCAAAAACGTTTAAACTGAAAAGTTACAAAGTAAAATAAAGCGGATCGTAACTTATTTATTATTTTACTTAAAAGTAACGAATAATATAAAAACATAATAACAAAAGATTAAAAAACTATTTTTCAGATATTATCCTAATTTTTTCGGCAGACAATTCGACATATTTATTAATATTTTTTCGAAAATGTTTGAACTGAAAAGTTATAAAGATAAATAAAATAGACCATAATTTGTTTATCATTTTATTTGAAAATAAAGAATAATATAAAAATAGAATAACAAAAACAAAACTTTTTAGGTAGCATTCTAACTTATTCGGCAGATTATTTGAAACGTTTATTAATATTATATAAAAATTTTAACTGAAAGGTTGTAAACGAAAGTAAAATATATATTACTTTATTTTATAATTTAATGTAAAAACTAAAATATTAAAATATAAAATAAACTAATTAAAAATAATAGGGTTTTTAAATTAATGAGGAGGTTGCCAGTTAAACTGGCAGCCTTCTTTTTTGTTTTTTGTTTTTTTTTTTTTTTGTTTGGGTGTTCTTGCCTCTTAGAGGGCGACCATTGAGTCGCCTAACAGGTGACTCAATAATGTATCCGATATAGTTTGTAAGCGCGGGCGTGAGTGCAACGCTGAACAATGTCGTCTGTTAAATAGGCGACCAAGTATTAGTTTTGTAAAATTTTATTTTTTATAAATATTAATTAAAAATAATTTTAAAAATAAAAAAATTCAGATTTTAGAGTTTTAAAATATTCATTTAAAAAATTAAATACAAAAAATAAAAAAGATTTTAAAATCTTAATCGTGGATATTCCGCTAAGACTTTAGAATTTTATAACATATACTTAAAAGTATTTTTTTAAAAACTTTTTTAATATTAAGTTTGTAGATTTTTCATATTTCTTTAAAAAAAATTTATATAGTAGTTAAAATATTTACATATGGATTTAGTAAAAAAAAATTATTTTTAAATTAAAAAAAAAACAAAAACTAATTTGTGATATATTTTAAATGTGCAACTGCTCTGACATTTAAAAAAAAAAAAAAACAAAACAAAACCAGAGTGAAGGGTCTAGACCGCCTAGTGTGTAGGCATAGTTGTGCCATATATAGAGATGAATAAACCGTTTGTAGCCCGCTGGCCGGCTGGCTGCCCACCCCGCAGTGGCGGCCTTGCGGGCTGAAGGCAGCTCGCACAAGCAGGATGGGGCAAGCCGGTTCGCGACCTGCTCGCGCCCCGCCCCGTAATTTTCTTGCTTTTAATTCAACGGCCGTTGCTGCGGTTGCAATTGCGACGGCTCTTACTTTTTTATTTTTAAAATACCCTAAATTATATTTCTAACAACTCACTCTCACTTCTGTTTTCATTCTTTCCATTCAACTATTCAAGTGCATATATTTTCAAGCTCTCACATATCTACTAGATTATCGTCAGTATATTTCTAATTTTTAAGATTATACTTGTAGACTATTTTTTGTCAAAATTAGAATGGATCCATACAACTAAAACTAATTCCCATATGGTTTCGATATAAATTATTCATATAATATTGGTCCACAAAATTCACAATTTCCATATAACTTCGATCCGCAAAATTCATACGGTCCTTATCCACATTGAAATACCAGCACTACCGCTATCCCTAGTGCTACTACCAAAACCAAAGGCGGAGGTCAACCAACTGCTTGTATTTCGATATAATACCCATTATTGAGGGTGTGATGAATCCATAACAAGATCTTTCCATAACTATTATCATCTCTCTCCAATTTAGGATCTTTCCATAACTACAATTATTTCTTTCCAAATTACCCTTCCATAATATCTCACAAAATATGCTTTATGTAGTTATATTATATATAGATCTCTCTGTACCTAGCATTGTATGATTTAAGATTTTTATTTTCTACCAAACAAATTTATTTCTTTCATAATATCTGAGCCACAGAGAAACCTCACATCTCTGATGGCTATTGATCCTACACAATCCACGCTTTCATCCACCTCACTTACTTCAACAATCTCGGGCTCCCATCAAATTAGATAGCCAAAATTATCTTGTACGGAAGACTCATTTCCGACCCTTTTTAAGAGCAGATGCTTGATTTGGTTGAAGGCAAAAGTCACTGCCCACCAGCTAGGTTGTCGACAGGAGGCGCGAGCGACAAAGACGACAAATGCAAAACTAAAGACGTCGAGTGTACCACCATTTCCAATCCTGATTATACTCAATGGGTCCTACGAGATCAACTTGCACTAGGTTGGATCTCTACTCTATCGTCAGTTACGGATCCAATCATCGTTCAACTCTATGGCATTGAATCATCAGCAGAAGCCTGGGCGACATTAGAACGCCATTTAAAAGAATTTAAGTGGAAAAATTGTCCTTACTTCCTTCAGTACAAGAATATATATATATATATATATAACTTACAGGACTTCCCAATCCAGCTAGAAATTACTAAATACAATAATCTTTCTAAAATACAATATACGCTAAAAATCTTCTGATATTAGCAGCTAATGTTCTTCCCATATTTACATATAATAATCTTCCCGTATTAGCAACTAATATTATCCAATACCATTACCTACAGCACACTCGATCTCGCATGTTCTTAGCTGCATGGTTTGCAAAAGGGTTCACTTTCTATGACGGAATACTTGCACAAAGCTAAATGCATACTTGACAACCTCGCTGCTACTGGACTGTCCTGTATGTAGACCCTGATGAAGCCGTTAACCGAGTTCTTGTTGGATTAAGCCCAGATTATAGCAAATTTCGTACAGATCTTAATGCAACCGGAGTCTCTCATACTTTTGATTCATTGCACGGCATTCTATTAACTCAAGAAGCAGATCAAGAAATAGAGCTTGCGTCAAGTCCTATGGCCCATTTTGCTAAAGCAATGAATACTAATTTCCCACTTTCTGGAGAAAAATCTGGATTTAAGATGAACAATAATAGGTCATCGTCTTCAACTATGCCTTCATATATCCATTACTAGACTCAACCAATCCTCAACATAATATCAATGGTCCCGGCCCCTTCTGATCAGCACATTATTGGGTGCAATTCTGACGGCGCCGTTCAACGTTATAAAGCTCGGATTGTCGCCAAAGGTTTTAATAAAAAGGAACTCATTAAATTACTACAAACTGAATTTGCTATTAAAGATTTGGGTTCTCTCCGCTACTTCCTTGGAATTGAAGTACTACAGACTCCTTCTGGATGTTTCTCAATCAATCCAAATATATTTTGGACCTTCTTAAGAAAGCGAAAATGGATGGGGCAAGGTGATCTCTGCCCCGATCCTTCCCACTATAGAAGCCTATGTCGATGTCGGTGCCCTGCAATATCTTACTCTTACTCGTCCTGATATTGCATATGCCGTCAACCAAGCTTGTCAATATATGCATCGACCTACTGATGCTCACTGTGATGAATCCATAAAAAGATCTTTCTATAACTATTAACATCTCTCTCCAATTGAGGATCTTTCCATAACTACAATTATTTCTTTCCAAATTATCCTTCCATAATATCTCACAATATATGCTTTATGTAGTTGTATATATATAGATCTCTCTATCCCTAGCATTGTATGAATAAGATTTTATTTTCTACCAGCCAAATTTATTTCTTTCACCAATAAAAATCTTAAATTTTATTTGACTTTGTATTTAAAATATTTCGACTAACATTTACAATGAAATGTTAATTTTGTCAAATTTAGTGCCTATACATAATTTTATTTTTTCATTAATTTTTAAAATTTTAAATTATTTCTTTTAATAATAATACCTGGCTCGACTCGGCGGGCCGCTAGCCAAGCTAAGCCAAGCCATTATTTCATTGTTGGCGGGAAGAGTTAGCTCACCCCGCCGACTAAGCCGTGCAAGCCGGCTCGCAGACCAGCCCGCACGGTTTTCATCTCTAGCCATATATCACGTGTACAGGCTGTTGTGATGGAAATATTTTAAAATATTATGGTTGCACGGTGATGCGTATATATCCCAAACCACTCATATGTAGTAAGTATATCGTTCGAGAGAGTTACATATCAACCGTTTATATATTATAAATTATAAATTATATATTTATAATTTATTATAAAATATAATTTTTAGAAAAAAAATTAAATATAAAAGTTATATGTTATATTAAAAAAAAATTTATAAAACAATTTATAAAAAAATTGAAATAACGAACTAATTTGTAAGAAATTTATAACCAGAAATTTTGAATCCCATTGATCTTTTATTTATTTTGTTTTATGTTTTTAGGTGAAGCCTTAACAAAAATCAAGTGTATCCTATAACTTCGTGTTAGCAATATTCATGCTTGTATCTCCAATATTTAGAGACAACTCGTGACAAAAATCGAGTGTATCATGAAACTTCTCGTCAAGGACTTTCTTCCTTGGTATATCTAATGTTCTATAGAATTTTGCATTAGAGATGTTTTTGCTCTAATATTTAAGAGAACTCGTGATAAATATCAAGTGTACCGTAGTTCTTCAAGTTAGCGATTTTCTTATTTGATATTTCTAAGAGAAATTATTGCACGCACCGCGTTCACCACGTCATTCCGTACATCGCATGCATCTACAACTATTTTTTGAAATAACTTTCAACATAAAAATTATAGATATTAATTAGATATAACTTTTATTTAGAATTTTTTTTTAAAAAAAATACTTCTAAATAGATATTTTTAGACTCCAAAATTATCATGAATTTAAAAATATTTTTTTGATGCTAAGATTATTTAGCCCAAAACATCTATTAAAAATATTTTTTGAATAAACTTTTTATATGAAAGTTGTATATCTCATCAATATCTATAACTTTTGTTTTAAATTTTTTTTCAAAAACAACCTTGTAAGTGCACCCGGTATACTGATGAAGTGGTGCACCGCGTGCGTGCAATAATTTCTCTATTTCCAATATTTAAAGAGAACTCATGACAAATATCGAGTGTACCATAGAACTTCGCATTAGCGATGTTCTTACTTGGTATTATTAGGTATCAGAGTTCGAGCGAGCGGAAGCGTAGGAGATAATTCTTCGATAAAAATCAAAACTCGAATCCGCCACTTAGTTGCTATAACTGGTTATATGTAATAATTAGAAAACAGATTCATAATACCGAGAGAAAAATGGTACTAACCTTTCTCATGGTGTTCCTCTCTGTTGGTAAAATATGTCGATCACACACTGCACCACGCACACGCAGCGCTTCGGCTTTGGTCACTTCGAAGAATCGATAATACGAATCCTCTAAAGTGTTGCACACACCAATCGACGGAATCGAGAAGATCGGTGCCTAATTAAGGTCGGTGCATCGTTTAGGTCGGTGCACTAATAAAATAAGGTTGACCCCCATCTGTTCTATATCAACCGTTCATTCAAAGTTCTGGATTGAAGACACGTGGCCAAATTTTCGGCGGAAAATTCAAACTAGCGTCAGGCTGTCGTCAACCTGGATAACAACTTGCGCATCCACTTGCTCGTAACTTGCGCAAGTAGATGATAACCGTTATGTTGTATAAATAGCTATATATAGTATTGTAACCGGGTTCCATTTTTTTACTCAAAGATGGGAGAGAACTATTGTAATAGAAAGCTGAGAACGAACTAGTCCGAACTACTTATAAAGCTCGACCCAAATCCTTATAGCTCGTACTTTATTATCTCTTTAGTAAATTTTCTATCGCTGGTCACGTACGACCCGTGGTTTTATCTCGGATTGAAATTCGAGGAATTTGACATTAAAAAATCTGGTCTCCTATCATTCTATATCCTCTCTTCGAGCCATCCTCTACTTTTGAACACAAAAATTATTGATCAGGTATGAGCTCGATCACTTGGGTATCTCTAATATTTAGAGAGAGCTCGTGACAAATATCAAGTGTATCATAGAACTTCGCAGAGAGGGATGTTCTTGCTTGGTATCTTCTGTAATTATCTGCAATGATACTCATCCGACAAGTATTATTTTTGAACTTGTCTGTATTATATTTGTTTGCCCAAAATAAATAAACAAACAAATAAATAAATAACTCTGTCATGTTTCATGCTTTTGTATCTCAAAGTAAATTTTAAAGCATATTCTCAGTATAAGCAAATTTAAAAAGAATTTAGTTTAGAACGGTTTGAAATTTCCTACAAAATTTAATGTTCAACTAATAAGAAAATATCACGTGTTATTAAGACAAAAGTAACACGTGACGATCTACTATTAGCCGGTGCAGTAATAATTTTCCAAAAATTTTAATTAATAATATAATGTGAAAAATAAAAAGATATGTGGTTTTTTTTTTGTTCTTTTTTGAGATTATGATAGAAAAATTCTATCCATAACTATTTTTTTATGCGATTATTGTAATAGATAAACCAACGAATAACGTCGTTTTAAATTTCACAATTTTTCGATCTGGATATATCCAATGGTCCATATTTCTTGCTATAAAATACAGAGAGATTGAATCATCAATATCTTTATAGATAGCGCTTACGGAATTTAAATTTGAGACTATTTTATAAAGTAAAAGTTTTAATCATCGGTCTGAACAACATGTGGTAATTTGTGATTGGTGGAGCATCAACACGTTGCAGGAAATCTAAGCCCTTTAAAAGACCAGCCACCGCTCGTTAATCATCTTCTTTCTTTTCTCCTTTCATTGTCTCGACAGCCAAAATTATTCACCGAAATCTATAATAACAATGATAAAAACGATCTCGATCAGAAGTTAAACATTGAAAAATGGTCACTAGTAATATCATTATCCAAATGGTCAACTTAAATGTTCGAACATGTATCGGACGCATCAGAAAAATACTCAAAAATAAAAATAAAAATAAAAATTCTTGACACGCATTTCTGACACTCTAATATAAGTATATGATAGCGTGTCCGTATTTAAAAATAGTAAAATATTATATAATATAGTAATATATAATAATAAATAATATAATTATAGTATATTTAAATATTATATTTTTAAATTTTTATTAATATAATTAGATTTTACTATTTAATTTTATCTAAAAATGTAATATAATATTATATATAAATTTTATTATCAAATATTATTTCATTTTTAAATATTTAATATAAATATTTTAATTATTTTATATTTATTTTATTATATTAAATAATGCTGTCTTCTAATTCTTTTTTGGGGCTTTGCCGTTTCAGCCCCTCGTTTTCCAAAATCGCGCAAATCAGCCCCCGAAAACGTGTTTTCGGGGGCTGATTTGTTTTTTTTTTTTGCAAATCAGCCCCCCGGAAACACGTTTCGGGGGCTGATTTGCGAACCCTGAAAATAGGGGGGCTGATACGCAATTATCCCTTCTTTTTTAGATTATACCGTATCTCCGTGCTGTCTTGGTCATTTCTTGCCCAACCTCTGAACCTGCCAGTGAAAAATTGGATTATTTAAGGACCGGCTAACGTGGTTAACTCCACGTGCAGTTAGGCATTTTAATTTTATTTTTAAATAGCTATAAATTTGGTAGTTTTGAAGATAGCGGCAACACTAGTTAGTAGTTACACTACCGCTACCAATCTTCATCAGCTCAGATGGACACTCAGTTCTTCAGCTTGTACGCTGCACTCTTCCTTTCTTCCATCTTCTTCATCACCAAACTCTTCCTTCTTCGATCCTCAAGCAATGCTAAGAATAAAACCTTGCCGCCCTCCGGCCCTCGCTCATACCCTATCTCCGGCCACCTCCGTCTCCTTAAAAAGCCCCTCCATCTATCTCTAGCAAAGCTGGCCGCCGATTATGGCAACATCCTCATGCTCCGCTTCGGGACCCGCCGTGTCCTCGTCGTCTCCTCTGCATCCATCGCCGAAGAGATATTCACCAAGAACGACGCCGTCTTCGCCAACCGTCCCCATCTCCCATCCAACCGCCACACGAGCTACAACTACACCACTCTCGCGTTTTCTAACTGTGGCCCTAGGTGGCGCACCATGCGACGCATTGCCAGTGTCGAGGCTCTCTCCTTCCAACGCCTTGTCTCCTCCACCGACTCTCGTTCTAAAGAGGTGGGATGTCTCATCTCGAGCCTCTTTCGCGAATTCCAATCGCGCGGTGATGCGAACGAGAAGCTCGTCAAAACCGATCTAAGACCGAAGCTTTTCGGGTTTGCGTACAACGTGATAATGAACATGATAGCTGGTAAGAGAATCTACGGGGTCGAGACGAGCGAGGCGAAGGAGACGAGAGAGATTATTAAAGAGCATTCCAAATTACTTGGAGTTTCGAGCAGTATCGGTGACTTCTTGCCACTATTTAGGTTGTTTGACACTCAGGGTATCAGGAAGAAGGCGGCTAGGGTTGCAGCATGGAGAGATGAGTTCATGCAGAAGCTCATCGACGACCATAGAAATGGCGGCAACAACTCGGACAAGAAAGAGAAGACTTTGATACATGTGTTGTTATCTTGTCAGCAACAGGATCCCATTACCTATACAGATAGTTTCATCAAAGCCTTCCTCGGAGTGAGTTTCTTTCTTTTTTTCTTTTTTTTCCCCCTCGGAGTGAGTTTTTCTATTGGTAAATACCAATTCAGTCCCCCTTTTTGGTGGTCGGCCAATTCAGTCCCCCTTTTTGGTGGTCGGCCAATTCAGCCCCTGAAAACGCATTTTTAGGGGCTGATTTTATACCAAATCAGCCTCTGAAAACGCGTTTTCAGAAGTTGAATGGGCCGAAATGAAAAAAAGGGGGCTGATTTGGTATTACCCCTTTTTCTATCTCTTCATGATTCGTGAATGTTTTTATCCACCACGTTAGCCTAGGATAACATATAATAAAACTCGGCCATGTTTGTTAATATATATATATATATATATATATATATATAACTAAGTGATTAAAGCCGTTATGCCATATAACATTTTGAATAATTTTTGATATGCCATATGACATTTACTTTTATTCTAAACAAGCAATGTGGTATTTGTATTAATTGATAGGAATTTATAAAATCATATATCTTATTTGAAGAATATAAAAGATCTAATATTACAAATAAATACTTAACTAAAATAATAATTTATAGAATAATCTAAAATTTAGTATAAAAGTAATTATATTATATATTATGTAATATTATTTTTTAAATAAAACTTTACCACGTACAAATTTTTTTAATCATATACATATACCATTTAACGTCAATCTTCGAATAATTTTGTATATGACATTTGATATTTCTTTTTGCTCTAATAACATATTACGAATAAAGTATAATATTTTAATAAAAATAAAATTTGTATGAAATTAAAAATATATATTAAAAAAAGAGAATTAAATTTTTTAATAGTATAATTTATATTTATATAATTACATATATGACTTGTAACTGTACATCCTACGGATGTAAAACTAGTATCTTTAGATTTTAAAAGCATGACGTACAGCCATGGTAACGCAACTTTTGTATTGATTACATAAATATAAAACAAGTAATCCACAGAAACTGAAGGATAATATTGGTTTTTATTACAGGGTCTCATATCGGCAGGAACAGACACTTCATCAAACATGATCGAATGGGCGTTTGCCCTTTTGCTAAATCATCCGGAGTATATGAAACAAGCAAGAGATGAGATCGATACTAAAGTAGGATCGAACCGGCTTCTAACCGAATCCGATCTTCCAAACCTTGCAGTCCTTCGATGCATCGTCGAGGAGGCATTACGTCTTCACCCTGCAAGCCCTCTACTCTTTCCGCACGAGTCATCGGAGGATTGCACCGTCGGAGGCTACTTCATCCCTCGCGGTACAATGTTGCTGGTTAATGCCTATGTTGTTCATAGAGATCCTTCTGTGTGGGAAAAACCCACCACCTTCATGCCTGAAAGGTTTCAAAATAGAGATATTAATGCTAAGTTGTTGTCATTTGGAATGGGAAGAAGAAGGTGCCCGGGGGAAGGACTTGCCATGAGAGAACTGAGCTTGACGCTTGCGACTTTGATCCAGTGCTTTGAGTGGTTTAGGGTTGGCTCTGAGCTTGTGGACATGGAGGAAGGTGCCGGGCTTTCCGTTCCCAAAGCCAAACCCTTGGAAGCTATGTATCATCCACGTCCAGAAATGGTCCATGTTCTTGCTTCCATGCAACCAAGCTGCTAAATGTATCAGATAATCATATAATTAAGTTTGTGTTGACCAAAAAAAAATGTTGACCAAAAAAATATAGCTAAGTTTGACCAGCACGTCGCCCAATTTTATGCATAACGTTTGTGAGAAATTTTGGTGTTTTAGAGGCTCAAGCAATTATGAACTATTGTTTTTTGAATCCATCAACAACATCATTAATATCCCAGTGCTACTTCCGTTTGGGCGTAATATTAGAATGGTAATATATACGCAGTTATATTCCAAATTAGACTGTTTTTATAGTACATTGGATCCGATGGAGCAAACATTTAAGACACATGAGCATAAAGCACAAAAGTTTGCAGAATGAAAAATCTGACCAAGCAAACCTAGAACAAATACAAGCCACACTCACATTAAGAAAAAAAAAAAGAGTTAACAAGTAAATATTAAAATCGATATAGCATGGCCTGCCTGCCATGTGTCAACCGAAGGGACCCCTAGCAAAATTACAACCTTGGGCCGAGGCAACCGTTCAGTGATGAGGACCTGTCAATCTCACGATCAACGAGAGAACATGAAGTTCCACGCAAGTCGTAACTTACTCTCATAGGAATGTAGGGCGTCATATGGCGAGCTGGCAGCGCGTTGATCGTTCAAGTCACTTTCGTCGCTTCATGATCTCTGGAGCAACAGCAGCTCCAATGGCATGTGGCCGGCGCCTACAGATAGTCGCTCAGGCAGAAAGAACATGAGAACTTGTCATTTGTGTACTGAGGCTCATACCTAGAACCTGGAGAGACTATGAAGGAGGCTCCTTTTAGTGAGTTTCTTACTGCCGGTCACATGAAAGCCCATATTTTTACCTCGGCTTGATCTGAAGATTTTCACATAAAAATCATTGTCGCTTATGTGGATTGCTTTCTATTTTCCAAGTCTCATATCTTCGCTCACTATAAATTAGTCGAGGTCTAGTTTGATCATAAATAAATAAAGGTTATATAATGAATAGAGCTCCATTTATTTTATGTATCCATCTAGGACCCTAATCATGGTTATTAATGTTAAGCATTTTGGAAAGTATCTAGTGATTGTCATAATTGGTCTTTGATTTGATGTAATTTGGATTCAACTTTGTTAATACTTACTATTCTTTCAATATTGAGGTTTAAAAAAAAAAAACCACGGTAGACTCAGTAGAGGTGCAAACTAACACTCTCTTGGTTGAATTAATGCTTAGCTGCTATGCATGACTTATCACATTAACTAGACGCAAAGAGACCATATTTTATATTAACCATAGTTGGTGCAGTTAGTTAGCACGGCCAAGTGCTGAAAAGATATGTTCTGTACCTCCCACATGAAAGACATGGTAGGGATCGATTTAAATTCCAGTAGCATCTGGTTGTGAGTGATTTAATCTTATACGTCCGGTTTTCGATCGAAATGTAGGATTGAAACCAAACTTGATATTCCTAACCAACAAAAAAAAGAGACCCTATTTTATATTTCGCCACCTTCTACAAAATTTTAGTTCTCTACACTTATTCAGTTCACCGATTGACATACCATACATGAGATTGCAACCAGCCTTATAAACAATATAGGACCTTGCATAGCTTCATCAAGATCAAAGAAAAGGTAAATGGGACAAGCGTTAGGCTGGCCCCTAGCTCATCTCGTGGGTTGGATAGATTATAATACAGACTAGATATTTTTCTGAGTTTTTAGAAAAAAAAAAAACTTGAAAAATTGTGATAGATGTGTGTCCACATTCAATGGCATGTTGGGGGCAGTGTACATCTGAAAATTTTATTTTTTTTACCATAGTTTAATAGACTATAATTAGAAAAGTCAGAATGAGGGTTTCCCAAAAAAAAAAAAAAAAAAAAAAAAAAAAAAAAAAAAAAAAAAAAAAAGGAAGACTGAGTTAGGATGTGACCTACATGCCATGCAAGACACCGTACATTTTATGGATGTGCAGAGAAATTACGTTTTCTAACTTTAAAAATATGCCTTCAAAAACCAATTTAGCTCCCTGCTTGAGAACGAATTGCTCTCTGATCCTCTTAATCAATTTCAGTTAATTTTGGGTTCATTATTATATTTGGATGCTATATTATCAATAATGTAAAACAATCCTTTCATAAAACGGAACCATCCTATCTTTCGATGAATTGTTTTGCCTCCACATTTTATAATTATACTTCTATGGGGTTGTAATTTAGGATAGTTGCATATCAGTCCCGTTTCTTTAGATTATATAAATTAGTCCATAAAAATAAAAAATACACTGATATGGCAACACATATCGTTGTCACATCAGCATATTTCCTCTTTTAATGTCACATTATCGTATTTTTTTGTTTCTATGGGCTATTGTACAGTTCTTAAAAAAGGAGGGGGCTATATGACATTTATCCTTATATTCTCTTTTGCAATTAGACTGTCATATATTAGCATATATACCGTTTTTAGAGTGGAGCATACCCTCACATATGTAAAATTATACAGCCTTGATAGGCATAAGAGTAAAATAAAGCTCACCAAATAGGTGCCAAGCAAAGAAAATCTTAGCATAGTACCGTAAAAATTTACCCTTTAGATAAGGCATTTAGCACGGATGGTAGGACCTTTTAACTGGAGATCTCATGTTAAAAACCGACAAGTGTTATCTATAAAAATGTGAAAGATTTAACCTCTCAGTGCTCCATAGAGAATAGTTCGGATCTTCCATTTGTACAGTTCAAAAATTTAAGACCTATTGGTTGGTAGAATATAACTCTATGTCATTTTTGAGTTTGTTGGTTATGATAATCGCACAAAAGTGGACCAGTAATTGATAAAATTCTTTCAAGATAATACTAGAAATTGTAACTTCAAAAATTATGGCCATTAGTATGCTTAACTCTTTTTTTTTTTTTTTTTTTTTTTTTGCCCTTTTCCATCCACAACCGAGTGCATGGGTGAGATTTTGTGCGATACGTGTATAGAAATGAGTATTAGGATATGAAAGCTGGAGATCAAATAGAGGGAAGAATGGAGTGAGATTTTTCAAATATCTCATAACTGTAAAGACACAAAATTAAACTGCATAAAGGATCCCAACAATGGGGCTAATACATAATTATCCCATACATTATAGGCTATAGCATCTGATTTTCTATAAAAATTAATTTAAATAAGTTTATATTTATTAAATTATTTTTATAATTTTATGAAATAAAGCATGGTCGCCAGTTTAACTGTTGACCGGGTGCCGGCGGGACAATATATAGATACGTGCTGCTTGCTTGGCAAAAATCGTCAGTTAAAGTGGCAATCACAATCGCTAGTTAAAATGATGACCACGTGTAACCGGAGAATTACCATCCCCCCAAACCTCTCCATTACTTCTCTTCCTCTCTTATTCTCTCCTCTACCGCCCTTCTCCTATTTTTAAAATTTTTCCTTCCGAGTCACCATATTTTGATAATTTTTCATAGATCTAAGTTAGTATTAACTAAATATAGCAAATTTGAAAGAGATCGACGTAAAATATAGTATGTCTATGTATGTTATACGATTCGTATTAATTTATAGATCTAAACTTGTATACAATTCTAGTTTAAATCAAGGTTTAAAATGCCGGGCGGCACGCTCGGTGCCGCCCGGCACGTGCCGACTTTTTTTTTTTTGTTTTTGATGTTTGAGAGGTACTGTTCATCTTCCCCGCTAGGGAAGATGAACAATAACTATTTTATCTAAACGGGTCGCACAGTAACTTTTTCTTCTTTTTTTTACTTTTCTTTTATTTTTATTTTTAAATTTTATGTTTAGTTATTTTTTTTTTCAATTTTTTTAAAAAATTATATCAATTTGTAATTGGCGCGAATTTCTGCTTGAGTTAATCTAACTAAAATTAAAATAATAACATATTTTTTATTTTTTCAGCGCAATTAGAAAAAAATGAGAGAGATGACAAAAAAAGTAGCTGCAACTTTAACATATCTTAGATCTGATTGTGAAAATTAAAAAATAAATACTCCGGTATCTTTTTGAAGATATTTGTAGAAAAAATTTAAACTATAATTTATAGATATTTTATATGATATATAATATGATGGAGCTTGTAATTTGGATATTTGTATTTTTTATATAATATATATTATTGATACGTGACTTAGACATCGATATTTTAGTATTTCATCAATTATTTACACAATAGTATTTTCTTAAATTTATAAAACTATATATTTTTTAAAGTTACTAATTATTTTTAAATATTATATTTTGATAATTTACAAATATTTAAAAAAAAAAGTAGTACGGATCGGCACGGCTCGGCACGTCTCGAGTTCAGAATTTACCGAAACTCGGTACGAAACGGCATTTAAAACCTTGGTTTAAATAGAGACATAGAATTGCATAAGTATAATTTTACTGCTACATTCGATTAAGATACATATCACATGAGATATGAAATAAAAGGCTTAATCAAATTGTTCACGAAATAGAAGACGATCTAGCGTTTATATGGAGTGGTATAGGCGGGTCATCATATGATTTATTTCCCATAAGTGCTTTATAAATAATTATGTTGTAAGATTATATGTTTTTTTGTTGATAAAATATGCATACACTTATAATGTATGTCAAGCTTATATATTTTGCTTCTTGAAACAACAGTTCCGGAACATGCAAAATATTTACAATATAGCTGGGGGCAGTGGCGGAGCCAGGATTCAACCTTCGGGGGGACGAATACATAGAACGGGTTTAAGGGAGGTTAATATATTAAAAAAAAAAATTTGGAAATAATGTAGTAACTTTATCCTCTTCTTTAATTTATACCTAGATAAAATAGACATAAAATAGACATAAGAATTACCTTTTTAAATTTCGCCAATCTTACACTAAGAATGCTACATAAAATATTTAAGAGTGTATAAAATAAAATAAATATAGTTTAGAAATTTATCTATTTATTTTTAGTTAATTAGTATGTTAAAATAATATGTCTAATTTAAGTAATACTATAGTAGTAATATGTCAAAATAATATAAGTAATAAAAATTTCATTTTATGATGTTATTAATTTTTCAAGGCACTATTAGGTGAAAACTACTAATAATATGCTTTATTTATAAAAATCAACTTCGTGCAAAAAAAGAGTGTCTCAGTCCAATCAGCTTTCGCAACTATCTAAATCAACATGGGCCAAAACTACATCATGGCCTAATTAGCTTCAAAGCCTCAATCTCTGTATAAATCAATCTTCTCGTCCGAGCCCAATTACCTTCAAAGCCCCAATTCCCTGTATAAATCAATCTCCTCTCACGCTTCAGCAACCCAGACCATCTTCTTCCTCCAGCCGACAACATTTCCCAGCGGACAAAATTTCCTCTCCCTCCCAGCGGACAAAATTTCCTCCTCCCTTGATTGCTCTGCTTCTAACTTCTGATTTCACCGCCTTCCACCGCCGTCAACATCCTCATTTGAGTATAGGCCATTAATTTAGGTCAGAAATTTGGGGGGGGCGGCCGCCCCCCCCAAACTATACGTAGCTCCGCCGCTGGCTGGGCGTAATGTTATATCTGGCTACATCAACGGAGCATATATTTAAAGTGTCGAGATATACCAATATTATCACGAATTTGCTTTAGGAACATGTGCATACATTCTTTCGACAGTAGTACCTCCTAATGTACATAATGATGAGAGGATATGATGAATGAAGATGATGTTGGAGTCTAACAGAAGGAAGCCAGTGAGATGCACATTCAGAAGCCTCTACAATAGTAGTCAAGTTGGGATCTGCTGCATATTTTGGATTTGGTCTTACTCCATACAGAACATAAGAGTAGGGTCTGTCTACTTCTTAGTTTGGTGGTCATGCGCTCTACATCCCATTAATACTATATTTATTTTAAGTTTGAATTTGTACTTATATATTGTATTGTGTAATCATTTTTTGTTATTAATATTTTTTTTAGTATATGTAGTCGTATTTTTTATTTAATAATATTTTTGTTTTTAGTAAATATGGTGATGTAAAATAGATTTGAAGGAAGAGAAAGATAATAGAATAAGGGAAGTATCGAGCCGTGGTGGTTAGAGGATGGTTTTGTGATACGAGTGGAGAAAGAGGGCTTGGCAATCCGGTCGCTAGTCAGACTGGTGATCGAGGTTGCTAGTTTAACTGGCGACTTTTTACCAAGCAGGTAGCGTGTATCTATGCGCTGTCCTGCTAGCACCGATCGTCAGTTTAATTGACGATCTCATTTTATTTTGAAAAATTTGTAAAAAAAAAAAAAATTCGGAAAAAAGAAAATTCGTAACATATCCAAATAGTCTAGTTGTGTGATAATCTAACCACTTACCGTACATAATTACTACATCCTTTGCTCGCAGTCGCAGAGTCGCGCACGAGCACTAACCCATTCCCGTTGTGGACAACAATCGAAGACCTCCCGAGCTCCGTTAATGGCGGCGCTCTCGCTGTCTTCCCTCTCCTGCTTCACCACTCCCACATCGCCGGACCTCCCCCTTCGCCGCCTCTCCCTCTCCCTGTCCTCTTCCGCCGTCGCAGGCGATGTGGCCTTGATAAACCGCCTCTCCACTCTTTCTCTTCCTTCTTCTGTTTCGATTGCGAGTGCTAGAAGAAAAGGGAGACAAAAACCTGCGGCGTTCGCTCGTTGTGCACGCGGCTGGGGATTATTACTCCACGCTCGGCGTTTCGAGGTCCGCCAACAGCAAGGAGATCAAAGCCGCTTATCGTAAGCTCGCGCGCCAGGTATATTTTATTGCTGTTGCTATATTAGGAGAAAATAGGCCATTAACATAAAATTAACTGAGAATGGGTCTGTTGACTTTTTGTTTGGGAAACATCTATAGTGTAGTGGGGATGAATTTATGTTGTACGCTTCTGGAACTTGGGGCTTACAAAGCCAGTTAGTGGAAAAAGGCAGTTAACTCAAAAGGGAAGGAGTACTTAATTTGCTAGAAACCAAGAAGCAAGCAACTGTTCTGCATAATGCTCGAAAGGAGCAATTAGATGCTTTATAAACTTGACATGAATATATGAGCATTGACTGGCGATGTTATCGAGTGTGTTGATATTACAATCAGCAGGAAGTTTGAAATTCTTTGTTTTTATGTTATGGCTTTATAGAAACAAAATTACTGTGTCCTCCTGTTCCATGTTGTGCTGATCTGTGCTATTTTCCTTTTCCAAGTATCATCCTGATGTTAATAAGCAACCGGGAGCAACGGAAAAGTTCAAGGAGATAAGTGCTGCCTATGAGGTATGCTAAAACACTTAATATTTTTGTTTGCTGTTACAATATTTCTGGCTTGACATTTTTAGGGCTAGCTTTCCTATCGTCTTTTGTTATTAATTAAGTATCTAGTCAAGATATTGTGAGAAAGTAGATGCTATCACATTTTCGATGCGTAGATTGCATGATTAGAATTAGATGGACAATCTGTTTTTTTAATTTATCTAGGTTCATGTGGAATACTGCTACTGCAAAAAAGTAGGCAACCATTTTGAAATTCCTTGTCTATTAGGTTTACTACAATATTTCTTTTATTAATATATCACAAATCCTCTATAAGCTTCAAAATGGGTAGAAATATAATTTCTGCCTAATAACCTATGCCATTTTAAATAGTATATGATTTCTTGATCTCATTGTACACTTGGAAAGGTGTAATTTACTATAGAAGGCTGTTACAGTAATAGTTGTGTAAAGAAGCTCAGAAATTGATTAAGACCATTGATACTTACAAAGTCATGACACGTGTCCCTAGCGTGTCCCCAACTTGTCCCAACATATATGTATTTATTTAAGTATTTATCAAATTTGGATACTTAAATTCGCATGTCTGACACGTATCCAAGCGTATCCATGTGCGACACTTTGATACGTTGTTCAAAGAAGTGTCCGTGCCTCCTAGGCGGGAATGTGAACATCTTGAGTTTTATGTGACGCCAAGAATTGGTAAAGTAAGAGAAGTTATCGGACGACGATAAGACCTGTGATGCTTTCTTGATCGGCTTTTAAATAGCAGTGTGAAGAACTTGTGTGTGGCACAAATGAAAATGTGGTTGATATGCGGACATATGATTGAGGACCGGATGAGAAGTCAAAGTGATTAAAGTGTGGCGCCATCAGATAGGAAAATGAGAGAAAATTGATTGAGGTGGTTTGGACATGTGAAGAAAGACTCTTTCACGCGCCAATGGGAGATGTAAGATTACCCTCTATCAAGAGAGGTGGCGGAAGACCCAAGAAGAGTTGGGTAGAAACTTTGAGGAATGATCTCGTTCACTTAACTTGGGCAAAGACATGGTTTAAGAGCACTGTGGATTACATGGATTCTTGTAGCCTATCCCACATAGTAGGAAAATGCTTTGTTAGTTGTTGGAGGACAATTTTTGTGTATACATCTTTAGTTAGCTTGATCATATCTGAATGGTGATGCATCTTTCTATATTCACTGCCACCTCTTTGTCTTTGTAACTTGGAGAGGAGAAAGTAATGAAAGGAAGGGAAAATGGAAAACGGTTTTTGCTGCCACTTTTGTGATGCAAAACAGCTGTTATTGTTGTACCACTTGGTCAAAGTAAAAAATAAAAATTAAAAAAAAAAGAAAAAAAAAAAGAGAAAGAAAAAAAGAATCTAAATCTTGAGTGAGTTACTAAAGGAGCTTGGTTGCTCCACATTAGCTCCACTGGTGAATGGAGAAGAAAGAGGTATGAAGTTAAACATTTTTCCATCCTTGTCCTGTAAGTTGTTGGGATCTAAATTTGCTCTCACAGGAATACTGTGGCTTATCACCAACGAATATTTTTACTGTCATTTGATTTCAGATTGTGCTCCATTGAGCCACACCCATTGAGTGTGCCGGTCATCTGTCTGGTGCTCAATGATCCAGAAAGAGGAACTCTACTTTGGTTACAGCTTTAATATAGTATTCCCTGCTATAAAAATATTTCTGTCCTGCTCTACACATGACAATAATAGTTGCACATATTACTTCATACATTTGGTTTTGGCAAAACATTTGTGTGGGAAAGAAGCCCATTGCTCACTTATGGTTTTTGATTGTTGCTATTAAAGGAACCAATTTGGCGAGATATAGCCCATTCTCATCATTTTGTTGTTGATGTTTGAGCTTTCAAGACATTTGATAACCTTCCAGTTAATCACTTTAGCTAGTTGCCATTGACGATTTGGATGTGGCAATGGTTCTAACTATGTATTGCAAAATACTTGGCCAAGGTGGTTGATTGGACAGTAGAAGGGTCGGTTTGAACCCCCACTTGTAATCTCGGCCTTGGACTATCTGTTTGCCACTGTAGATAATCTATCTTTTGCTCAAAGAGGTTTTACTTTCAGTTGAAGTATTGATATTTATCTGTCTAGCTTCTTTCTACCTGTTGCATACTTTAGTTTGTTTGGGCAGAGATGGTCTCTGAAAAACATTATTGCTCCTGTTTTTGAAAGAGCAGCATTTGGTTTTGCAAGTCTAAGTGCCGACATTCTAACATGCACATGCTGTTGTAGCCTGTTTGCACGCCCATTGGGCATTACAAGGGTCTATTTGAGTCCCCCTTGTTATCTTGGCTTTGGACTATCTGTTTGCCACTCTACATAATATATCTTTTGCTTGCCAACATTTTAAACATATACATGCAGTTCTAGCCTGTTTGCACCCCATTGGACATTAGAAGGGTTGGTTTGAACACCCCCCCCAAAAAAAAAAAAAAAAAAAAAAAAAACCCTCCCCCACTCCCTTGTAATCTTGGCCTTGGACTATCTGTTTGCCACTCTACCTAATGTATCTTTTGCTCACAAAGGTTTTGCTTCAGTTGATATTTATCTGTCTGGCTTCTTTCTGTCTGTTGCATACTTTAGTTTGTTTGGGCAGAGATGGTCTCTTAAAACCATTATTGCTCCTGCTTTTGAAAGAGCAGCATTTTGGTTTTGCAAGTCTAAGTGCCATCATTCTAAACATATATATGCAGTTCTAGCCTTCTAAGTTGATAATAGAACAACTGATTTCTCTTTCCCGGTGCTAGTTCTTTGTTATTTTTCATCGCTTAGTTACCTTCAGGTATTGTCAGATGATAAAAAGAGGACTTTGTATGATCAGTATGGTGAGGCTGGAGTTAAGAGTGCTGTAGGGGGCTCAGCTGGTGCTTATACAGTAAGATTGTTTCTAGCATTTTTCCTTTTTTCCCTTTAAATAAGGTATGCTTAAGGAAAACTGAAAAGAAAAAGAAAGAAAAATAATGGTTGTTTGATGGTCAAACATGAAACTGTACCTAGATTTAAGCAAAAGGACCAGGTGTTCTACAGATGTTTACTAACAAATCTGATTTTTCTTTACAGACTAATCCATTTGATCTATTTGAGACTTTCTTTGGTTCAAGTATGGGGGGATTTTCTGGCATGGATCAAACTACTTTCAGATCACGTAGGCGTGGTGCTGCCGTGAAAGGTGAAGACATTCGGTAAGTATAGTCGATTTGTTGCCATCTTATCTACTTTAGCATTCAAGACTAGCAATTTGTTTGGACCGAACTAGAGGTTCATAGCCCTTTAGGTTCCAATTTACCATTTGTGTAGTCGAGGCCCTATTTTGCAAATTTAGAGTTACTTTGGCATTAACAGTAACGATAACAGCTGGGCTACCGGAGTCCTGTTTTTAGAGTTCAGGAGTATCAAAGTTTCAAACAAGGGCATGGCATATTATTGAGTTAATCTCAGAGACATCTATCATATTTTTGCCCTAAAATGTTCGAAATTAAACTTTCTTCCACACATAATAAGTTGTTTATTTTGTGTACATTTTTTTAACTGTTCCACACACAGGTAAATAATGCTGCATGTTAACATGAAAGGTTGGATAGATTTCGTGTCGTCTGACTTCGTGAATTGATATCATCTTACAAGTTTTCTTGAACATTAAAACTGTTTGCTCTGTGATTATTTCCTTCTTCATAACAAAAGGAAGAATTAGTCTGGTCCAATCTAAAAGTCATCAATTCTGCTAGTTAGGAGTTTTCACTTGGTGTGCAGGAACAATCCTTAACTATATCTTGTAAAAATAATCATGTTCTGTCATCTTTTAGCTAGGTATTTTACAAGGTTTTCCTTATCTGACAAGCTAATGCTTTAGTGCAGATCCATTGTTATGTCACTTGCATCCTTTTTGTTTTTGAAACCAATCCAGATCCTACTAACTGTTAGATATAATTTTCTGAATGTTGAACATGCTAAATTCCAAATGAAGGACATTTGACTTGTATTGACATGAAGATATATCTTTTATGCAAGGTTTACTGTGTCGTGCCGTTTCGAGTTTCGGTAAACTCAGATCTCGAGACGTGCCGACCGTGCCGACTGTGCCGACCGTGCCGAATCGTACATTAAAAAAAAATTCTTTTATAAAATTTATTAGATAAATGGTAATGAAAATTAAATAACAAGAAATATCATTCATTTGTTAAAATTTAAATCACATATAATAAATTATTACCACATTCAATGTTGGTGTGGTTGATATTAACGAAACCTAAATTATGTAAATCTACCCCGTGCATTGTTTAAAAATAATATACCCACATATCACATGAATAAATATGATGATACTCATTACCAAAAAAAAAAAAAAAACCCGTAGTGTGCCGACCGTTTATACAAAAAAAAAAAAAAAAAAAAAAAGCTGTAGTGTGCCGACCGTGCCGACGAAACGGTCGGCACGGGTCGAGATGGACACCGTGCCGACCGAAACGGTCGGCACGGGCCGAGACGGCCGATGTTTCGGTCGGCACGGGCCGAGACGGCCGAAAAACAGCCGTTTCGGCCGTTCCGGTGCCGCCAAGTGGCGGCACCGAGACGTACTTGGCGGCATCGAGACGTCAAACCATGCTTTTATGTAGATGTCTTATGGAACTATTTGCTTATGAATGGTCCTTTTAACATTTGAATGTTTCCTTCCCCTGAAATAAGTTGAAGTTTCTTTAGAGTCATTCTCCTGTTTTCAATGGTACAGAATAGTGCAAATTGCTCACTTCTATTTGTCTTTCTAGGTATGACATGCTTTTACAGTTTTCAGAGGCAATATTTGGTACAGAAAAGGAAATTGAGTTGTCCCACTTAGAAACTTGTGAAGTTTGTTCTGGAACTGGTTCAAAAATAGGCTCCAAGATGAGAATATGCTCTACTTGTGGTGGAAGAGGTCAAGTGATGCGCACTGAGCAAACGCCTTTTGGCATATTTTCCCAGGTTTGAGGATATGTTGTGCTTGACATAGAAATAGTTGCTTTGTGCATAGAATAGAGAAAAAACTTTTTGTTTGTGTGATATCCCTTGCCACAGTTGATACCGTCTTGAATCATCTATACTCCAATGATTCATTTATTTGGAATCAAAATATAGGACCCTGTGTAGTGCAATTTTAGACAGTTTAGAAAATCATCTAAACTCCGAATTTTCTTAACCATTCATTCATGAATTTCTCGTTATAGTTGTAATGAATTATTGAATGGAAATTTTACTGTATAATTTAGATCTCTCTTGGAGCATGTGGACCTATACATCAAAGTGAAAGTAGAGAAATTCTTTACGGGCTGTCTGTATCAAATGAGTTATTCCTAGAGCAAGTAGTTTAAATTAGGTTCCATTCAAGTGCACTAAGTCTTTTTAAGTATTTGTAGAATGGGTAATAGATGACCGTGCTATGCTTGTAGCTTGTATAAAACCTGCATGTGTCCATGCACCAAGAAAAAAGGCGCTTGTGCATGAGGCGGCATGTTAGATAATATGCACATCGTCGTATTAGTAGCTATTTGTGCCAATGGAGCAGTTCTTACAATGTAACATTATCTTAAGAAGGTGAATATGAATTACTTTTCTCCTATTTAAGTTCTTTGTTTCTTTTTATTTTATGAAGACACTTATTGTGTTGGATTGGGGTAGAGAGGAGTATAGAGGGACAGAGAAGGGTAAGAGACAGATTTTACGCTGTTTGGATAAATTTGTAGAGGTGTAAACTTAAAGAGCTAACCAGGTACCCCTATTTGGAAATATTTGTAAGAAGTGTAACAGGAGTAAAGGAGGGTAATAACTCCACTTCTTTATCCCTCAAATTGAGGTATAATGGGGATAGAGTAAACATTGTGACTTTTATTTCAGTTATTCCCTCCTTGAATGACGATTCATATATTATTTCAAGGATACTTTTGTCAAATCACATTATTCCGTTCGTTACAGATACTGGTATTCCAAACAGGATAACAATTCTCCTCCCCTCCCTTTCTTTCCTCTTTCCTACCCTCCCCTTCCCTCCTATTCATTACTCTTCCCTCCATATCCTTTATCTACCCTTACCCTCCAAATTGCCAAACACACCATTAAAGTATTTGTTGGAGTCAGGACAAATGTTTTTTATCCTTAGTAGCTGACGACTGCGAAGGTTATGTTCTACTAATCTGCGTAGTTTCTCATATTCAGTGCAAGAAACTAAAGTCTGCTTCGGTTTGTTAACTAGGTTTCCATTTGTCCAACTTGTGGTGGAGAAGGTGAAATTATTTCTGAATATTGCCGCAATGCGCTGGAGAGGGGCGCACAAGAGTTAAAAAAGATATAAAGGTGAAAATTCCGCCAGGAGTAAGCAAAGGCAGTACTCTTCGTGTTCGTGGTGAAGGTGATGCTGGACCCAGGGGGTATGTATGCTTCGCATATTTGTTGCTATAAGTTAATTGAACCATTGTAGAGCTGTTTCATCCATGTCATGACACACTTGTCAATTATATGGAAGTCGTTTACCCTGCACCTTTTGACTATACTTGCTTGTGTTTATATTCCGAATCTCTTGGATGCAACTTTCATTGCATTAAAATGAAGTCTAAAGTTTTCTGTTAAGTATTCACTAATATTTCAAGGTTATGCGCATTAACTAAGAATAAGAATTTAACATTTCCTAGAGGGTATGTTGCATATGTTCCTATTTTTGGTTAAGTCATATATTTTCTTAAAAAGGATCAACTAATTGCTTTGACCTCTAGTATTCAAGTTATCATATAAATATGTTTTTTTTTACCATCCAACCAGGGGACCTCCAGGTGATCTTTTTGTATGCCTTGATGTCCAAGAGATACCTGAGATCCAAAGAGATGGAATCAACTTATCTTCCACTGTTCCAATTAGCTACATCGATGCGAATATTGGGAACCACTGTAAAGGTGAAATCCAAACTAGCCTCTGCCACTGTGGAGCGTTAAAAGAATTTTTTTATTCAATTATGAAAATGTTTGTATTATGCCATCTGGAAGTTATGTGAAAGGGAACGTACCTGCAGCTCTAAATTGTGTTTTGATTAATTAAATGAATTTATAATGGTTTTGACTAACTATTATGCTATCTATTGTTACTGTTATAAGTAGCAATGGAGTGTACCTGCATCTATTTAAAATGTGTTGGAAATGGTTTATCTCTGTACCTGGGCACCCCATGCAGTATCAATGGACTGACTATATCCTACGAACTAGAGATATTGTTGAACAGTATGCATTACAATAAGTTGGTTTTGTTGTTGTTATTAGGAATATATGTTTGTTGGCTATAGAATGACCACTGATTTAAACATTTGCTTCAATGTTTTGAGTTTAACTTAGGATCTTGTTAGACATGGATTTTTGGGAATATGCATGATGCCAGCTATAGAAGATAATTTGTTTACAAAATTTACCGGACAGTTTAAATCTTCTACCTCAACATCAATAGAGTTACACCGTGAAGCAAATGCAATAGCGGAAGAAGCTAAACTATTATTATGAAAGCTCAGTGTTCTTTCCTAATGCATGTTTCAGCCTTCATGTTTCAGCCTTCCATAACTTTGTTTTGACTGTATTCTAGTTTCTCTCTGTAACTCTATTGACCGTCTTTGTTACAAAAGCTTGCTTCAAACAGGTGAAGACAGTTGATGGGATCAGCGAGCTTCAAATACCACCTGGGACTCAGCCAGGTGATGTAGTGGTCCTGGCAAAGAGAGGCGTCCCCAAGCTAAATAAGCCTTCAATACGCGGTGACCATCTATTCACTATTAAGGTCACAATACCAAATCGCATAAGGTAAACAATCGAACTCACTATTAAGACCATTGTGGATTGTCTGTGAGCTTTTTAGTATGAATATGTCTATGTGATGGTTTTTTGTACTACTACTGAAAATACAGCCTCAGTTTGTTCCTGAGGCTATTCATTTTTTTATGTATTCTTACTTTCAATAACTAATAATCAGCTATTGTTTACTAATTTACATCTTTAACTTCCTTGCAGCGGTACAGAGCGTGAACTGCTTGAAGAGCTTGCATCCTTGAGTGATCCTTCAAGGAGCCGCCTACGTGGTCGTCCTGATAGCAAACAACAAAGTAAGCTTAGAGGAGTTAGAGATGTGATGCAATTCTAAAGTGGCTATTGGCATCACATTTTGATTTAGAAAGAGTACCATATATGTTTGCATGCTTATGCTTGATTTGCTATTCATATAGCACTTAATAGTTGTATTATTTTAGTCTAGCCATAGTTCACCGAAATTAAACCTTATCTTTGTTTTACATACATATTAATCACCTTGAAGCAAAAATACCAGTTTTGCTTGTTAAATAGTTGGGTCTTCTTGGAGAATGGTATGACTAGTCTACCTTTATTTGACAGTTAAAAATGCCGAAAGCCCAAAGAATGTACGAGCTGAAGATCAAGAGCAATCTAGTGTGAGGATGACTTGTGGCAGAAGCTAAAGAACTTTGCTGGGTAGTGTTTCGATCTTCCATTATTTATTTAGTGAATTGGAACTGCATATTTTCATATGTACGAGCGTCTATATTGCTACAATATGCTAGGGCTAACTTTCTCAGAACATTTTCTATGGGCATAACTAGTGTGCCATTCAAATACAAGGAAAATTATATAGCAAATCACTTGTAGGAATGTGTCATACCATTTAGGCAATGGCTTTGTTCTGAAACTTCTTACAGTCAAGGTTTTTAGATGCAGTTATGAAGTTATCGTTAACTGACTCCCAAAGATGACGTTTGGTTGGAGCCACTAAATTGACCATCATTTTTTTCGAAGGACATTTGTAGCAAGGATACATAAAGTTACATATCCGTGGTCAGATCCATAAAGCTTGTGGTTGTAGGTAGAGAGGAAGAGGAGGAACTGTACTTGCACATGCAACAACCAGATACTTATTGTGCTGGCTCTTTTCTGTGTTTAAGCTGCATGCACGTTTGCACTTTTACTTCTCATTTTTACCACCTTTATTGCACCTTAAAAGGTATACTGAACTAGAAAGTATGGAAGTAAAACATTTTTACCTTGCGTAAATGACCTTAGCTTTCTCTTAGTCAGATTGTGATATAATCTATCTACATTCCGACATGCACATATATATATATACATATATATATATATATATATATATATATATATATATATATATATATATATATATATATATATATATATATATGTGTGTGTGTGTGTTCTGGAATATGTACCGTTATGGACCGACCAAGTCAGTTGCTCGGACGCAGCAAATAAACATCAGCGGTCCGGTGGCGACTCTTAATCAATTCTATAAACTAAAATATCTAAAATAACTACTCGTCTTCCATAATAAAAAAACAAGGTGTACATCAAATATTTACAAAGGCTACCCTTTAGAGTTCTATTTTATATTCCTTCTAAATATTCTCCTAATACAATCTCCAAATAATATTGCATACTAGATATTCTTCAAATATTATTCCTAATATAAATCTAATACAAATCCTAAACTCTGATTCAATCACAGACTTGATCTCTGATCTATGTTTTCATGTGACTCGGAACCCTTTTTCCTGGTACATAATATTTCACCCCTCGAGAAAATAACCTTGTCCGTAAGACCAGATGCTCCCGAATGTTGATGTTGTCCAGACACAAGAATGAATATGTCGAATAAACGCCTAGTGGTTGTAACTGTCAAAATTGAGGATGGAGGTCTGCATAGGAATGTATAATCGCTGAAGTGTAGTGCCAGCAGTTGTAGGAAGTACTCAAAAGGTATTTTCTAGCTTGTCATTTTGACCATATTTGATGTCTTCAAAATATTCACTTCGACATAACTTGAAAAATAAAACCAAAAGTAAAAACTAGTGTAGTGCAATGAGTACTAGTTTGTCTTACTTCCCGTTGAATCACTTCTGAGACCATCAATGAATATGTCAATAATTTGTTGTTTGGACTTGAAGCAAATATTAGCTGCATACCTCAAAAACTTGATCCAGTATTGTGCTACCGAGTTATCCTGTCGAAAATTACGAAGTTCATGAAGACATGAATTGTTCTTTGCTTCTTCCAGTAGGGTTGGCCTCTTAAATCTATCATTAGCCTTTCTATCTCCTCTATTTTATCCAGTTTTCTCAGCCACGTGATCCGGTATATGAGCTGCCTACTATTGATGATGGTAATGTGGTTATCGATGCGGTTGCTGTGTATGCAGTGCTAGAGGAGAATGGTAGACTTGTGGTGACGGGTAATGGCTAATAACTCCTTTGTGGCGGTGATTGGGCAAATAGTGATAAGTAAGGGGACCAACATGATGGTGGTGGATGATGGTGTTTATTGTATTGCGGCAGCAATTATTGCTATGAAAATAAGACGGTGTATGTGGTAATAACTGCAGATACCATAGCAGGTAGGAAGTATATTGAACCTAGGGTGCTGGTGGTGGTGTGTCCCAATAGCGTGCCATTGCTATCTTTTTTTCTGGTTGGTCGGTTTAGGTCTATCCGTTGCTGGGATGATCAGCTCGACTGCTAAAATGGACTGGACTTGAAACTTAGGGCTTAATTGGCTCAATCTAAATCAATCAGATCAATTTGACTCAATTAGGTGAAGGTGATGATCCGGTCTTGAATAGACCACCTGCAGGCGACGATCTTCGACGAGGGGACTGCGGACTGCATCGGCGGTGAAGGAGTTTAGATGTGGTGGCGATGATCTGGAGATGATGTTGGTGGATCGGAGTGATCAGACAAGACGATGGCGGCAAGAAAAGTCAGGGGCAAAGAACATGGGGGGAACGACAGCGGCTTGAATTGGCGGTGGCTAGGAGTGGGCGACAACAGCAGTCCGATCTCGATCAACCGTCAGCAGCAACGACTGGGCTCGACGGTGGAGCGACAAAGGAGATGGTTGTGATTGGAGACGACAGAGGTGGCAATGGTGGGAGACGATGTGGACAACGCGAAGATGGAGAGTTGGAGACATTGACAATGGTTGTCGGAGCGGGTGGTGGGTGGAGGAGACGATGACGGCGGCAACGATGCAAGGAGCGGCCGATGATGTTGGTGATGATGATGATGACTCGGTCTCCACAGTTCTTTGTCTTCTATTTTTGATAAAATTGGGGTGGTGGCGGTGAAAGATGGCAGTGGAGATAACTAGCACAGTGGTGACAAGGTGGGTATGACACGCACCATGCTAATATCAATTTGTTGTGGACCTATCAGGTAGGCTCCCATTGGCAGCACGGACTCGGTGAATAAACACCGACGGCCAAGTGGTGACTCTATAATCTATTTCTATAAACTAAAATATCTGAAATAACTATTCTTCTTTCATAATATAATATAAGCAATACATCAATAATTTTTAGAGGCTGCCATATCTAGAATCCTATTATATATTCTTCTTAAAAATCTCCTAATACAATCTCCAAATGATATTCTTTCCTAATACAAATATTGCCTACTAGATATTTCTCTAAATAATACTCCTAACATAAATCTAATACAAACCCTAAACTTTGACTCAACTCCGGACTTGACCCCTTATCGATGGCTTCATGCTGTTCGGAGCTCTTTGACCAGTACATAACACATACATGGTCGCTTTCAATGTTACATTTATTCTATGGAGGAATATCCGAATATAGGAAGGAGATTATGGATGCCTTTGCATGAACACTAAGATTTTTGCACTAATTGGTAATCTTAACCATGAGTTAATGTAAATTTGCTGTCTGAAAATTCGGTTGCCCATAAAATTCCTGATAGGTTGTTCTGTAAATTGCAGGTCTGTCACTAATGGAGCTCTTAAATGGCTGAAAGACAACATTTAGGTGAATAACACCATCTTCTGGAGGCACACTTTTTCTGGTGATGATAACCAACCACAACTATTCTTTTCTCCTGTTCCATCTTCTTTTCCAATTTAGTTTTTTGAAAAATTTTGCCGTCATATTAGGGATCATATCAGTTAGAACAATAATTTCCTTTACAGAAATTGTCGTTCAATTCTTTAAAATCTTGAATCTTGTGGGAATTAGTCATTTCTTGTAAAATTTTAACCGGTCTATAATTATGAGTATCGCTTAAATATGTGGATCAACATGAATGTTCTGCTTTTGTGGAACTATCTCTTCGCTGAAGCTCAAGTTCGTCATAAAGACATGTTCATCGTAACATAACGACGGTGTACAGTTATTTTCCTGTTCCCTCACATGGAATAATAAAAGAATCAAAACGAATAAACTTCGTTGTTAAAACAAAGTTTTAATCTTTTCAGTTAGTTTCCTCTTGCATCCCTTTTATGTGTTTGCATGCGGCAGCTATTCATGTTATCATGAGAGATAATGTTCATTCCCCTTTCCAGTTAGGTGATACGATCTTAGGGCTTATGCAATTTAGTCAGACTCTTTGAAGAATTTGTAGATGTCATTTTTCCCTTTTCTAAGGGGGAAACAATATTTTTTTTGAAATTATGGTGATTTTTTTTTTCACATAATTAGTCCATTTTATACGACCGTCGTAACAGAAAGATTTACGATGTCATCGTTTTATATTTTATCAATCGAGGAGTTTTAACATTTCGATTTATGCAGGTCCGAATAGTTATGTTATTATTTACGGGATATAGAGGGGATTTTTTTTTTAATTTTTTTTTATGTTTTTGCTAGGGGTGCTTTGCGGGATTCGAACGTAAGACTTTTACTTTTATAAGGCGGAAGTTTTAAACGTTCCGAGTCCTGACGGAAAAAAAAAGGAATTTGAAGTTGTCTTTGCTCCAAACCTTGTTATTTCATATACTGCTGGTTATAGGTCGTGACTTTAAAAGCATCTATTTTTATTCTTGAAGTGCCATGACCCTTCATCGATGAGCAGAGGGAAGCAAATTGAAAGGAGCAATTTGATTTTAGCCAGTGTTTTCAGGCCGTTGGATGAGTTAAACCAATTTGATATCAACCGTGGATCAGGAAGGGTTGGCGCTACTTTCATGCATGCTATGCCTTTCCGTGGGGGTATTTTTGTAATATGATTCGTTTCGGAGCCTTTTAAATAAGCGAGCTCAGCGCATCGTTTTTCTTCGGCTTTTGATTGCTGAAACATTGTTGTTCTGTCTAATTCAGCTCCTCCGTTCCATTTACTTTGTAAGCCTTACAATTTTGTGTAGAAACTCCCTAATTCTATAGTGAAATTTGTGAAATCTGTTTGATTTCAGACCAAAATCATTTGCTTGTCAAGTGCTAGTTAATCTGCTATTTTTTAGTTGATAGCTGGGACAGTGATTCCGGTCAAGATTATCACAATTGATATTAGAGTATCGATCTGGCTAAGAGAAGAATAAATCATCTACGTAGGTACCAATGAAGCAAAGGTTTTGTCGAAAAAGTTAGTGCAAAATCTTGATAAAAAACTTATGCTTTTTTTTAAGACTTCGGAGCCTAAATTATCTATTTAAAAATATTTTTTAGGAAAGAATTTTGAATAGAGAATTTGTAGAGCATATTATAATTTATTATTTTAGTATTGAGAAATTTTTTTAAAAATACTTATATATATGTATTTTAAATTGATTTAACAATTATCAGAAAAAAATATGGGCTGATTTGTACGAATTTTAAAAAATATGTATTTTTTTTAATATAATTCCATGAATATTCATTGCTATTTCACTAGATTCTGGCTAAAACTAGGAAAGAAAATCAGTCTAATATTAGCAATTGTGATGATGAGAGTGACATTAGGCTCTAAAGAGTTTAACTTGGATTCTTTGGATTTGATCGAGACTGAGGAAAGGATTGATCTAACACTTGGTGACTAAGGCCCCAATTACAGCATATAATCTATGTCCCAAGTACATGCATAACTCATAGTTAACACGCGAGTTCTATAATATATCCAACTAGTTTTCAACCCGTACGATACACGAATTATTAGTCATATATATAAATAATTATATTAAAATTTTAATTATTTTATATTTTTAATATATTTAATTTCATACATAGTTATTTTAATTAAAATATTATAATTTATTTACTAAGCACCCATACGAAATACATATATTAGTCATTTATATAAATGATGATATTCAAAATAATTTATTTAAATTTTTTTTCATATTTTTAATGTCATATAAAGTGATAATTATTTTTATTTAAATATTATATTTTACTTGCCATAAATTATTAGAATAAAAATAAATTTTATATAGCATATATAGATTTATATTGTTTGTAAAAAGTAACAGTTATCTTAAATTAAGTTATTATATCATAACTAATTTTTTATAATCTTCTTTTATCAATCAATACAAATACTACATAAGTTTTTTATAATAAAAATAAATATCAAATAATATACTTAAAATTACTTAAGATTCCACACGGCGGACAACGACTTTGATCATCCAATTTTATACATACACTCACACACATAAATATACATACACACACACACACACACACACACACACACACACACACATATATATATATATATATATATATATATATATATAGTATTTTGACCTTTCAAATTCTACATAATTTATTTTCACTATAAGTAATTATTAACTTAAAAGTCATATTAATTATATAATTAATTAGAAATCATAATTAATTTTGTCACATGTCACGTAGTGAGATTGATGGAAATGCCATATGACATATTGTGAGCTATAAAAGGTGCCAAATGGCATCACCTACTTTGATAGACAGTTTTATATATGTATGTATAGATTACGGTTCAAGTGTTGCATGACAAAGATTTTTTTAATTAAACATTTCATATAGACATCTAAATAGCATACGCATGATCACTCGTTCCAACCCAAGTTAATTATGAGCCCAAACAACATCTATTTTGCACTCAAGTGCAATCTGGCTGAACCCTGACCAGCCACTTGGTCTGGTCCATTGATGCTTGAGTTTCTACCCAGGCTCGAACCAGATCCGACTGTTGAAATTGCAACTCCAACGTAGTTTAATATAGGGGTAAGTATGAGCCGAGCTGCTTACGACAAAATATCTTTTACAACAAAATCAACTAAGTGAGTTCGAGTTCGAGCTTAGTCTAATTCATGCATTCGAGCTGAGCTCGAGTCAAGCTCGGCTCGATTCGACTCAAGTTCGATTCAATTGATATAATCAAGCCGATCTCGAATCGAGTTCGAGCTTGAGATTTTTCGAGTTGAGTCGAGTTTGAGCTCAATCTCTGAAGCTCATTGAACACGAACTCGAGGTCGAAGTCGAGCTTCAGCTTAGCGGTACTCGACTTAAATTCGGCTCGTTTTCACCCTATTCCAATTCACTAAAAATGAAAATAAGCAGCAGAAAATAGTGAATTAAAATTTACAGACTTAACATCTCATGCTGGCACTTGCGGTGCTTATCTCGACGCTGTGGGGCCTCTCACGATATCGATCTTGCTCGGTTCATATCATGATGGTACTTGGAATTTTGACGGGTTCTCCATACGAACCACACAAATGAATTTTTTTTGTAACATTCTAATAAATTTAAATAATTGATCAATGACATTAATATGCCGAATCATGACAAATCTCCATAATAATAATAATAACACATGTTAAGCAAAAATAATTTAAATTTTATGCAACTTAGCACCCTTAATTATGTACCATATGTCAAATATTTAATTCTTTTTAGCGTTTAAGTTTAAATTTTTTATATTTTTTTGATAATGTATGTTACAATAAATAAGTATTAAATAGTAGGGAGAGGTACATTTGGGTCCAAACTTACAAATTATATTGCACTTGGACCCTGGGCTAAGTTTAGATTGCAGTTAAGTCCTTCGGTGGAGGGTGTCAAAAATTATTAAGAAAGTGTTAAAAGTTATCAGAAAAATGTCAAAGTGTTATTTTTTATCAGGAGGATGTTAAAAATTAACACGAGAGTGTTAAAAACCTACTTAAAGATATCAAAGTGCAAGGTGTTGGATAAATATCGGAAGAGTCAAAAACTCATCGGAAGGTGTCAAAAGCATTAAAGTGCAAAAAAAATTTTGGAGAGAATTTAAGTGATGTTAAAGTAATATAGGAGGACTGCAGAGCGATTATCCGTAAATTATATATGTCTCTTCAAATTTTCTAAATTAAAATAGATAAATTCTAAAAAATATAAAAACAAATGAATAAGTCTAACAAATCAAAAATAAAATTATTATTTATAACTTTTAGTCATTTATATCTTTTATTATTATTTACCCTACAAATTTCTCAATTTACATTTATTTGGAATAAATGTTACATAATATATCATGAGAACTTACATATTAGTCCTGCCTCAATATATATGTTATAAATAAGTCTCTCGTTTACAATCCGTTATTTTTTACGTAATAAATATTTATTTAGAAATATTTAAAAAAAAATAAATTCAAAAATTATAGCTCATATTAAATTTTTTTTTATTTTGGTATTCAAACTTTATCTAAAAAAAGAATACTTCTAATAGACATTTTGATGCTCCAAAGTCTTAGCAATTAGCATATTAGATTTTAAATCTACTAAAATTTTGAAGTCTCAAACATCTTTTTAGAATTTTTTTTATAAAAAATTTAAATAAAAAAATTTATAAATCACATCGAATTTTTTTTTTCCTTTATATCCAAATCTTTCTTAAGAATACTTATCAAATAATTTAAACATCCCGACACAAATTTTGAGATATTAATTGATTTTAATAATTTGAATTAGAGGTTAATTTGCAAATAGTTTTCAAAACAAGGGGTTGATAAGAAATCTCCCCTTAAGATTACATTTCCATCTACTTTATGTCTAGAGCGTCTAAGGCGAATGGTTGGGACTTTGACCTCATGGAACTGAGGTGTCAGGTTTGAATCCCGTAAGTGTATGGATGATTTATCCTTTTTGTATTCCGTGGAGGATAATACGGACCTTTGGACCTATCCAAATCCAAAGGTTGTGACTGTTTGATTAGTAAAATATAGGATAGTTCCATCTATAAATTTATCTATTATAACGGTTGCACAAAAGTGAACTGATTAGTGATATATTTTCTTTACGATAATCTAAAAAAAATAACTTATTTTTCTATTTTATGAGACGTCTAAGGTGTGGCCTCTTGCAAGGTACCGTCAATTATATACAGTGTGGCTAGATCGAACGTATGTACTTTTCTTTGAGACAGTACTTTTATCTATAGTTGTATACGTCAGTCAGCATATCTATACCGGATGACATGTGTCTATTTCAACCATTAGGTTTATTTTTACTTTTTGAAACATAACGATGAATATGTATTGACATAGTGGGCACATCACAAAGAGCAAAGTAGACACGTTTCGGAAATCTGAGTTTACGTAACTTAGCTAACCTCCACACTGAAAAAAAAATAATAATCTCTTTTACCACCTGCCTTTGACTTAGCTAACCTCCACACTGAAAAAAAAATAATAATCTCTTTTACCACCTGCCTTTGAGGCTAGTGGCAAGAATGTAATTACACTCTTTGAAAGTGTAAAGTGAACATTGGAAATACTTGGATTGTGACCTACCACTAGTTTGCAATCCAATTTGCTTGGGGAAGTGGGGGGCACCACAAAAGAGAGCAGACCAGAAGAATAGAAAGAGTAGTAGATCCCACAATCCTTTTAACTTTATATATATATATATATATATATATATATATATATATATATATATATATATATATATACTATTCTCAGTTCGATCTGAGAATAATCTTGATAAGCTAATATCTCAGCCGTTGATCTTCTTGATCTAATGGCTGAGATTTAATTTCACACTTAACGAAATAACAATTCACGCTGTTAAATATTTAACGGTGCCGTAAGTATTAAAATTAAATCTCAGCCGTTAAATCAAGAAGATCGACGGCTAAGATGTTAGCTTATTTAAGACTATTCTGAGGTCGAGCTGAAAATAGCCTATCATATATATATATATATATAATTTTTACTTTTTTTTTTATTTTTATTTTTGTCCTTAGAAAAAAATTATGCTTCCAATCAAGTGCCCAAGATAAGTGGTCCCTGTGAATTTTCAAAAACAAGCAAGGGTTTGGCATGTTCATGGCACTTCCATTCCTTATGACTAAGATAAGAAGCACATGTCACAATAATTGTGCATTCCACTCAAAAAAAACATATATATTGCTAGAGAATCTAAGCGCACGGAAAAAGCAGGAGCCACCTCCTCCGTCCTAATATTAAAATGCTACAAAAATTATATTAAAATAACAGCACTGCTATATATCAGGACTATCATAACTCCGAATTTAAAAAGATGAACCCAAGATATGAGACCACTATCGGCAGTATTTTATCTAGACTTTAAGGGGTCACGTGTACGCAACTATACACGCTAACTTACGGATGATATTTCTTTCTTCTACTTTTGACAATATTCAAACATATATATCTAAAGTATATATTATGCATCGAAAAGTGTGGCAATTAGTCGAATACACACTATGTAATTCAATTTATATAAGAACTATCAATGGCTCGTGATGAATGTAATGCGATTTCTCTTCTCGCTAAGTGAAAGTATTGATACAAAATAAAGTAACATTGCTCTAGATAATTATTGTTAATTGAAACTACTTACGTCAGAAGGAAACATGAATTATGGGAGGCGGGGCCGGTCGCGCCGGTAGTGGCAGTTGTGCCGGTTGCGCCGATGGTGCAACGAAGAAAATTTAAAAAAAAAACATCGCGCCCACTAGCGCTATCGGCAGATGCCGACAACGCCTGTGGATGTGACTGTTCATCTTCCTCACGAAAGCGAGAAAGATGAACAGTAAATATTTTTTTTTCTTTTTTGAAAAGCCCGTGCCAGCCAGGCCGGAACCATTCCAGTGCCGGCTCCGAGATATTTCGGTCGGCACAAGGCATGCCGACCGAAACGTTAAACATGATTGAAATTAACAAATTATTTGACTTAAATTAGAAGAAAACATGAAGGCGGTCACTAATTGATTTTCTTTTAATTAGACATATCTCGTGTCGACAGAAACGTCGAACCATGATTGAAATTAACAAATTATTTGACTTAAATTAGAAATAAACATGAATTAGGGGAGGCGGTCGCTAATTAATTTTCTTTTAATTAGACAAGTGAAATACATAATATGCATGCATTACGTGGAGGCCCCCACCTCTATATCGTATATTTCTACTAGATTAGAAGTTAAAGGTACCTACTAGTAGTAGCTGAATATCCGTAATATTATCAATATATATTGAATAGCCAATCGTCATCTATAAGTATGTAACAAATTTATATTATGTGGAGGATAATATTTTCGTATATATTCAGATCGAAAAATAAAAATTCTTCCCTTAATAAAATATAGATTGATACCATTAAAGATTTTCATGAAGTCGTGCAAAAGTTTTAAGTGGTCAAATACCTAACAAAGTATGGATTCTAGTGGATCAAAAGATCATAAAAGGATTCTTCCTCACATAGTAATGACTTTGCGCCTTGCCGTATACCCGACGGAATCAACCACATAACGGCATATTCTTTTTTGGTCAGTGACTGTCGAGGTCGGTTACCATCCTATACTTCGATCGAAAACAAAACGATTTAATAAGTTCATCTCAAGTTACACTTACTAAAATTTAAACCTCCGACTATATTTTATGAAATATATGTTGCGATCGCATATTAAATCTTGATACTTTAAGCATGCATTATCCACTTTTGTTTTTGGAGTCCGACTCCGTTTTGAGTGGCAGTCCAGATCAAGACGACATAGTATTAATTAAGATAATTCATCCTCTTCCAAGTAATTGTGTGGGGGCTCGAACTCGATACTTTTATCATTTTTAGCCGTATCCTTTATCACTAGACTACAACCATTTGGTAAGTATGCATTATCACTTTTAAACATTCAATATAGTAATTAACGGACCTTCCCGAAAATAATTTCTAGATATCAGTTTCTAGAAAACTGAAAAAGAGATCGTTCTATTTATAATTTTGGTATTTTAAAAATTGTAACGAACCATGATATTAGTATGTTATGATTTACATTTTGTCTTTTAAAAATTTAAAAAAAAAAAAAAAATCAAAACATTCATCTTATAGACTGACAATAAATGTTGTAGTTCAGAAAACACCCATCTTTAAAACTATTATTTTAAACTATAAAATTATATATCAAAATAAAATAAATATTATAATTCATCATTTTTTTTAAAAATATCTAAAATATTGTAGAATCGTTGTGTCTCCATAAATTTTATAATTTCAAAGAAATATGTGAATTTATAGTTGAGCAGGGACAAACGGAGACTGATCCGTTAGTTCAACATTGCAAGCCTTGTCAAATGCGTGCTACGAAGCATTTATCAGTGCTTTAATGTTACTTTATTTTAATCCAATCAAGTCAGAACAGCGCTGTTATTTTTAGAAATCGAAATTTCTGATCCAATTATAATTTTATATTATATATCGAAATATATATAATTTATATCTCAATACATATATGGATGTGATTAAATTAAAACTATAACCAATTCTAAAAAATGTCATATTTTGCTTCTTAATTAGTGCTATTCTAAAAAATGTCATATTTGCTTCTTAATTAGGGCAAATAATCAGTCCCTTAAATCTCCTTACCAGAATTAGCTCTTATATTATAAGTTTATTATTTACAATTATAAATAAGTTTTTTTGGGTATTCATGTCATAATTTTTTAAACTATTTTATAAATTTTTTTTTTGAAAAATTTAATATAAAAATTATAAATTTTGATGGAATTTATAATTTTTATTTTTAACATTTGTTCAAAATATACTTCTACATATATGTTTTAAGACTTCAAAATTCTAATTAGTTTTAAAATTAATCCGTTAATCCGCTAATCTGCTAAACTTTGGATCCTCAATATTTATATTTAAAAGCATTATTGAAAATCTTTAAATATGAAAATCGTAGGTTTTATCAAAATATATAACTTTCACGTCAAATTTTTTTTTCAAAAAGTTTTGTTAAATAAGTGTTTTAGAGTGTGAAAGATAACGGATAAAACATATGGGCTGATTTGCGTAAAGTTTCGGACAGAGGGGATACGCAACCTCCCCCCTCTTTTTTGTTGATGATATAGTTGAGCATGCTATAGAGATGATGATAGAGAATCAGAGGAGATGATATGTGGGCCAAAATGTCCCTAAAGTAATATTCACATACATTATTTAAAATATATATACCTAATTCAATGGAAAATGTTTTAGGGGTTTATATATACCATTCATTCTCTCATGTGCTCGGAAATTTGAAATATCACCAATTTATTGTTCCAAAATACTTGCAAGTTAATATTGTTTAGATAAGTTATGAATATAAGAAATATAGATCTGATCTACATTACCGTATTTGTATTCAAATTTTTTCGAAAAAAATCTTTAAATATTATATTTTAGGTTCTAAAGTCTTCTTATTCTCAAAATAGTTATCCAAAAAAAAATTGGAAAAAAATGCATACAGATTAAAATTTATTTTTTTAAAATATTTATATGTATATATTTTGAACTGATACTATATTTGTAAAATTAGAAGAGAAGCAAATTTGTACGGAGAGTACCAAAAAACATGGTTTTTGGTATCGGTCGGCACGTGTCTGTTCCGGCAGTTATCGGCACGGTATGAACCGGCATGATACGTCTCAAAAAATTTTATATTTAAAATTTTAAATTAATTTTTTATTTTTATTTTTATTCTTTAAAAGTAACAAATAAATATATATCGGCACGGTCGGGATAGCACCATCGGCACGGTCGGCACGTGCGGGATCTGAGTTTACCGAAACTCGGTTCGACATAAAAAATCTTGCCAAAAACACACTGAGTTGTAGTGTGTGTGTGTGTGTATATATATATATATATGGTGGAATTAAGTTTTCTCCAAAAAAAAAAAAAAAAAAAAAAAAAAAAAAAAGGAGATCCAGAAGATCAGCGACCATGATTTGGATGGTGGAGGGTTGGTCCCTAGTTTAATTCAACATTGCTATTATGGGGTCAAAACTCAAAAGCACTTGCCTGCTCTTGTGAAGGGGATTTTGTTTATTAAGATCACATGAAAATCTATCCCATCAATTATATTACTCCAACCAACTCTCTCTCTCTCTCTCTCTCTCTCTCTCTCTCTCTCTCTCTCTCTCTCTCTCTCTCTCTCTCTTCTCATTTTGTAAAGAGGAAATAAAAAAATTCTTACGCTAAGATGATCATTAGATGATTCTATTAATAACCGAACTACTACCTAGACAGCATAATAGGAGTCGCATGTATTAGCTCTTAGCCTCCATCTTTGTGGCATTCTTTTTTTTTTTTTTCACAATAGAAGCAAAAAGTGTGAAAAAAAATCAAATCTGAAATGCTTCCTTTTCTTAATAGTGCTATTTTTCTTAAGAAAAGACAAAATAAAAGATGAATTAGTAATTGAAAGTTGTAATTTTGTAAAATTATTGTGAAAATTTTTGCCTATGTTCGATTTATTTTATAGATAGGTATAAGTATTGTAACATCACTTGATTTGTGTAAAAAATGATCCAATTGAAAAGCCTATGGGTCTTAGACCCATATAGAGTTGGATGGTGAAATTTAGTCCCATATCCTTAATTAGGGGAGACAACTTAGAATTATAAGTGTTGGAGGTCTAGGTAAAGCACCAAATAAGTAGACCACTCTTTTCAAGTTTGAAAATGATCCAGGTGGATTTTGGGTCAAAACACAGGTGCACAACCTAGTGTGGCATGGGCACGGCATGGGAGCGCATGGGCACGACATGGGCGGCATAAGCGCGGCAAAAGTGCGGCCAAGGTTCTGCCAAGGCGCGGCATGGGCACGGCAAAGATGCGGCAAGGGCGCGGCATGGATGCGACAAGGGCGCGGCATGGGCGCGGCACTGGCGCACCACAGGACACGGCCTAGGCGGGTACGCGGAAGGCCAGCGGGCGCGCATGGCACAGCAGGCTAGCGGGCGCGCGCGGAAGGCTAAGGGGTGGCTCAAGGCATCCCCACTAAGTAGTTATTGTATTTGCTTTTAATGTTTTAATTGCTGTAATAGAAGTTAGGCTTTGTAATGTTTTCTATTAATACAAGCAAAGAAAAACAAAGTGGTATTCGGCCACACCAAATCTTACTCTCTCTCTCATTCGGCCATTTCCTCCTAGCCCCTCTAGATCTAATTACACCGAGTTCCTTAGACATCCCTTGGGGATTCGGATCAAGTTGGTATCAGAGCTAGACGTGAGGAGTGCTTAGGAGCGTTATCCGAAGACATGGTAGCTCAAACGAGGAACAAGAGTCAAGGCAAAGAAGTGGAGGATTCATCATCGGAGCACAGTCATCCTATCATGGAGGAACATGGAGATGCACGCATCACTCGGATTGAGGAGCGTTTGGCGCGGTTCGAGGATGAGTTCAAGACCATGGCAACCAAGACGGACGAGACTCTCACGAAGTTGGCAAACTCGACCAATGAGCAGATCTCAAGTTTGGTGCACCTCATGAAGGAGATGGCCATGAGCCAAGCAAGGGCGGCTACAACCCAACCAGCCACGGGCATGGAGCGAGGGGAGCCTTCCCACATGCCGGATGATGTTGAAACCCCAAGGCGCCTCGGCAAGGAGCCCATGCAAGAGGAGGCCGAGATGCAAACCATTTGGAGCATGCAAGGCGCGGTCCAAGGCATGGCCCCATTCAAGGTAGATGCAAAGGTAGAGCTTCCCGTATACAATGGGGAAGTGAATGGAGAGAAGATAGATGGCTGGATCGATCAACTAGAGAGTTACTTTGCTCTCTACAACTATGGAGACTCGCAACGTCTTGCGTTCGCAAGGCTCAAGTTGGCGTCCCATGCACTTATTTGGTGGAATGCACATCTACGGGAGTATGGTTCCATGGGAATCACGTGGGCGGCATTCAAGAAACAACTCAAGGAACAATTCTATCCCGTGGGATACGAGGAAGCGAGGTGGAAGGCATGGCAATTCTGCAGCAAGGAGAAGCCCAAAGTGTGCAAGAGTACACAACCGAATTTCGGAGGCAAGCCTTGGTGATGGGAGTGCGGCTACAAGACCCGGAGGTTCTTCGAAAATACTTGGCGGGATTGCGTGAAGAATTGTTTGAAGAAGTTGATTTGAATCCGGTTAAGGATATCAATGATGCATGCAAGAGAGCCATGGTCTATGAGAAGATTAGGATGCGTGGAATGCCCAAACCGAACGCCAAGGGTGGCTCGGGTGCAATGAAGGGGGCGGCTCAAGCAACTACTCAAGAGAAGACAAAGGCCAAGACTTGTACGCATTGCAACAGAAGGGGCACACTCAAGCCGAGTGTTGGACTCTCCATCCAGAGATGGCGCCAAAGAGAGACAAGGGAGCCGTGGGCAAGGGCAAGACTCTAGTCACTACGGTAGAAGAAGAGGAGCCGATCACCTCAAGATGGAGGAGGCGGACCCAACCCTTGCACTCATGATCCGAGCCAAGGAGGAGGTGATTCCAGAGGCTAAGGACCCTCATAATGATAAGGAGCGAGAAGAGCTCTTTACAATGAACATTCAGGTAAAATCTGACATAGTGCAATGCATTGTAGATCCTGGATGTCAAAGAAATCTGGTTTCGGAGGCATTAGTTAACCAATTGCATTTGGAGACTATCCCTTACGAGACACCTCAAGTGTTGGAGTGGCTAAACAATACAAGCGGGAAGATGGAAGTCACACGATGTTGCAAGATCAAGTTCGCGGTGTCGGCGCGATTCATTGATGAAGTGATGTGCGGTGATTCCATTAGACGTGTGCCATATCATCCTCGGAAATCCATACCTATGGGATCGAGATGCGACCTATCTTCGGCGGGCTCAACAATACATTCTCGTTAAGGAAGGCAAGACGTTCACCATGGAGAGGACAAGGGGAAAAGCAACCAATGGCATGAAGGAGGTGCCCAAAAATATTGCACTTTTTGTCAAAGACACAACTCTTGCAAGAGGGATATGAGTGGCAACCTCAAGAAGAATGCTAAAGCTCATTGCGGAGCAATGAATCCTATAGAGGGGAGGCTTGATCCAGGTGGATCTTGGGTCAAAACACAGGTGCGCAACCTAGTGTGGCATGGGCACGGCATGGGCGCGCATGGGCACGGCATGGGAGCGCATGGGCACGACATGGGCGGCATAGGCGCGGCAAAGGTGCGGCCAAGGTTCTGCCAAGGCGCGGCATGGGCGCGGCATAGGCGCGGCATGGCGCGGCAAGGGCGCGGCATGGATGCGGCAAGGGCGCGGCATGGGCGCGGCACTGGCGCACCACAGGCACGGCCTAGGCGCGGGTACGCGGAAGGCCAAGGGCGCGGGCGCGCGGAAGGCCAGCGGGCGCGCATGGCACGGCAGACCAGCGGGCGCGCGCGCGGAAGGCCAGCGGGCGTGCGTGGCGCGGCAGACCAGCGGGCGCGCGCGGAAGGCTAAGGGGTGGCTCAAGGCATCCCCACTAAGTAGTTATTATATTTGCTTTAATAGTTTTTAAAGTTATAACTGCTGTAATAGAAGCTAGGTTTGTAATGTTTTCTATTAATACAAGCAAAGAAAAACAAAGTGGTATTCGGCCACACCAAATCTTACTCTCTCTCTCATTCGGCCATTTCCTCCTAGCCCCTCTAGATCTAATTACACCGAGTTTCTTAGACATCCCTTGGGGATTCGGATCAGAAAAGAGATCCAGTCATATGGTTGGATCGAGCCTTAAACGGTGCAGCTTCAGTAGGGATTCGGGATGGATCGGGGCACGACAGAATATATCAGAATGACTATGTCATCTGTATGCTAGGTTTAGATGTCAGACAAAAAATAAAGCTGACCCATGAAATGGTGGTAGAGCGTCTCGCTGTGCTGGACCAAGGCCACCGGCAATACATCGACGAAGAAGAGCATGAGCTAAGGCTTCCACTTGCGATCTATTCTGTATGATGAGAACGTCGTGCCCTATGGTCGGGTGAATAACACCCTTAATTTGGATAAAAATGCCCCAATTGAAATGCCTATGGGCCTTATATCCATATAAAAGTTGGATGATAGAATTTAGTCCCATCCCTTAATTATGGAAGAAAATTTAGAATTATAAATATTGGAGGTCTATGCTAAGTATCAAACACGTTGACCACTCTTTTCAAGTATGAAAAGTGACCCATTGTGTGATGAGGTCGGGACTTGAGTAGTGCAACTTTAGCAGAGATAGGAACGGATCGAGACGTGACAGTACTGATCGAATTGTAAATTGTAACTTGAATGGCTCATTTGCCGGATATATTTCTAGGGTGATACCCCTATGACTGACCAACATACATTGAATCATAAAGTGGTTTGTTCCAATGATTCACATCGACGTTGTTTTGGAGACTTATTCAGGTATGTTTGTAGCGAGTCAAACATATGATAGTATTTTTATTTTGGATAGAATAGTATTTACAAAGGGGCATTTATATTTTTATGTTCCCGATAATTTAAAATTATAAAATATGACATTTAATTCGAAATAATATTTTTATATCTTCTTTGACCGTGTGAAATAGCAAAAGTGTCTTCGTCAAGTTAACTGTTCAAGGACAGTTCTTTTATTTCATAACCAAAGGAACATAAAAGTACCATTTCATAATTGAACGGTATAAAAATATAATGTCGAATTATAAAAGGCATAAAAAATATAAATGTCTGAAATAAAAATGTCATCGTTGGGATTCAAGCCGAATATTTCTAGAAACGTCGTGTTACTTGAATTAATGATCGGAGCGCCATGTTATCGACCTATTTAGCTCCTACGACACGTAAATGATGAGAATGACAAATTCTTTGATCTCATAATAGCTATGGATCATAGATCCATTGAAGCACTACACATGACCATAAGATAGGTATGGTCTCTATTATTTTTCTTTGGAGAAATGATAATTTTAATTGACAATCATGTAGATGAGGGTACCATTGTGCTCGATGACTTTGGAAGGGCCATTTACAAATTACCTTTAATTTATTTGAAAAATCATTTTCCCACTATATTCTTAATTTTTCTCCCAAAAAAAAGAAATATATTCTTACTAACCAGCATATGTATATAAACGAGCCAAGTTGCCATATATATATATATATCTCGGATATTACTTCGGATGACAAATTGGAGCCATCCTATAACTTATTATCCAAAGGAATAATGAATTATCTATAAAATAATTATATATCAACTTATATTTTTATACCATATATCTAAATAAACCTCTATTTTTTTTTCTAATAATTAATAATTCAAACATATGGCCAGTGCATAAAGATCTATTCCAGTCATCCTACGACCTTCCTGTCTAATGGTGTGAATTGAGGCATGTAGTTCATGTTCCCTAATCAAAATGGGGCAATCACACAAGAAAATAAAGTCTAACTCTATCCGGACGGTACTTCCACGAAAGAACCATAAAGTTAAAAAGGAATTAGCTCCAACTGCAACTATTTGCAGAATATCTACTTTTAAATGGAACCCCTGCAGCACGATGCACAGATCAATCTCTGAATATCTAGTTAGAAATATTTTAGATATAATTTTGAATACAAAATTTGTAGAGCACGTAATCTATTTGTCCATATTCAAACTTTATTTTATATATATTGAGAATTAAAAAAAAATTATTTAAAACTATTATTAAAACATAAAATTTTCCATTAAACTCCATTAGTTATTAATTATTATCTATATATATATATATATATATATGGAAAGCGTAGGCGCATAATTTCTCTAGTAAATGTAAATAAAAATACAAATGGAATATAATAAATTCTTTATATGTTTTTATTTAACTAATGCTGTTCAACTTCCGGCAGGCGGAGTGGCGCGAGAATAACGGCACGCTTCAAGCTGCCACCTTCTAACGAAAAAGCTATTAAAAAAGTGCAGCGAGCAAAGAAAGAGAGAGAGACAGAGAGAGAGAGAGAGAGAGAGAGTTCTGGAGCACAAAAGCTAAAGTCCTTTGCCGCGCATATACTGCGGTTCTGATGCTTCTGCTCAATTCTGAGAACGACATCTACATCTCCTTACTTTTCATAGTTTAACTGTGTACAAGAAGAAGCAAAGAAGAAGATGATGATCATGGTTATGAGATCTGGAGGAATACTGGTTTCTGATTGCAGGCAGTAGAGTTAGTTGAGAGAGTTAGAGATGGAGACCTGTGGATGCTGGGGAGCTCTGACTCGTCGATTACGAGTAGCTCGCCGCCGCCGGAAATCATCGTCGCGGCCTTCCTCTAATTCAACTCCCAAGGCTAGCCTTGTTTACGACGCAGGTTAGTTTCTAACACTTTCAATTACTTGTTCTTGTTCTTACCTTGTAATTGTCGGAGCAAAGATGCCAGAGCTCCCAAAATTTGACCTAGAAGATATGATTATTGACCTCTGTGCTGCCCAAAGCGAAGTATATTGATTTCTGGGTAAATATTGAGAGTTCTAGATTATTGTTTGTGGAAGATGCTTTGGATATTCTTTTTTCCCCCTTCCCCCCACTTTGCGTTTGATTGATTTATGTAGTTTATGATTTTCTTTCTCTTAATTTCGCTATTTTGAAATATTGTAGTTAGAAGATGGAATTTAAACTGATCTTGCTCTTAGGACGGTGTTATGAGAGGAATTTGATAGTTCTGAGATTAAGTGGTTGTATTACTGTAATTAAGCTTTTGAAAAGTTAGCTGTTTCAGTTATTTGAATGCTAAATCAATGATGATTTGGCCAATGATTATAATATTTAAATCTCTCGAAAACATACAAGGAATTGATCTACATTGATTTGGTCTAGGCCACAATTTTTAACGATAAAGCAAGGGTATGAATCATGGATGTGAAGATGGCATCATGGAAATTCTATGGTTTTGCTAGTGTAAATACAGCTTTCATATCATCTTGTCCTTGCATCTTGTATAACAGCACATACAAATTCTTGAACCACATACCTGGGTTGTCAGGCTGGAGAAAGAGATAGTAAAAGGCGAACCCAGGGTGCGAGGCCACTCCCAAAACCCACTAATTCACTGGCTATGGGAGGACGTCGTATGCACCCATATCCGCTAATAGCGGATGATGTTTTCATTCTCCCTTTGGTAGGATTCGAACCCGCACCGGTGCGCTGGACGGGATAACTCCAACCAATGCGCCGCTGGACTCGCTCCTAGATAAAGGGATGGTATGTTGTCTTAATATTTTATGGCTATGATAACATGATAGCTTGAGCAGTGTTGGTCATACTTAGACCAATGACATGGTTACTCTTTCCGGGAGACCAGAGTATGCTTGGAGAAGGAATTGCCAGCCAATACCAAAGCTTATGTATTTATTTATTTTATATACTCAAGAACTCACACTAGAGAAAAGAAAGATGATATGGCAAAGTTCTTACGTAATTCATATCACAACTTTTACATAGCATGGATTTTAAGCAGATGTAGACATCTGTCTTATAGCTTTCTTCTGTTAAGACTTCATTCCTTATTGACTCATTTGCTAAACAAATTATATAAAAAATCAAAACCGAATGCTATGCAATTATTAATGTAATGCAATTTGTTTAGAATGCACCTAAAGGATGACATGATTTAAGTAACTCACATATTCCATATCAGCTCGTTACAGACTTGTTTTTGTAAGGAAAGAATCGACATCCAAGATTCCAAGTACCAAAATAATGAAGTGTATTGTTAGATTAATTTTATACTAAAAACGCGGAGTACATACTCACCCACATGCTTAGTGGGTAAACTAATAGACTGGCAGACATAGAGTAATACACTGGCCGACAACTACCACAGTCCTTGCTGTAGAAAGTATAGATAAAAACAACTTCATTTCGTTCTGGAACGGAAATGCAGATGAGTAAGTCAATGGGTTTGTACTTCCATGATATCTAAAAGTCAGTGATGTCGCCAGGAATCAAATCATTTCTAGGCTCTTCGCTACTTTGAATAGAACATCAGAAGATGCCCAAGTTTTAATTCGCTTAAAGGAAACAGAGTTACCAAATCCCATGCTTTAATTTGATTATCTTGCTGTTGGATTTAAGAAGTAGAATCTAAACAGTTCCTTTATGTGTACACAAGAGATGACACTGCAATTGTTCTCATTTTGTGTCTTGAACTAAAAGGATCACCAAGAGTTGAATCAGGTTGCCAAAGTGGTAGCTTCTTTGCAATAGAACTATGTGTTTTTTATTTTTTTCTCCAATGTAGTATCTTTTAGAAAGAAGATCATTGCCTTTCTAAATATTCTATTGTACAGATTCTGTAAGCTTAGAGTTTGCTAATTCGATATTCTCTGTAAACATTTCTACATTGAAGAAAAATAACATGTCTTCATGCTGCTTTCTTGTAAGTGTACTAAATATACAAATTTTCTCAATGCAGCAACTGAAACAAGATATCTTAATGCCAGTAACAGGGAGCTTAATGCTCCTCAAGAAGCAAATGCCATTGAACAAGATGCTGCTAACTCAACTTCTGAAAACAAGGGACATCATCAATTACTTGAGTTTACTTTCCAGGAGCTGAAAGCTGCTACTGGGAATTTCAGACCTGATAGTATTCTTGGTGAGGGTGGATTTGGCTATGTCTTCAAAGGATGGATAGAGGAGAACGGTACTGCTCCTGCTAAGCCTGGAACTGGACTCACTGTTGCTGTTAAAAGTCTGAAGCAAGATGGACTTCAAGGTCACAGGGAATGGGTGGTAAGTTTGTTGATTTATGAACTACTTCGTATCTGTATGGCATTGTTATAATGAATCCTTTTGTTTTTTTAGGCAGAAGTTGACTTCCTTGGGCAGCTCCATCATCCCAACCTTGTAAAGCTAATAGGATACTGCATTGAGGATGAGCAAAGGCTTCTGGTCTATGAATTCATGGCACGTGGAAGTCTTGAGAATCATCTCTTCCGAAGTAAGCTGGTACTAGTTACCCCTTCATTTCTAGAGGACAGTATATGAAGTATTTACAGAAGAATCATACTTGACTTTACCCTTTTTGCTATTAACTGCATGTTTTTAATTTATAACAGCAAGGTAAGATGAAAGACAGTATATATTCTCATTGAACCACATTTACCATTTTATCATCTCCTCTTTAAACTAAAGCTAGATACTACCTGGCTCATATTCTTCCAACATGAAATGGATTCCCCATATGTATCCTTGAATTGCACAAAGCCAAAATAATGGCATCATGTTCAGTGACTTGCAATATCCTTGTAATCAACTTCGGCTAGCCACTTTAATGCTCTCCAAGAAGAACTATGTTTTTAATACATTCAAAATTGTTTATATATTTGTTCATTGTTAACATTGTTAACACTGATGATGTGGGCACCACTCAGGAACCGTGACGTGTTTGTTCGGGTCCTGTGGGGTTGGATCCTGGTAGCTTTGTGGGTTTCACCTGGATATCTCAAAGAAAATAAAAAAAAAACTTTGTTGACAATGCTATGGAAGTTTGTGGCCCTGATAGCACTACTACATTGTTAAGTTCAAGGGGGGATTGTAATTTATGATAGCTGATTGTTGAAAGGATGCTCAAGTAGATTATAAAAGGGTACAGAATAGTAGCATTTGGAAAGAAGAAAATATCTAGGTGAATTTGCATTGACAGATGTGCCATATGATTTTAATGCACCTGGAAGGTCGCTGCATGATTTACTTAGGATCCATTAGGTTTATGCAGTTAGTTTCCAAGGTCATTTAGGTGATCAACAGTTGTGCTAGAATCTCCTAGTAACTACAAGCTGTTTTTTCTTCCAATATTTTGATAAACAAAAATAAAAACTTATCTTAAAAAGTAGTTATGGCGCAGCCACATAAGCAAAGAAATTCAGGCAAGCGAGTACAATACAATTTTCATCATTATGAAAGTGTGTAATACAATAATCAGCATCACATGCTTGGCTATATTGGACCGTTTTCCATCAACAACATAGTTAAACTGTTGAATTTGTCTTTCTTTCGTGCATTTGGCAAGTATTTCTCATTGGAGTAATAAATTAATGTAGTGAGGTTTACGTTCTTCAGGTCTATATCACATGATTATTTTTTCTGCTCATTATGTATTCATGCATGATCAATGGAGCACGGCCAATGTTAATGGTGCACTCATAAAGTGTTTATGATAATCGTACAAATTATGGAATTTATCTTATCATATAGACTCTTACAAACACGACCCTTGAAGGGTCTCTACCTCTTCCGTGGTCCAGTAGGATGAAAATTGCACTTGGTGCTGCTAGAGGACTAGCTTTTCTTCATGGAGGTGCTGAACCTGTCATCTACCGGGATTTCAAAACATCTAACGTACTTCTTGATAGAGTATGTTAATATCTGATGCATGCATTCAGATAACTGTATAATTTCTTTATCGAGATTAACACTTGATCATACAGGATTACAATGCAAAACTTTCAGATTTTGGGTTAGCCAAAGCTGGGCCACAAGGTGATAATACTCATGTTTCAACTAGAGTTGTGGGCACTTATGGTTACGCTGCACCGGAGTATGTGATGACAGGTAAGCATCTATAACCAACATACGTTCATGAATGACTTGCTTTGGTGGCCACTTATTGGATGACGTGTAAATGATGCGTTTAGAATGTCAGTTCATTAAGTGAATCACAATGTTATTCCTCTATCTCCTGAAATTAATAATACAGATTCTCTCATCAAGTAGCTGGGCCTTTTAAGAAAGCGAACACATTGACAGTTACAAAATAAGAAAATGTTTTATTTTAAGTTTTGATAGAAGTATATGTTGGGTATGGATATTAACTAAATGGGATGTAATGAGACAGGAACAAACTACTGATTAAAAATTAGAGGAGTTAGACCTCAATATGCATTTATCCAATCTGCAAGCAATTGGTTCTTACTTTCATGTTGTTTCTTTTTGAGTTTAACTTCTCTTCTGAGTAGTCGCCTAAAGTAGCCCCTTGGGTACTTTTAACATTCACCCTGTACCCTAATATTAGCAAACCACTCTTGGGACAGTGGTTTACGTATTCCAGACACTACGAGGGTGCTGCTTCATGTAACCAGGTGGAGAGAAAAAGCAAATGACAGATTATCAAACCTATGCAATGAATGCATAATGTCAGTGCGGGTCGGTCTTGAAATAGCAGCCTGTGTAGGCCGAACTGGCCCACGGGCTAGCCTGCATGGCCGGCAAGTTTTTTTTATTATTTTGATTTTTTTTTTTTTTAGTTGGCCTTTGCTTTGCAATTGCCAGCAGAGCTCTCTAATTTTTTTTATTATTTTGAATTTTTTCTTGGCCTTTGCTCTGCAATGGCTAGCAGAGCTCCCTAGAGAGTTTTGTCGAGCCTTTTTTTTTGTAATATATATATATATATATATATATATATATAAACAATTTTGTTTTATTTTTGTTTTTGATTTTTTATTTTATATATAGAACGGCGGCTACCAGCCCGAGCTGAACCAGCACTCAACGGTCCGCGCATGACTCATTGCGGGCTAGCCCGTGGCTCATAAGCAGTAGTGCAAGCCAGCCCGGACCCATATGTTTTGCATCTCTATATAAACTTTCATTCAAATTAACTTGTCCGCCTATGAAGAAAGCATATGCAACTGGTGATAGCTGGAAGTTGCTAAACTTTACATAGTGACAACCACATTAGGTTTAATGCCTTCTTGCGGTTGAAATATTGTGGGTATCCTTAAGTTTCAAATATTGTGGAATCTTATCTAATTTTATGACAGTTAACGTTACCCAGTCATGGGAAGATTTTATTCCCCATTGGCACCTTATAGATACAGGGAATCTTTTGTTACCAAATGTTTAGAAAATATTTTGTTTCCACTATACAGTATAATCTTACAAGAAATAGTCATTATACAGGTAGAATGGACATAATAAAGTTAATATGGACCTTACTAACTAGATAAGTACAAATAACTTAATATGGACTACTGAAAGGGCACATCCTAATATTTTTAAATAACATAAATATACTTTTGACCTAAAAAAAGAAAAAATCTTACATATCCTAATGCTCCTGTGTAGCTCACAAGAGTCCAATTACAACAACATCTAGTTGGTAAGCCTGATGATATCCTAGATTTTACTCAGTATGTAGTGTTGCTGAAGTTTTATATCGAATTCTATTTTCATGTAGATATTGGTTATATAAGAATAATCATTTGCCAGTAGAGTAGCTTCAAACTTGAAATCAAGCCAAATTATTTTTCTCAAGATACGAAATCCGATCCAAACTAGACACAGAAAACATGCTCTGACTAATATAATATGCTCAGAACGATATACATGCTATTGGTGCCCTATATTTCAAGGAAGGCTTTAGATTGATTCACAAGCACAATGGACAGCTACATAAATTTATTCGATATAATATATTAAGAATCCGTGTCAGTGATGAGGTTGACTAGGTTGACATAAGAACATCAGAAAAGCTATGGGCGACATATACATAGTTTTTTTTCCTCCTTTATTGACACATACACAAACCAGACTTTGACATAATACACAGGATGAACATGTGATGTAAGCTTGAACTTTCAACAAAGATGATGGAGGGTATGATTTCTAGGCACTTTTAATCTACATTGAAGAAGCGGATCTGCAACTGGGATTCTTTTTGTATTAGAAAAGGCAGTCTTATGCTACGAAACTAAAATTCTTTTTCTAAATCTAGAGAAGTTCCTGGAGTAGGACTTCGAGTCCGAAGTGGAGAATATAAGCATAGGAGTCCTAATTACTTAAGCTGGTGAGGAAAGTTTTAGTATTTCTTTTTAGAAGAACAAAATTACTGGAAACAGTAGTAAACCGCACCACCCTTTTTTAGGGCTCGAATTCCATACCACTTCTTGAGGAAGCCATTAATAGCTAATATGAAAGTTGTTCTAATGGGCAGAGATTTTGAAGTTTAGAAGAAGATAGGCACATAGCAAATTACGGATAGGCATCACCCATGTGCTACTTGAACATCTTGAGACGAATGGAGGTTTTTAGCCGAATAGAAAATAGATGGAAAACTGCAGGATCTCTTGTTGAAACTCCTATTGCATTCCAGCCAAACATTCTACAAAAGAAAAGCCATTTTCTAATAGCGTTAGGTACCTTTGGAGAACTAATGACACTTCAATTGATAGATTGAAGGGCTACTATCGAAATGAATGCCTCAACATATTACAATAAAGCAAATTGCTGCTGACTGAAATTTAAAGAATCAAGTATTTGATCATCTAGAGGGCAAAGCATGACCGCATTGGTTTTTTTCCCCCTTCTCATCGTACTGCTTATATCCCATTAAAATAGATGGTGAATTCATTGACGTACTACTCTTGAGTACTGAGCAGGATTCTTGTTTCTGTTTTTCTTTCCTAAAGCACACCAAGAAGTTTTATTCCAGAACTTTGAGCCAAGGATGCAGATGGCACCTACACCTCTCAACCACTGCACAAGTTATAGTTATATATATATATATTATATATATATATATATGAGATAGGCTATTCTCAGCTCGACCTGAGAATAGTCTTGGTAAGCTAACATCTTAGCCGTTGATCTTCTTGATCTAACGGCTGATATTTAATTGTAACACTTAACGACGCCGCTAAATACTTAACGGCATGAATCTTTATTCTGTTAAGTATGAAATTAAATCTCAGTCGTTAGATTAAGGAGATCAACGGCTGAGATGTTAGCTTACCAAGGCTATTCTCAGGTCAAGCTGACAATAGCCTTTCTATATATATATGAGAGGAAATGTTAGAGAAGAAATGTTGTGATTTTGAAAATGCTGAAAACATTAATGCAGGTCACTTAACATCCAAGAGCGATGTATATAGTTTCGGTGTTGTATTACTGGAGATTTTAACCGGTCAAAGGGCTGTGGACAAGAAACGACCACGTGCGGAGCAAAATCTGGTTTCATGGGCTAGACCGTATTTAGGAGATCGCAGAAGACTGCATCAATTAGTAGATCCCCGCCTGCAATACAACTACTCAATTAAAGGAGTTCAGAAGATTGCACAGATTGCATATTACTGTCTTAGCAGGGATCCCAAAACTCGTCCCTCCATGGATGAAGTAGTGAAAGACCTTATACCATTGCAAAATCTACATGACATGGCCATCTTAACCTTACGCACTCGTCCAACTCAACGAGGTTGGTAGAAGTATATCCTATTTTGAATATACCTGTATTAGAAACAAAAAGAAAAAAAAAAAATCACATGACTAACATTTTTGTACACTACAGGTAAACCGAGGAGATGATGCGATCTGATTTATTGGGTTCAGATCATTGCTTAAAGGCAAATTTTTAATGTGAAAGTTTCTTTGAAGCTGTATATGGATGAATAAAGTTTGCAAGATTGAAAGCATAAAATTTCTCATGTTCCATGAGAGAGATGGTTAAAGATGCTCTTGTTCATATATGTTTGAGAGCAGGTATCTCAACGAACCGAAATCTGCCGGATTACTGCATTTGTAGTACAAGAAAAAGCAGTTTCAATTTCTCACTTGTGATACATCCTGTATGGCTTTTGTTTTACTGGCATATTGAAGACATACCAGTTACATATGTTTATCTCTATTATCAAATGGCGGTTGTGATTCAAATTCGCAATTTTTAGGAATTGGTTTTACTCAACCATTTCCACCAGATTTGATGGGCAGAAAGCCTGTGATTTTACCATCGCATTTGTTTTACACCCGAAGTTTGAGCAAAGTCATCCTGAAGTAATTTTTTACCTGAATTATTGAAAAAAAAAAAAAACTGAGCCATGGTCCCCAACTACTATTTTTTATTTTTATTTTTTTATTTATTTATTTTTTTTTGTATGGTGGGAATTGCCTAGAGATGAAAGTATCATTTTATTAGAGTTAACTAGGACATTCGGTCGGACTGGTTCGCTCAGTGCATCGATTTGTAGAGGACTTGGGCAGTGCCCTTACCCTAAACAATTTACTATAAGAACGAATTTGGCTACCTAATCAGTATATAAAAAAAACACAAAAATCTTGTTCACCTATTTCATAATTTGTTTCATTAAAGAAATCATGTTTTGAGATAATGAGGTGAATTTTCTTCCAAGAAATATACCGGATTATTTAATAAAAATAATTTTTTAACCACGATTTGGAGTCACTTCATAGATCTGAGCTGCGGTTAAGGAGTAAAATTTCAGACGTGCATTGCCTCCGTACATATCTGCGTAAGTATAATTGATATATGAATTTGTTAATATGTTTCAATTCATATATTTTTAGCAAATTTGTGTTTAGAGTCTTAAAAAAAAGTGTACAGGGAGCTGCCCGAAACTTGTCGAACTGAAATAATAAGGGACCAGGTTGATTAGTGAACCGGAACCAGCGGTGCAACCGGTTGTCCAATGTCCTATTCTAAATAACTTAGTAGACTAGCTTCATTACATGAAAGATGAATGAAGGCATCATTAAGACGGTCACATTTTATACTTAACCAGTCTTAGGTTTTTTTTTTTTTTCTGTTATTATCTTGGAAAAATTTGTCAGTGACTCATGTTTGTACGATCGTCGTAACAGATAAAACATAGGTGTCACCTATATATATTCTACCAACTGAAAGTTTTAATCTTTTGATCTAAATAAGTCTGAATGTCCATGTTACGTAGTGACGTGATAAATCTTTTGAGGGAGAATTTATGAATGGGGAAATTATACTTCCTTACTTTTGGAACTGCTGCCTCATCTCCATCTTTTTTATTTGGGTTTTTTTGAGATAATGAGACAAAAAATTTTATATGATATATACTAAATTATTTTACTTGATATAATTTTCTAATAACGGTCTTTTAGAACATCGTTAGAGAGTAAAAGTAGGGACTTGCGTTAGCCTCCAACACATTATTGAGTAAGATACATGATTGCCACAATCTTCAAAAAAAAAAAAAAAAAAAAAAAAAAATTAAAAGTTAAAAAAAAAATTCTATCTTATATTTCAGTATGCGGACTCAAACTCATGATGGCTCATGAACCAACTATCCTGCTAGCCGAGTTACCCTGTTTCAGCAATAAGGGACCATTTACTTGGTGGAATTAGTGAAAAGTGAACAGTAAGAAGTGAGTGAGAAGTGAGAAGTGAGAATTAAAAAAAAAGAAATAATAGTTGAAAAGTGAAAAATGAGAACTGAAAGAGAAGTGGGTGAATAGTAGGTGAGAAGTAAAAAGTGAGAAGTTGATGAAAAATAAAAAGTGATAAATCAAAATACAAAAACTATAAAATTAATATATAAAATATATTAATTATTATTATATTAATTAATAATGTAATATTAATAAATATAATACTAAATAAATAAATATGTACTAACTAAATATATAATAAAAACTATTATAATACAAAAACATAATATTTTTATAATATACAATATATAATATATATTAGTATTATCTAAATTTATTACATTTATTAATTTATAAATATATTATGCATATTAAATAACTATTAATTATTTAATTAATAATATAATAATGTTTATTATATTATTATATTAAATAATAATATTATAGTTAATAATAACAATATTATTATAATAAATAATATTTAATATGTACAATAAATTATTTATATTATATAATAAATATATTTTAATAAATATATTAAAGTATTTTATTATCCCAATATTACTAGCATATTAATTAATATATAATATTAATAATATAATACTAAATTAATAAATATTGTACAAACTAAATATATTATAAAAACTATTATAATACAAAAATATAATATTTTTATAATAAATAATATTTAATATATATTAGTATTATCTAAATTTATTAACTTAATTAATTTATAAATATATTATGCATATTAAATAATTATTAATTATTTATTAATATATTAATTAATAATATAATATTGTAAATTATATTATTATATTAAATAATAATATTTTCTGTTATAATAACAATATTATTATGTACAATAAATTATTTATATTATATAATAAATTATATTTTAATAAATATATGTAATACTATTCATTATTATATTAATTAATAATATAATAAATATATTAATAATAAAATAATATAATATAATTTATTATAATAAATATAATTTATTATTTGATTATCTATAATATATTTATAGTTATTAATTATTATACAATTTTTTTTCAAAGTATAAATTATAATATAAATAATTAATTAATTAGTTTATTTGTATATGTAAAATTATAAATAATTTTTATTATAATACTTTGTATTATAAAATCTTAATAGTTATTACTCATTAATACTGGTTAACTATCATTACTTCACTCACTTTCTACTAAAAAGTTGTGAAGTCAAAAACAATAAATTTTGAACTAAAATAGATAACTGGGTGAACTTATAGAACTGAGTTCTTATCTATTTTCATAACAAGTAAACAGCAAAAATGAGAAGTGAGAATTTTCAGTTCTCTCTTCCACGAGTTCAAAATGAAGTAAATAGCGAAAGACAGTTCCGCCACTTCTCAAAACGAAGTAAACAGAGAAGTGAGATCTCACTTTTCAGTTCTGTCAGCTCCAACAGTAAAAAAGAAACGCTTCTCATCTCTGTGAGCTAACTCAGTATATAATTTCTCATAGGAATGTTGAAAGGAAAATGCTTCGGTGCATGATATCTCATAGGGATGTTGAAAGGAAAATAATTCAGTGCACGCACCGAAGCATGGATTTGGGCATAAAAGACACTTCCCGTGCCCGTAAAATGCGTTTGATAGCAGCGGAAAGTACATTTTTCACAAGTTTTGTGCTCAAATCCGTAAAAAGTTGTGTGAAGCATTGCCCATGTTGAAAACATGGCAAGATCATTGCTGCTCCATTATATATATATATATATATATATATATATATATATATATATATATATATATTGCTTTTCTTGATTAATTAAAGAAAGAAAGCACTACATAGTTGGACAATTAAGTAGCATATACTTCACAGACAGCAAGAAAGAACAGTGGATAAACGTTTTAAATGACAAAAAACACATTCCGTTCACTTTTCGCTACTCTTCTCCGACCAAGCCTTGTGTTCGTACATTCTTCACGTATTTATTCCCATGCCCTACCAAAATCACCTGCCAAAATCCCAGAATATATAAGAAGGCTAAATAAAATGGAACAAAAAAAAAATCTTTATAAATAACTTTTGATCCATCAAATTTTCTAGCCTCTTATGTAAAAATTCACAAAATTACGAGTCCAACTAAAGGATTGGTAGGCTCTGAAAAAGGGACGTGCAATTTTTTATGTTATACATTTCACTATATATATAAACAAGTTTAGCGATAGTGTATGCACATTACGTAGACTGCATGCAGCAACATGCATGGAAGATTTATAACTGAGTTGGTTACCTTGCACGTACTTAGGTCTAGCTAATAAGCGGGGGGCAGCGGTAATCCTCGGGAGGGTGTTTGCCACAATCTATTAGCAGCTGCAGCGCGATTGGTAGTATGATGTTGAGGTTCAGAAGCTTAGCTCTAATGACGGTGCAAAGACAAAGCGCAGCGTCCAGGTCTGCCACCCCTTGCAGCAGCGGACAACACTGTGCCTGCGTCTGCGACCCTATCCCGATGTGCACCAACCCTCCTAGAAGATCAACGCAAGCCGATAGCTTCAACGTGTCTATCGGACACGTCCCCGTCGTCGGCGGCGCAGGCACCGGCACCACCGGCGGCGGAAGTATTGGCGGTGTTGGAATCACCGGCGGCGGAAGTATTGGCGGTGTTGGAATCACCGGCGGGGGAAGAACGGGCGGTGTTGGAATCACCGGCGGCGGAAGTATGGGCGGTGTCGGAATCACGGGCGGAGGGAGTATGGGCGGTGTTGGAATCACTGGCGGAGGACAAGGTGGCGGCTTATGGTGCCCCCCGCCTCCGTGGTACGGCGGAGGCTTTGCATGGCCTCCACCTCCGTGGTGCGGCGGAGGCTTTGCATGGCCTCCACCTCCGTGGTGTGGAGGAGGCTTTGGATGACCAGACGGCGGCTGAACGACTGGAGGTTTAGGGTGGCCTGACGGCGGAGTATAGTGCGGCGGAGGCTTTGGATGGCCAGACGGCGGCTGGACGACTGGAGGTTTAGGGTGGCCTGACGGCGGAGTATAGTGCGGTGGCGGCTGGTGGCTAATCGGGGGTTTAGGGTGGCTCGTCGGCGGTGGCTTCGTCTTTGGTGGGTGCTTCGGAGGGTGGTGTGTTCCGCCGCCTCCGGTGCCGGGAGGTGATGGGTGTTTACCTCCCCCACCTCCGGGTGGTGAAGGACAAGGACAGCATTCTTTGCAGGCGGCGGAGATAGGGAGGTCGGAGGTGAGCTCGAGGAAGAGGAGGAGCAGAAGGGAGAGAGTTAAGCTCAGACTCCCCCCCATGGTAGGCGAGCTGAGTCTGTGAGTTCACTTGCTGTGAGCACAAGTGTTGAGAAGGAGTTGAGGGGAATGAGAGATGATGTTTGTTTCTCTTTATAGAGTGAGAGAGATAGAGAGTGAGAATCAATCAGCATGGAGTACAACTGTCGCGGCTTCGGTGCGCTTTATCTGATAATAATGGTTGCTTATTAATTACATTATTCTAATTGCATTTTCAACTTCCATGCAGAAGATAATATCAACACTTAATTTGGTTTGATAAAAAATCTACACTTTTAAGAGCCACATTTTCATTTATTATGCCTAATGATGTAATTAAAACTACATACTATATATTAAAATATAAATAGTACATATATCGATTATCAATAGTTGATATGTAGTTATGTCATTTGAATTCAACTTATAGCAAATCCTTCGGTGTATTTCTGCAAACAAGGTGGGAGATAAATTAAGGATATTCATGATCCCGTTTTTACCATTTATACTGAATATGTATCTTTACCTGTCATGAATAGGAGAAGTTTTATAATACTCTTAATATATATTTTAATATTTACACCAAACTTATTAAAACTTCTAGATGTTTTTTTGAAAATATTTTGAATGATAAAGTTGCTCAAAAAATAGAATATATAACTTTTAGTTTAAAATATTTTCAAAATAAGTTAAATAATATATCTAATAAATAGGCAAAATTATTATATATAAATAAAGTATTTTTATTATACTTTTGATAATTATTTCAAAATATCTTATTATATCTTTAAAATCTATAAAATTATGTATTTTATATTTTGAATAATTTTGTAGTTTAAAACTTTTTCAAAAAAAAATATATCTAGATACAAATTTTAGTAAATTTGGTGTAAATATCAAAATTTTTGTTCGGGATATTATAAAATCTTCCTATGAATAGCGTCATACAATCTTCATTTTTGTAGGGAAAAAAATTTATGTTCCTGTGCATGTATTGCATATAACAAATCCATGTGCATGGGTAAAAGAACAATGTACACCCCCACCGTTCACGAAGCTGGGTGTAGATCCCACAACTATATCTACCCGGCACCGTCCGGGGCCAGCTTGGTTCAGCGCCGGGACACAACCAAATCGATACAGATCGCTCTGGGAGGTGGGACAAACGCTGGAGTTCCTGAGAAGACACGAGCGAAGTGAAGGAGCATGCATGTACAGTTGTCTCCGACAAATATCAGGAAGAAGTGGCGAAATTCTAGTCTGGATGTCGCGTAGATAAGTTTTATCCATACGGTGCATATTTTTAAAAAAAAATCAAAAGTTTTTTTGAAAAATATTTTTAACATAAAAGTTATAGATTTTGATAGAATCTATAAATTTTATTATAACATTTTTTTAAAAAATATTTATAAATAAATATTTTGGGACTTTAAAGATAAACGATTTTAAAGTAGATTTTTTTTAATATTCGTTAATTTTTAAAATTTTAAAATATCTATTTAGAAATATTTTAAAAAAAATTCTAAATAAAAATTATAGATTTTATCAAAATGTATAATTTTAATTTAAAAAATTAAAAAATATTAAATTTTTTAAAAAAAAAACAATTGCATGGCATATATATTAGTTTTATCTGGAAGAAGTGGGGGAGGAGGGCGGCCCGTGAACCGAACAGAGGAGGAGGTGTCTGTCCGTACTCGACTGCCGGACCCACGCGGGGTCTCCTCCCTTTCGCTCTTCTGGTCGCGTCTGCACTGTACCATGTGTGAGCTCTATACGGCGTCTATCGCTTTTTCTTTCTTTCTTTTTTCCTCCCAAAGCGACTCCCGTGAACCAGCAACCGGACAAAATCACCTCAAATCGAGCTTGACTTTACGTACAGATTAAAAGATTGATAATTATCTCATCCCCCTTAATTTCGTGTCATGATATGATGATGAATTCTAACAGCTAAAAATCTGGGAAAGAAATTGGGCAACTTAGATATCAGCCGCGGACGTGGATCCTCTGCCAACAAACGCTGCAACCGTTCCCTGCACCTATAATCTAAGCCGTCTATCCAATTTAGCACATATTTTTAGATAACATATAAAATTTTCGTTATCTTATTTGACCTATTTTTATACATTTTTAAGAAAAATATTGAACTACAAAGTTATAAATTTTAATATGATTTATAATTTTTTAGTTCAACATTTTTAAAAAAAATACCAAATAATATGCCAAAATGATAATTAAATTTTTTATTATCATTTTGACGTATTATTTGATATTTTGTCAAAAATTGTTTAACTAAAAAGTTGTAGATTATATCAAAATCTACAACTTTTTAGTTTAAATTTTTTCATAATAATGTTTAAAAAGGTCAAATGAGTTGCCGTAAGTTTTGTATAATATCTCTATTATACAAAATTTACGGCAACTCATTTGACCTATTTAAAAATTTTGAACTAAAAAATTATAAATTTTGATATAATTTACAATTTCCTAGCTTAATATTTTTCAAAAAAATATTATATAATAAGTCAAAATAATAATCAAAGATTTAATCATCATTTGGCATATTATTTAGTATTTTTTAAAAAAATATTGAACTAGAAAGTTGTAGATTATATCAAAACTATAATTTTGTAGTTCAAAATTTTTCTTAAAAACGTATAGAAATAAGTCAAATAAGGTAAGGAAAATTTTATATATTATCTCGAGATATGTACTAAATTGGATGGACGGCTGAGATTACGGGTGCAGGGAACGGTTGCAGCGTTTGGTAGCAGAGGATCCGCATCCATCAGGCGCTTCCATACAAATTAACTTCTGATCATACTGACGTTGCGTGCACGAGGAATGATTTGCACCGTCTACTCGGTGGGGGCTGATATGTTGTTTTCTCAAATAAATTTGCACCGTTTGAAAATTACAGGGTAGAATGTTCATGACTGTTAGCACAATATGGACAAGCATATACTTAAAGGCTAAAGAGACCAAACCATACATACATTAGATAATATTCAAGATAATCAGTTGAGTGTAATAGATGTTGGAGTCTGATAGTAATCTCCGTCGTCGGAGAGATCGACGGAATTACATGAGCAAACATAGGCCAAAATCTGCTTTTAGACAAAGAAATACAAGATCTTTATTTATAGGATCAGTATCCTAGGATCTATTCATCTTCAATGACTTATAAGTGAATGCTGGTTGATAGGTGGAGTTTTATCTCATTATCTAAAGGCTTGTTTGTAAAATTTTACAGTTAATCTTTTTCTAAATAAATATGTCATATGTCTATCATATTATGACGATGATCATTGAAGTAATAAATTAAATAAATTCAGATTTTGAGCAACAATGAGGACCTATCACATGCGTATTTTATAACATAATTATTAGAAAATTTTAAGTTACAAAATAGTTAATAAACTATTCAATATTTATAAAAAATAGTACTAACTATTAAGGTCCTTATTACTATTCACCAACATGGCACTTGGATGATTGATGTGGAAATGATATCAAGCTCCAAAATAGAGCTTGCCAAAAGATCATACAGGATTGAGGCCAGTTAAGTCGGGCTCGGCCGATCGGGTCAACGGGACTCACCTAATGATGACAGTAAGTCGATAAAATATCACCTAATGATGTCAGTAAGTCGATAAAACATCTAATCACGATAGGATACATGGCAACAAGAACCACGAGCTGTCCCATTTGTGAGGTAGCGTCGCGCGACTCGCGCATGCCTCCCTAAAGAGACAAGCATCCACGCAAGCCCGCAATTTGGCCTTCTCGCCAACCAGCAAAAGGTGCATGAAGGAAAAATCTCAGGCAAATTGGGAAGGACAAGCGTGCGGAGGTGGAGCTCAACATTTGGACGCGAACTCTCTTCTATCATTTTTGTATTTAATGCACGTAATCAATAGTGGTCAGATAAGATTATTTAAAAAAATATTATGACAAGTCAGGATGACACACAGAGTCAATATAAGACAAGTATACCCATAATGTGAAATCTAAGTGAGGAGAGAGAAAATATTTTCTTTGTAATATTATGCTCAGGCCGAATAATCCAATTGTTTTCTGACTCATTACTTCCACTAACCTTTGTGATCGTCATTAATTGAGTTTAATTCATTCACTCCGGAGGACAATATAAAATATATTTGCTGCATATACTACTATATATAACTCATATAGCATACTTACAATCTGATCACATCAATGGCAATTTATTGATCATTGATGCTACAAACGATTGTTCAATTAATCTAGATAAGATAGTGTTCTCGGAATTATTGTGGGGCTCATTGCATATTTTTCCTCCTACTTGAAATAAAATAACGGCAAGTTCAACTACAACAATAAATAAGTTTAACTAATTAAGGTAAAGAGCAATGTGTACAAGCATCAACGTCCAAAGAAACCAACTATATATATATATATATATATATATTATATATATTATATATATATATATATATATATATATATATATATATATATATATGATCGAGCTGGTCCTCGACCGATCAATAAACTGTTCGAAAGCAAAAGAATGGCAAGAAGAAACAGTCAACAGGACCTAAATGCACTCAAACTTTTTACGTGGAAACCCTTGGGAACAAGGTAAAACCACGGGCTGTTCACCGTAACGCCAACGTAGTTTTCACTATCAATATGAGAATGGGATTACAATCACTCCAACTCTCTGTCACTCAGACTACCGAATGCTCGAATGCTAAGGCACGGGGAGTTCACCTAAGCCTCCGAGAATCAAAGTGCGGATCCCTCTTAACGGTGCTGTTGGTGGCCTTTTATAGGCGGCGCTGGTCAGCAGGTCGTTGAGAGAATGCAGGATCACCTCCGAGAAAGGTGGGTTGACTAGTCGCCTTCGTGTACCACGTCCACGTCGTGGTCCGCAACTGCCGCGAACGTGGGGTTAATGGATAAAAATGCCTCCCGAGTCGGGCCTAGGGTAGTACCCGACTCGGGTCTTCGAGTGTTTCTCGAGTCGACTTGTGGATGACCGGCCGACTCGAGTCTTCGTGGATATCCCGAGTAAGGTCAATGACTCGGGTTCTTATGAGGGTTTCCCAAGTCGGGACGCCGACACTTGTAGGGTCTTCAAGTACTTCAAAGATCGGGATACCGATCCAGGTCTACAGATATTTCCCGAATCGGGGCACCGTCCCGGGTCATTAGATATTACCCGAGTGGGGATACCGACTCGGGTCTTCTTGCATTTCTCGAGTCGGGCCATCGCTTGCATTTCTCGAGTCGGGCCATCGACTCGAACCTATTGGAGTTGCGAACATAGACTTCTGGAATTTCCAAGCCCTTCTGAAGCTGACACGTGGCAAGCCCGATCTGCGCTATATCAAATGCCCCCCGACGAGCTCGGGGATTCTTCTGCGAGATCGTTGGATCGACTCCTCACGTGGTTCGGCGTTTCGCGGTGTCGGGTTTGCCCTTCCCTCTCGTACCTAGGCGAGAAGTTGAATTTTTCCCGCCTAAAGTGTTAGCTTGCGGCGGAAGTTTTACTGTGCCTGCAGTAGCGTCACCCTGTGATCTGTCGACGCGTGTCCCTACTTTTTCAGATTGGGGACACGCGTCCCGATCGCAATGATGCTTTTTGCCCTATATAGTTTCGAAGGATCACGCCTGGGTACTCACCAAAACCCTTCGAAAAACCTCTGCCGTCTTTCTCCAGCAACCGTCTTCTCTCCCGGCGTCTGTGTTGCTGTTCCGGCGATCTTTCCTTCTCCTCCAACTTTCAAGTTCTTCAGGTTAGTCCTTCAATGGCCAAAACTCGTCGCCCTCTCCTTATCGAGTCCTCTGACTCAGAGGGTGCCCCTGTCGAGGAGTCCTCGGCCGGGGCCAACGCTCCTTCCCCTCCGGTGACTTCCTCAGAAGCCGCCATACCTTTGCCTTCTATGCTTCCGGTGGGCACTTCCGCCTCGCCCATCGGACCTCCTTCTTCTGTTCCTCCGACGGGCACCTCCGCCTCGCCCGTCGGGCCTTCTTCTCACCCTCACCCCGCTCGTCCTACGGATCCCGAGGACTCCGCTGAGGAGTTCATTGTGGCTCCAGGGACCGTGGCCTCCCGTGTGGACAAAACCAATCTCAGGTCCTGGAGGCAAACGTTCGCCTGGCCCAAGGACATTGGGGCTCGTCCCGCTCTCCCGGAGGAGAGGATGAACGACGTTTACGAGGACGAGATAGCCGTTGTGTATGATCACATCCGATTCGGCATGCGTCTTCCCTTGAACGTTTTCTTCATCTGCTTCTTTACTGCTTTCGGGCTCATGCCCTCCCAAATCACTCCAAACGCTGTCTTTTGCATCATGGCCTTCCTGTACGTTTGTGCCAAACAAACTCTGCCTCCCACCCTCGATCTCTTCCGCCTTGTCTTTGAGTTGGTCGAGTCTCCCAACTCCCTGGGATGGTACTACCTCCGGAGGAGGGGTTCTTATTCCCAGAACATCGTGGGTCGCTCTGATAATGTCAAAGGGTGGAAGAAAAGATTTTTCTTCGTTCGCCTGGACCCCAGCTACAAATTCAATCAGCCGTGGCGTATGCCGAATCCGGAGGCGATGATCGTGCCCTCCTACTCTGTCGGGGACGACCTCGACCGGGCTCTCAGTAGATACCTTCAGTTCGACGGGACGATTGACGTGACTGCCTTCACCGAGGATGACTTCAACCTCATTGCGGGGTCACTCGTCGACTATGAGGGTACGTAGTTTCCTCGACTCGGCGGTCTTGTCTTTAATCTTTGTATCTGACTCGTCTCTCGTTTTTGTTTAGTAGCAATACAGCTCTCCTGTGTCCAACCAAGGCCGGGGCAGGCGGCTCAGAAGAAGAAGAAGAAGAAGAAGGCTTCGCCTAAGAAGCCCACGACCCGAAAGGCGCCGACCAAGGCTCCGCCGAAGCAGCCTGCTACGAAGGACGTTCGGGCGGCAGCACCAGTCCCGGAAGCCCTGGTCGATCCAACCCCGGGAGCCGATTACACTCAAGAACCGTCCGAAGTCCCGAGGCGGTATAGGCTATTAGAGTACTTCCACTGCGGACCTGCCGAAGCCCCGGGGACAGCTTCATCACCAGCCATGGACCAGTTCGTGCGGAAAGCCCTGGCTGCAAAGAGCAGAAGTTCCAAGGCCCCCCTCCCAAGACGGTTTCTAAGGGCGCCTCTGGAGGGGGTATAACGATTCGCGAGCCGAGCCAGCCTTCAACTGGATCAAGACCGACTCCTCCCGCTCCCCAGCCCCCGGTAGCTGGTTCCAAACGTGCAGCCGACCCTCTCCCTGCTCCGAGCTCAAAGAGGGCAGCGCCGGCTCCTGCTCCTAGTGCTCCCTCCTCATCGAGCCGTCCGGACACAGTTGCTTCTGCCCCTGTACCCGTTAGGCGAAGAACCGTTGGGGCCTCTGGGTTGAAGAATGTCTCCGATGCTGTCGCCTTTTGTCTAGCAGCCACATATTCGGAGGATCGCCAGGAGCTGCGCACCCTTGGCGACGTGGACTTGCTGAACATTCTTTCCCTGGCGTCATATAGGGTGAGTAATCCTTCGTGTCATTCTTTGCTTTGATTCCCGTGGCTCGTGCCATTACTCCCCTTTTTCTTCATACATTGCAGCAAGTGGCGGCCGGCGCTGAGGTAAGCCAACGCCTTGAATCCCGCCGTCACTTGGAGATCAATATGGAGGAGCTGGAGAGGAGCCGGGATGAATTGCGGCAGAAGCTGGAGGAGGAACTCCGCGCCCGGGAGGAGACTAATAAGCGCCTTGGAGAGATGGAGGCTGCTTTGACTCGTGCCCGGCAAGAGGCGACGGAGTTGAAGGAAACCATCGCTGACCAGAACCTTCAACTAGGCCGGAAGGAGGACGAGCTCGGACGTGCCCGGCTTGATGCGCACAACCTGAGGTGCAGCTTGGCGGACTGCAACCGAGCTTTGAAGGTTGAGCAGGAGAAGAAGGCTGCCGAGGTCGCGGCCTCTCGGGAATCGGCTGTGGCGGACTACCTGGCGTCTGAAGCCCAGAAGTATGCCCTTTATGGGTACGCCGTCCACTGGGTGCTGGACGCCGTGGATATGTGCCGCCGCTTCTGTCAAGACAAGCTCGGGCCAGGAGAGTATGAATTTTTAGATGAAGAAGAGATTGCCCGAGCTGTTGAGCAGAGCCGTTCTGAGAGGACTCTTGCCGAGGGGCTCGCGGGATCTCCGCCAGAAGGGGCCGGCCCTTCCGAAGCTGCAGCATCTCCTGACCGCACCGAGGTCCCAGCGCCTGCCATAGCTCATGCTTCCGAGGTTGAGCTTGTCGGGTCTGAAGCTGCTCCTCCGGTCGTTGTATCTTCTGCTGAGGTCGCCGTCTCGGACTCCCTCCTTGCCGCCGAAGCCGATCCGGCCTCTACCATTCCTCCTGCTCCTGTTCCTACCGAGGCTCGCCTTGCCGAGGCCGCCGAACAAGAGCCGGAGCAGTAGGTTTTTTTTTTTTTTTTTTTTTTTTTTAAGACCTCGTGGGGTTTCTACCGAGGTCCACCAGTGGTAACCTTGGGACCTGTCCAGGGTACCACAAAAGTTATACATATATTTTGAAAATGAATGAACTTTTTGCGCTTTTCATTGCGTTTTTTACTGCAGTGTTTGTCAATGTCCTGCTCCCTTCCCCCCACTTCGATTTGACGCCCTAGGGTTCTAACCGAAGTGACGAGTAGCAGTGTAACAAACTCCGAATCGGCTTTACACTTGTAATAGATTGGCATTTTTTTTTTTTCCGGCTTATCCTACTTCTCCGAGTCGTTTTAGAGCTTGCACGAGTGTTGGATTGCCCCTGCAAAGAAAATGGTCGTTCCGCACTCCCCACTTCGGATCGTCCATTTTTAGACCTAGTCCGTTGTTGCGAGAGTCCCGAAGGTATAGCGGGGAAATTCTGGCCCGCACCCCCCACTTCGAGACGTCCAACCTTGGACCGAACTCGTTGTTGCGAGGGTGCCACCCAGAGGTTGTTGGTCCGCACCTTCCCTACGTGGGTCGTCCATTCATGGAGCGAACTCACTGGGCTAAGGTCCCGTAGGTTAGAGCGGGGTAATTCTGGCCCGCACCCCCCACTTCGAGACATCCTGACGGACAAAACTCGTTATGGCGGTGGTGCCACCCAGAGGATTCGTCGCGAGTTGCACAAGGCTTATGTAGAAGTAAAAATGCACTTTATTGATGATTTATTGGTAGTACAAGTTTTCTACTGGTAGTAACGACGTAGGTTAACTACATTCCAAGTTCTTGGCACAGCCTTGCGCTCCATGTCTTCCAGCTTGTAGGCTCCTTTGCCCAGCACCTCGGTCACTCGATAGGGGCCTTCCCAATTGGGTCCAAGCTTGTGCGTGGGCGTCTGCACTTTCCTGAGAACGAGATCGCCCTCCTTAAATCCGCGTTTCCGGACCCGGCTATTGTAGTACTGGTTGGCTCTTTGTTTATATGCTTCGGCACGAATGAAAGCCACTTCTCTTTTCTCGTCCAGCAGGTCAAGATTGTTCCTTAGCTTCTCTTCATTGGTTTCCTTGTCAAAATATTCGACCCGAAGCGAAGGCTCGCCGATCTCCACCGGAATTATGGCTTCGGTTCCATATGTCAGGCTGAACGGTGTCTCTCCCGTCGTTACCCTATGTGTGGTACGGTAGGCCCACAAAACATTGGGGAGGATGTCAACCCAGTTTCCTGCTGCTCCCTCCAGTCGTTTACGTAAACCGTCCAGAATCGTTCGGTTCGCGTTCTCCACTTGTCCGTTTGCTTGGGGATGGTAAACCGAGGTGAACTTGTGCTTGATATGCAGAAGCTCACAGAATTCCCGAACCTCGGGGCTCTCGAATTGTCGACCGTTGTCGCTGATCAGAGTTTTCGGTATACCGAATCGACTAATGATGGAGCGTTCTAGGAATTTTTGCACGGCTCGACCGGTGATGGTGGCAGTCGGCTCTGCTTCGACCCACTTCGTGAAGTAGTCGATGGCAACGATAAGGAACTTCTGTTGCCGAACTGCTGTCGCCAGTGGACACCAGCGTCTACGGCCTTGGAGGACCGGACCTAATACCTTTAGGGACGATTGATATGCTGGTCACCATCGGAACAGAACCCCGACTGAAGACTGCGACATTAACGTTCATGGTGCTGCAAATCCTCGCGGCAGGTCTTTCTTAGTGAGGCCGAGTCGGACGAAAGCATCGTAAAATAGTATGTTGGATGATGCTCCAGTGTCGATGAAGACTCGTCGGACCTCACGGTTTGCCATGACCATCGAGACGATCAAGGCGTCATCATGTGGAGGCTCGACTGGGACGAGCTTCGCGTCCGTGAAAGTGATTGGCTCCTCGTCTCCTGAAGTCACTGTTGTCCGAGTGACTTGCATTATTTCCGGCTCTACCGACCGGCTCCGCTTCCTGTTTGGCCGCCTCGAACCGGGTCCCCCAGCAATGAAAAGAATTGGCTCCGCCCGAGCCTGCTGATGCTGGGGTTCTGGGTCCCGTGGAGCTTCGGCCCGTCTCCTCTGGTTCGGCCTTGGGTTCTGCGAGAGATACTCCTGTAACTCTCTATTCCGAACCATCTCCTCGATGATGTCCTTCAGCTGCATGCATTGGTTGGTCAGATGGCCGTGTGTGCGGTGGAAGTCGCAGTACCGACTACGATCCCGTTTGTTAGTCGGGGTCGAGATCGGGTGTGGCTGCGGCAGTCTTTTCTTGGTTTCCACCACGGCTAATATTTCCCGAGGCGATGTGTTGAGCCGGGTGTAGTAGTTGTACTTCGGTTGGTATCCACCTCGGGTATCTTCCTTCGTCTTGTTCGACCGGTCTCGACCTTGGTCGTTTTCCTTGCGCTCCTCGCGTGGTCGTTTGCTGCCTTTAGTGAGTTCAGCCTCTCGTTCTTCGGCTTCGATGGTGAGCCGAACCTTCTCGTACGCCTGAGTCAGGGTCTCAGGCGCGTTTGTGTGGAAGTCGTACATCAGCTGCCGATGTCTGACCCCACGCTTCAATGCCATCAACGCGAACTTCGGGTCTACGTCCTGCATGTTCTGCTGCTCCGAGCAGAAACGTTTGAAGAACGCCTTCAGCGTCTCCCCCTCCTTCTGCACCACATTGAGCAGACTCTCTGCGTCCTTCGGGAAGTCTGTGCTGGCGAAGAACCTCGTCTGAAACGCGTCGACGAGTTCGTCCCAGCCGTTTATTGATCCCGGCTTCAGACCAGTGAACCAAGTCTGAGCCGGCCCCTCCAGAGTAGTCGGGAAGGCTTGGCAGCATACTGCTTCTGTATACTGTGTAAACTTCATCGCCATCATGAAGCACGAGACGTGCGCTTTGGGTGCAGTCTTGCCGTTATACTTTGAGATCTTTGGCAGTTTGAAGTTCTGCGGCAGCGGCGCATCTTGAATTTCGGCCGAGAATGGCGAGCTGGGATCTCGGCCGAATGGTGCCTTCGCCTTACTTTTCGCTGCCGCTGGTGCTTCCGCAGGTTCCCTCTGTTGCAGTTTTGAGACGGCTTCGGCTCCGCGTTCCGTCTCCCCGATGGACTCGTCCCTATCGGCGGAAGCCCTCCTTCTGTTATTGCGCGACGGAGCTCGTTGCGGTTCCGCCCTAGATCGGGCTTGTTGCTCCTGGCGCCTCTCCCTCGCCAGTCGTGCACCGTGGCTACCTAGGCGCTCCTGGATTCCGGCGGAACCCAGTCTGTTGAACGCCGAGACACGGCTCCGACTTGGGGAGTTGTGGCGTCGCGTTTGTTTCGAACCACCTTCTTCAGCACGCCCCGAGAGTCTCTCATGCACAGAGACTCTCGCCTGCGCATTAGATATTTGCGGTTGCAGCAAGCTGCGTAGCTCTTCCCTGAGTAAGGATCGCACGTCGTCCAACGTCACCGGGGCGTTTTCCGGCGCGGCATCCTCTCCTGCCCCTCGCAAGCGTTGAGCCGCGGCTCGTGAACACTCGGGGGCTTCACGTGCTGCGTTGTTATTTGCCCCAGTCCCATTGGGCTCCTCCTGCGATCGGCGGTCGTCTCCGACTACGGTGCGAACAGTTTTGCTTCCGGTTCTTCTGTTGGCCATTGCTTTCGTGATGTCGTTCCCCACAGACGGCGCCAATTGATCGAGCTGGTCCTCGACCGATCAATAAAGTGTTCGAAAGTAGAAGAATGGCAAGAAGAAACAGCAACAGGACGTAAATGCACTCAAACTTTTTACGTGGAAACTCTTGGGAACAAGGTAAAACCACGGGCTGTTCACCGTAACGCCAACGTAGTTTTCACTATCAATATGAGAATGAGATTACAATCACTCCAACTCTCTGTCACTCAGACTACCGAATGCTCGAATGCTAAGGCACGGGGAGTTCACCTAAGCCTCCGAGAATCAAAGTGCGGATCCCTCTTAACGGTGCTGTTGGTGGCCTTTTATAGGCGGCGCTGGTCAGCAGGCCGTTGAGAGAATGCAGGATCACCTCCGAGAAAGGTGGGTTGACTAGTCGCCTTCGTGTACCACGTCCACGTCGTGGTCCGCAACTGCCGCGAACGTGGGGTTAATGGATGGAAATGCCTCCCGAGTCGGGCCTAGGGTAGTACCCGACTCGGGTCTTCGAGTGTTTCTCGAGTCGACTTGTGGATGACCGGCCGACTCGAGTCTTCGTGGATATCCCGAGTAAGGTCAATGACTCGGGTCTTTAGAGGTTTCCCAAGTCGGGACGCCGACTCGGGTCTTCAAGTACTTCAAAGATCGGGATACCGATCCAGGTCTACAGATACTTCCCGAATCGGGGCACCGTCCCGAGTCATCAGATATTACCCGAGTGGGGATACCGACTCGGGTCTTCTTGCATTTCTCGAGTCGGGCCATCGCTTGCATTTCTCGAGTCGGGCCATCGACTCGAACCTATTGGAGATGCGAACATAGACTTCTGGAATTTCCAAACCCTTCTGAAGCTGACACGTGGCAAGCCCGACCTGCGCTATATATATATATATATATACTAATCTAGAACAAATCACTTGAGAGAAATAATTAAGAGATTTGGAAAGTGGAATAAGGTTGACACCAGTAGTAGTTCCTGTTGCCTGATATATCACCGGAATTAGAAGAATGGGATTGAACACATGCTAAATTTTGTTTCCACACAAAAATGAGATTATACAAGATCCGTATTTGTAGGAACAACGTACTAGGATCTCTATTCACCTACAATGACTTATAAGTGAATGCCGATTGGTAGGTGGAGTTTTGTCATTATCTAAAAGATTATCTTCTAAATTCTACAGTTTAATCGTTTTCTGAAATAAATGTCATATGATGGTAGATGACATATATTTATATGTGATAATTTAGCATCTAAATTATAGACATTCTTATAACATATTTCTATAAAATATTAATAAATTTAACATTTTTTAGAAACAGTACTTAAGGTCCTTACTATTATTTGCCAACGTGGCATTTTGTTGATTGATGCGGAAAAGGTCTCATGCTCACAGATCCTACCAAAAATCATACAAGATTGGGGCCAGCTAGTTTGTGCTCGGCCAGTCGGATTGACAGGATCCACCTAATGATGCTAGTAAGTCAATAAAAAAAAAACCATACGATACATAGCAAACTGTCCAATTCATATCATAGGGTAGTATCGTGCATACCACCTTGTAAAAACAGGCATCCACGCATCAATTTGGGATTTCACGTCGCCACTATAAAATCAATTAACCACCCACTCTCGCCAATCAGCAAACTAACACATGGTGAAGAATCTTAAGCGAATCTAGCAGACAAGCCTGCAGAGGTGAGCTCAATAATTGGACGTCTCTGCTATCATTTTGTATTTGATGCACGTAATTAATGATGGTCAGAGGAGGCTATATAGATAATATTATGGCAATGCAAGAGGACATTGGAACCATTAGAAGACAAGTATGTTCATATAGTGATATTCTAAGTGAGGACAGAAAGAAATATTATGCTCAGTCCGGATACTCCAATTATTTTCTTACTCATTATTCCTACAACCTTTTGTGATCGTCAATAATGAAACTTATTTCATTCACTCCGGGGGACAACATAAAATGTATTTGTTGCCTATTTAGTACTGCATATAACTCATATACTAGCATACTTATGATCATCAATCCCCACTTGGCCTCACCAATGACAATTGATAGATCATTGATACTCCAAACACTTGTTCAATCAATCATTAGAAGAATATGTTTTCCGAATTATTGTGGATTGCATCCTACTTGGACTAAATAACAATAAGTCCAATGACAAGTTCAACTACACAATGAACGAGTTTAACAAAATTAAGGTCAATCCAAGCAACATAATGATCAACCAAAGTGACTTTCATTGTCAACTAAAGTCATGTTAAACATTGATAATAAAACTAATAAGATGGGGAAGAATTACCATTTTTACTCTCCATAACTATATGGTTTTTCAAAAAAAAAAAAAAAAATGATTTAATCATGAAATTTGCTTTTTAAAGGTGAGAGAAACATCTTTGGCTGTGTACAAGAAATTTTAAATCTATCATTTCCTATGTCATAAAATATATATTTAGAAGTAATCTTTAAAAACACAAAAATTGTAGATCACTCAAAATCTATCTTTTTTTATATTAAAAAAATATTTTAAAAAATACTTATAAATAGATATTTAAGATTCTAATGTCATAGGGAATTAACGATTTTAATTTTTAACCCGCTAAAAATTTAAAACCTTTTGAAAAAACTTTGAAATATTAATATTCTAAATCATATCAAAATATATTTTTTTATATACAATATTTTCTAAAAAATACTTATACAATCTCACAAACTCCGAGAGAAGAACTGATTTGTGAAGCATTTAAAATAAAAGGTTGATTTTTAAAAGATTTGACAACAAATGGCTAATATGCAATTATCTCAAGAATATATGGGTACGTCGTAAACCGTATAGGCGAGATCATAAGCACCACATCCATAATGTCAAAATTGTTCACTTGCAGAATCTGTAAAGGAGCGAACAGAATAATACAATCCCATTGAGAACATCTTATACGTGCTGTTTCTATTAGTTACCAAGCTAAGCAGCAGAAGACACTCAAGTAGGCAAAAACGTGACACGTCGACGGACATTGCTCAGTCTGAAAACACAAACGTCAGCTCTGTTTACATTAAGACTACAACTCCTGTATAGCTTCAAGAACCTACCTCAGGGTGCAACGCTTCATATTTTTATATACAGCTATCTTAAAACAAACACGTAATGATCCACCGTGACGGTCGGTGGAATGAAGATGGATAGTATTTTTACTATGTAAAGGTATCCTCACGGTCGGCCTCCGCAGTTTCACCCTCCTCTAAATTACTGAACTCGAGGAAATGGGTTGGCCTGTGATCCTCATGGTAGTAGTCACGAGGAGTACCGAGTTTTACTCCATACTTCATGCTACCTGTGTGCTTAACACCCATAAAATTATAGTTCCATGGACCGTTATCAGGAACCTACAAGGATCGACACAGAGATGTTTTAATCATAAACCCAGAAAAACAAAATAACATATAGCACATAGTAAAATAGGGAAAATGCCAGATCAGCCCCTTGTTTTGAAATCTATGCCATATCAGCCCCTCTCTTAAACTTTGAACAAAAAAAACCCTCTTTCGTAATATGTGCAAAGTCAATTTGACTTTATATAAGTATTTTTAAAAAACTTTTCAACATAAAAGTTGTAGATTTTAATGAGATCTACAACTTTCATATTGAATTTTTTTTCAAAAAATACTTCTAAATAAATATTTTGATGGTCCGAAGTGTTAACGGGTTATCAACTAACCCGTTAAAAGCTTTGAAGTCTCAAAATATCTATTTAGAAATATTTTCCGGAAAAACTTTCAACATGAAACTTATAAATTTTTGATATGATCTATAACTTTTATGTTGAAAATTTTTTTAAAAAAATAATTCTAAATAGGTATTTGAGGATGTAGAATATTAGCGGGCTTTTCGTAGAGGGGCTGATTTGTCAAAAATAAAAAGTATAGGGGCTGATCTGGTATTGCCCGTAGATTTATGTGTAATACTGACCATGTAGAACCCAAGGAAGCGGTCGCTGAGAAGCATCTGGACCTTTTCATAGTGAGTTGGAAGATAACCATGTGGATTGCTCCCGGTGTCCTTGTTGATTCTGCCCCACTCGTAACCAGATGGTGTAAGTTTATACGCAGTCAAAGAACACGATCCAGGAGTAAAACTGCAGGTCAAGATGATGCACTTCTCTCCGTCCCACTGCTTATTGTTCTCCAATATACGAGCATGCAGCGTAAGATCCTGCAACATGATGTGCGAGTTTTAGAGATGAAGCACAAATAAATCGGTTAAAAAAAAAAGGGTTACTGTAAAGAAATGTGAATCAAAATCCAACCTGCGGCGACAGCTGAGGAAGCTCGTTTGGTTGGGTGTGCATCCATCCAAGCGGCTCCAAATCGTTCAAGAAATCATGCTCTGGAAGAGCTGATGGAAGATGGACTTGTTGATGAGTACCCCATTGCGGTGGCATCGCAATGCAGCGGATCTCCTTAACTTGAGGATTATCTTGAGGGCTGACACCATACAAGTAGCCTGCAATCTGAGTTCTAAGATCTGCTACGCAGATGAACTTCTTCAGAACATTCTTTGGCATGATGTAAGTGTAGCCAGTTTCCTGGATTGTCGCTTATAGTTCAGAGTTAGTAAACATCAACATACAAGATTCAAACCAAGGTTTTCTGTGCCGAGCAGAGCCGAGTTTCGGTAAACTCAGATCCCGGCACGAGCTGACCGTACCGATATATATTTATTTGTTATTTTTTTTAAAATAAAAAATTAATTTAAAATTCAAATATAATATTTTTTGACACGTGCCGTGATAACTGCCGGAATAGGCACGGGCTGTGCCGACCGGCACCGAAAACTATGATTCAAACACTGACTAGATGAGAAGTTCTATTTTTACCTTAATGTCATCAGAATTGACATAGATATGGTTGACTGGCAAGATAAAGATGTCGAGATATGGCCCTCACTCGCAATCGTTTTGGATCCAAACGCCGCTTGTTCATAGGGACTGGTTGTTGTAACAAGCTTTCCCATGAACATCGTTGTCTTTGGTTGTAACTCAGTTAATTGGCTAGCTTCCTTTGCTGTTTCTCATTTCGCAATCTGTTGTCTCTGCTGTGACGGCGTATTCTCGGCGCCAAGTATTATATCTTCGTATCTCAGACTGTGTCAATGCAGATGTGTTCACATTGTTCTTTTGCGTAATCAGAAATCAGTCTCGCAAAGCAACTTCCACCTTCATCCACTGATCATCTTGAGAGAGCCATATATGGTGTGGCTCCGTAACAATTGTTTTGTCGGGTTTCAGCAGCATCTTCGCCTTCTCATTGTTAACATGAAGCGCATAAGTAGTATGAGACGGGAGAAGGCCGTATATATGAAATGCTCTTTAACCATCATCATAGTATTGAAAAGAACCATTTTGTTCTGTAGCTTTCAGAATCAGATCACCAAACTTCTCAATCTTTAAACAAGCTTGGAAGGGCAACTGCAGCTCGCTACCCTTAATGATGTTCGGAAAATCAAGTAAATGGACCTCAAGAGGATCAAGCATTCCTTTCCGAGTCACAATAATTTGCTTTGGTTGCTCTTCAACAGGCAAGGATCTACCAATGCTGCAACTTCCTCTGCCGTCTTCCACTTGGCTATGCCCAAGACGCTTTTGACCTGCCCATACACTGTGTGTATAACCTGCAAGACAACAGATCATTTGAGTTGGTTGTACTAGAAATAAAAATAAAGCAACATGAAAATAGTAAGATGGCAAACCTTGAGGAAGAGCTGCCCTCCGGGGGTTGAAAATAAAAATGCACCATTAATAGGCTTGGTAGTAAGATTTCCTCGAATGTTTTGTGAATTGTACACGATAGACATTTGTGTCATCACAAACCATATAATCTGATGCTAAAGATTTCACCATAGTTTTGAGATGAAAGATACGGTTCCGTGGGTTCAGATGAATACAACTGCAGTCCTTCCTTATTCTTTCCCTCAGGATTAAAGCTGGATTGGACTGTCCAGAGATTAAAAGCAATGAGTCAGCTTGCATGCTCATGTTAGAAAACTAAACTGAAATTGGAAATGATCACGATATTACCTTCATAATTTTGTTCATCGCCTGAGCTAATAAAGGCTTTGAGCCAGGGAACCAATTACCAAAAGCAGAGTGCAAATTATATGCTAGATCTAGCCCAATCATAACTCCTGTGGGTGAGGGATATATTGACATATTATCCGTTGTGTAGTCCATGAACTTGGCTCTGGTATATCGTTCTATATCATGTGAATCATAATCTCCCCAACGAAGCTGTACATCAATCCAGTACTTGTTGCTAGCTTTCTGGTCAAATACATCCTTCGACTCTGCCACAAGACTTGGTTTGGACATTGGCCACCTATGTGCAGCAAAAAGTAAAATATCTGCACAAGAGCTGTTCATTTTGTAACTTTTTCTAGGATGAATTGTCTCTTTCTGAACGGTTTCAATTTCAAGTGCATCCAACTCCTGGTCTAAAACCTGACAGAGATCCATAACAACGCTCTCGTGGATCTTTTGCCAAAGGTGAGCGCGGAAAATCTGAATCAACGATATTTTCAGGGTCGGAATCTTTCCGTGCATGAATATCCCTGTGAGATCTAGTTGCACTTGGAAACCAACATAAACATTTGCACGATTTATGGTAGGAGACCACCACAATGTGAATCTACGATTAGGAATTTGATTCAAACCAGAACGTTGAGCATTGGTCAGCTTCTTGTACTTCATTGACTCCTCAAATCCAGATGCCTTTTCCCAAAAAAGACCCTCCCAGGTTGGGAAACTTAAAACACAAAAAACAACTTTTAGATATCTGACGAGCAATGCCAATGAGAATAGGTGATTGATGAACATTCATCAAACCATCACATGGAAATAACAGTTGATTAAAACCCTAAAATTGTCATAAGCTGGAACAATAAATAAAACTTATTAACCTACAAAAGCAGTGATCAATACACAGAGAACACTAGGAGAACAGTATAAACGCTAGCAGCTCTACTTACTATGTGCCTTTAAACAGAGTATGCTCAAGAATTCCTTCCACTCCTCCAAGTGCCTGGATAACATCAGTACGGTAATTATTCAAGTTCCATAGCTTCCCATCATGCCGTTGGTGTGTCCACCAGAATGGATTTTGCTTCAGAACTTGATATTGCTTAAAATCAGTTCGTACTCTCCATCCTTTATCATATGCCAGAGTATGACGGTCCTTTTGGAAGAGGGTGTTAATTCGAGGTATGCCTCTATCCCATGAGTCCTGGCATGGTTAAGTATACAGTTAGGTCTAATACATTAAATACACACATCCACACTAACAGACCAACACAAAAGACAAAAAAGTCAAACTCCATGCAACCCTAACTACTAACCAAAATATCTTCCTCAACAGATTTGCTGAAGTTCCAGGGCAAAATAGAGCATAAAGTTGTCTGTGAACTAATATATATATATGCATAACTAGTAAAGGAGGGTCCAAGACAAGAGTTTTAATGTAATGTACATAAATAAACATAATTTACATAACAATTTCATGGAAAAAAAAAAAAACTTACCTCAAGATCCTCTAGTGTTAAGCGCCTATTCTGAGACTGCGCTTCCTGTCTTTTTAATGCATACTCAGCCCAAACACGTTGTGAATCGATGAACTCACTCTCCCATGGCTGGATGAACACAATTAAAAACATAATTACTAGGTGAAAATATAAAAAATTAACAAGATAATCCATCAAAATGGAGACTGATTACAAACCTGAATATAGCGATAAAGATTAGGAATTAGTTGATCCTCCTCATGGCTCATACCGCTTCTGAAATGTGTTACTCCAACATCTGTCTGTTGGCTGTATCGAAGATCACTCTGTGGGATCAATATGTGTCCCATTGATAACATCCCTAAACCTCCAATTTCCTTGGGAGTGTAGAATATCACTGGAGGAAACCTGCTCGGCATCTTTGAGTTCAGACCAATCTTAATTCGTGTCTGGATCTTATTTTCACATTTTACGAGCAAATCCAAAAGCTCCTGGGTATGCACAGTTGCCTCACGGAAGTATGTCATTAGGCCTATAATTACAAAAGCATATACACAAGAGGGGTAAGCTTGCAGATGCTTGATCTTAAAAGCTGCATGTATTACCAACTTACCTATAAGAGCGGTATTCCATTTGTTCACGATCTTTGTGAAAGTTGTTGAACCCGATGACATAAGAATCTGCCTCACACGATTCTCAAATATCTTCATGTGTTCATCATCAACTCTCAAAAATGCTATAGCAGTTCTCTCTTTGGTCTGCTCATTCTGCAAGTTCCAAACACCATCCTTCGTATTGCTGAATGCCTCCTGTGTCATCCTTATTTTAGGCAATATCCGGACCTCAAATCCACACCTGAAGGAGAACAGATAACAGAATATTGTCAAAAGACTCAAAAATAGAGACAGGATAGTCCGATCAGATGCCACAATTGTGAACGTTTTTGCAGATAAGGGAAAATGAATACATAGGAACCGAAAGGAAAAAGGTTAGATTTACAATGAAACAAAAATTTTAGAAGTAATCATCCTATTGTGTTAATAGCCAAAACTATTTGAAACTAGTAAGGAAGTCATCATCTTCATCATTTAGATGTCAGTACTCACATGCTGAAAAGCAAGTTAGGATTGTCCTTGCTGTATACAGAGACAAAGCCATTTTCCCACTCCAAAGTAGTGATGCTCCGAGGTAGCCTGTTCTTCATATCCCAGAAAACACTTCTTCCAAGATTAACTGGATAAATAAAGCAGAAAAGTTAGATGCAACTGCTGCAGCCAAAATATTCGCCGTGTAACTTTTGCAAAACATAACATGCCACTAATCTATGTAGCACGGACACTTAAAAAATGTCAACTTGTCCGTGTCCGTGCACGTGTCAGACACGACACTCCCCGGATACGTCCGGACACATATCGGACACGCCACGTGGCGTGTCCGGAAAAAAATTAAAAAAGAAAAATCGGACACGCGTGTCAGTATTTATATCATTTTTTTAAAGAATTGTTTTTTTTGTTTATTTTATTTTATAGAAGAGTTAAATATTATTTGTAATAGTGGTAAGTAATATAACATAGTTATGTATTCAGATATTATATTTTTTAGTTTTAGTTGATATAATTAGTTTTTTAGTGTTTAGATTTATTTCAAGAATGCGAAATTATATTATTTATAGACTTATTATCGAATATCATTATATTCACTAATATTTATATATATTTCGTATAAATTATACTTTAATTATTTAAATTTTTTATTGCCGTGTCCGAACCGTACCCGTGTCCTATTTTTTAAAAATTACCGTGTCGCCATGTCGTGCCGTGTCGTGTCCCCGTGCCCGTGCCCGTGTCCGTGCTACCTAGCCACTAATTTAAATAACGGAGGAAAAAGAAAATAGGTTTAGAGCATACCATCATGCTTCATAAGTCTCATACGGGCATCCCTGGGCCAACACTTCTTGTTGTTATAGCCAACCATATTTTCGTTGTTAGGATCAGGATGTTCAGTAAGATATCTTTGAATGAGATCTCGTGCTTCCTCATGTGTGAACCGGAACAATATATGAACCTTGTCAATATAGCGTGAATATAACCTAATTGGGTGCCTTGTCTCAATTTTAGTGTCCGAATAGGTGATGAACTCATTGGGCATTTGGGGAGGTCCAGCTATTTCACTTGCTCGAGTTAAACCAAGAAGTAAGAGATCAAGAACAAGTCCATAATACTGAACCACAAAGGAAGCGAATTGCAGACCACGGATGAGACCATATGAGTTTGTATGGCTCATATCCTTGTACGACAAAACCACATTGTTCTTAGCAGTGACATAGTCAGCGATGTTGTGGTCCAAAACTAACCGAAGGAGCCTGCGAGAGAGGAAATAAATTAGCAAGCATACTAAACCTCCTATTGACTTGGCATGCAAACATGAGTAAGATTGATATTTTACCTATTTAACATGGTGAGGTCAATTTTCTCAAAAAACTTCTCAAACTTCGTCTGGAGCATAACCACACACTGGCCATCACTTGTATCCCATACGCCTTGTAGATTGTTTATACCTTGACACCACTTATAGACAAGAAGAGGCGGCGGTTCTGAATCTGCAGGCTTTATCCAATTGGGGAACAGATGTCGTTTGTCACCTTCATACCACAAATACTGGTCAAGGTATGCATCTGTGATTTTTTCGAGCGGCTCAATTTCATAGACAGGAATGAGGTAACTGTACAAATCCATGAACTCAATGCCTACCTGTGATAACAAATAGCAACTTAAAAATGCAACTACACCAAGTTTTATCTGTAACAAGTAAACCAAGATGATCAAGCAACAAAAGTCACATGGACTTACTTCTTTGAAAGCTCTTTGTGTTAGTAAGTGCCGCTTTATCCTTGATAATGCCTCATGTGGATTATCATATGCTTGCTCAATAAGACCGAGTTCTTCCCTTTGCAACTGGTTCAATCTAACTGCAACGCTGTAAGACTCTTTCAGCCTCTCTAGGGCTAAGATAAGAAGCTTTGTATCATGCTTGTAAGACAACGGAGGAAATGGTATAGGAGAGAACTTTCTTGATTCCAACCAATGTACAGTGGTTGTATATATAGCAACGGCTTCTTCAGGAGTAACATAAGGACCATCTTTCAAATAATTGTGCTGCCTTTCCTGCAAGAAATAGGGATATACACAAAATGAGGACCTCCGTAAAGATCTAAGGGGGGGAAATTTCATTTTTATTTCCAATTCACATATTATTTTCTGATTTTTGTTCCATTAAAACATATTTCTGACATAAAATTTATCTTTAATTTAGAAAATTGAAAAGAATAGTGTAATCATCATTATTTAGAAATCTATTACTTCTTGTTGGTGTTATATATTTACTTCTACACATGGTTGAATACAAAACTCTAATTCTCCATTTCCAAGGAGATGTTAAAAAAAAAAAAAGAGAATTTCTGTATTTCTGTAACACATGATAATTGCTAAAAACAACATAAACGATGATCCCCCATACAATATAGATTAGCAGACAATTGAACGAAACTCACCTGCTCAGCCTTTAACCACAGTCGGGTTAACCTTCCAAGGTTCTTTCGGCAAACAGTCTTATCAACCGTAGCACCTCTCCTGATACGTTCACGATTTCAATGAGCAACATTTGTCCACCAGTCGGCCTTAGATTTTACATATCGAAGAATCATATTTTCTATTGGAACTGGAAGGCCAGGCACCTGAAAATCACCAATGCTTTATATGAAAATTTCAAGAAAATGATCGAGCAAACACAATACAGAACACAATTTCCACCATCCTATACCTTCCATGGTATGTTTGCCTTCCAACAACGCCATGCTTCACTAAGATGTTGCAAGATTGTTCTTGCTTTGTTCTGCTTAATACCCTCTGAAACACCACAAATAACAATATCATTTTTTCAATCCACGATGGCCCTTGTCCACGCTCATAAAGTAAAAGACCAAAGTCACCAAAAAGAAAGTAATCCAAAAACAAAGTTTGTTCACAACAAATGGAATCTCAGAAAAGGCTAGTATATTTACCTGGCATTGCATCAAGCACGTCATGCATAACAGCAGCTCGAAGCTCCAAATCAAAGTGGCTTTCAACACGCTGTTTGGTAACAGTCTTCGCAACCCCCTTTGAGTGACGTCCCTCAAATTGTCGAGCAAGCAGATTGCCTAACCACCTTTCTAGAAGAGGCACGATACCACGAAGGAAAAACAACCATACTCTCCACATAGGTGCCCAGAATCCACAGCCAGGACCCTTCCCAACAGGTCCAGTATTAAAGCGATAGTATATTAAATGCTTCAGGTCTTTACACATTCTGATCTGACGCATTAATCTGTACTTATAACGGTACATACCAGTCAACTGGCCAACATGTGAGAAAGTATACTGCAAACCGTCGGCCAATTGGAAAGCATCCACATTACCCAATCGAAACTGGATGTTAGCATCCACAACAAGCTTTGTTAACCTTAAGATTTCACGGCACAAATGAAAAGCATTACCGAAACGTGATTTCTTCCGTTCCTTCGTGGTAAGTGTCTTTACTGGCTTCAAATTGAAGTTATAATCAAGGTGCAAATAATTCAGATTTTTTCTGTGAATCAAAAGATTCAACATATTGTAGCCTTGCTTACAAACTTGTAGTCCTGCTTCAGCCCAATCAAGTTCCGTACTTTGAAAGAACTTTGTTGCCTGAAGAGATCTGAATAGATGCTTCTTCTTTTGTGCCTTTGGGGGCCTGTGATGCAGCTCATTTAAGACAAAGCATTTCAATAGCTTTTGGTAGCTGACGCGAACTTTAACTGGATACGATGGAGGGCTACAAGATGCAATGGTAAATCAGTTTAAAACCATACATATAAAGCTGCAAAATTGAACAAGGTCACTGTTTACCGAACTCACCAGTGCTCCTTGAACCATTCAGATACAAGAGGAATATCCTCAGCCCGGCGCATTCTTCCAGATCTCATGTTGAATGGCCGTGGAGCAAATAGCAAAGAAAGACCTGCTGCTGTTGTATCAGTATATAACTGAGTATCTGGGAGAAATGTTTCAACTCCTTCTGGTAGCTGAAAATCTTCTACATCCTCCTCAAAAATGCTGTTGTCCCGTCGATCACCAGCCTTGACTGAAGTTATAGGATTTATCAATGGATCATAATAGAATGCTGGTAAATCAGGATCTTCTGTCTTTATATACATCACCATGGGAGTATGGTACACACTAAGTTTCACTTTTCTAGGCCGGTTATTGTATAAATGAGGAAATGCGATTCTATACTCAGTCCTGAGAGGTTGTCGAATTATAAGTTTATTGATGTCATTAAATTCATTCCAGTCCTCATCACCTTTCTCCATATCACGGTACAATGGTTCAAACTTGGGACCACCTGCAAAAGGTAATAACATTAACAGAATAAATTCAAAGAATGACAATGCCTTTTGAACTAGAACCATGTGTAGTGAGAAAGCAGTAAGAGAAAGACTTAAAATTACACACATAATTAGGATTCTTAGCAACAGAAAACAGGCATAAATAGGAACATACCAGGAATACACATGTTCAATGCTTTTGCTGTAAAGAAAGACTCCATATCGAACAAATAGAAGTAGTTTCGATCTATCAGGTCAGACAGTAGCTGTCCAGCGAGTCGATGCAAAGTTGCCATGATAGGCAAGGACAGGTGCCACTTCCTGTAACTAGGACCATTTATAAGCTTTGTTTTCACAAGAGGCTTATGATCATAGAACCATGTATATACAGCTGAATCTTCCTCATCTAATTCTAACTGTATGGCCTCCAATGGATCGACATCCAACAGGTTGTCAGCATAGTCCAACGGCGGTTCCTCATCATCAAAAGGTGGAAATCGCATTCTTTTAAAATGCCTCCTATCCCTCTTCTCTTCGCATCATAATCCACATGGTGCCCACTGCATAAGTACATAAACAGAAGTACAATAGTTATAGCTCAAAAGAGTTCGAGAATTAATTGATATTAGGTTCCAGCAAGATAATCTCTAATTATAGAGTGAAAATTCAATTGTGACCTAATGTTGATAAAAGAGAAACATAATGCCGTACCTGTGCTAGATATATCGGCTCAACTACCCAAGGAATCTCATTAACAAATGTTATCGCACCAGTAATGTGATACAATACTCTAACATGTCGCACCTGCATCGCAGAGGAATTGAAAGGTAAGTTAGTCTCGGACAGCCCAGCGAAAATTGAACTTTAGCATAAGATCATAACCTGCTCCCACGGCATAGGCATATTTTCAAGGAGCTTATAGACGGCATGAGGAATAAACTTCAAAGCGCCAAGATAAACGCGCTTATCATGACGATACTTCTTTGATGTCATATCACCATGATCCCTTATGATTTTGCGGACGTGCTCGGGCGGCATGTCCTCCTTCTGTGTCTCCACGAAACCAAACTTGCGCTTATCCCCATACCGCTTCGAGTTGAGCTGGTGCCATTTCCTTGCCTTCTCCGTCAACATCGCCTCCTGCTCCTCCGCCGACAACGGGATGCTGTAAGAAGGCTGCACCGCCGGCGGAGGCGGTGGCGGCTGCCCGGCCGGACCAGCCATGGTCCCCGGGGGAACCATCTGAGGCGGCGCGCCGCCGCTGTTCCACATTTCTGGAGGTGAAATAAATCCTAGACTCCCAGAGTCAAGGATTGAAATAGTATCAAATATGACCGATTAGTACTTCGGTGGAGATCTGTTGAGTAAGCCTCGAGGAATTAGGGTTTAGATTTTGGGGGGGAGGTTTTGGATTGAGCCCCCGAAACCAGAAATAGGGGGGGAGAAGAAAGAGCGAATGATGAAGGGACTGAAGGTTTTATAGGTGTGGAGTGTAGTGGCGGTGCTGCTACTTTCAGCTCAACGGGAGATGAAGGTGAAGAATGCCATGTTCATTGGCCCATGGGCCGTTAGAGATTTGAGAGGCCTAGAAAGTAGGTTGGGGTTTTTTATTATGCCCCCATCATTTACCATTATCAAAATATACCATCTTATTTAAAAGACAAATTGACTATTTCTAGGTAGACGCCGAGCTCGGCTAGCTTGACCGGTTAGGAGGTGCCTTAGAAAGTGTTACCATCCGAATTCAAGGCTGTATAGGGTGAATCTCCTACAAAATTTTGAAAAAAAACTTCTCTTTTAAAATGCCAAAATAGTAATTCCCTGTCGAAGTTTTAGCTTTAAAAATGCATAATATCAACGTGGATCACATACTTTTTATGGGATTTTAAAGAAAAATGAATAGTAAATTATCTAATACATCAAAACACAGTATATTGGAGTTCATCATGTAAAAATGTGCCAAAATTGCAAAATTGGTAGGTCTCTACCAACTTTTTTAGAGATTGGTCTCTAAAAAATTAAAATTTCTTTTCAAGCCTCACTTAGTCTCTTTCTATTCCTAAATTCCATTTTGTGCGTCTTACTCATGATATTCAAAGAGAAAGACAACGATGGAACTTTTTTTAAAACAAATTATCTAATTCTCAATGACAATGACTAGAAATTAGTTGATCATCTTTCTTCGTTGAAGAAGTAGTAAAACATAAAACGTCAAGTAGGGACATAAATTTGAAATCTTAGGAAGAACATGATTTGTTATATTTTATGCGGTAACCGAAACGATGAAAGGGTTTCTTTAAACAACAAGGAACCGAGACAATATTCATTCTGAATCAATGGTATTGAGCATCTTTTACGTATCTTCTTGAAAAACGAGTATCGTAGACTAGTACCTAATATCAGAGGTGGTGGAATCTGACTACTTCAATTAGGGCTGAGCATTCGGGTTAACCCGACCCGAACCGACCGGAACCGAAATTTTAAGGCCAATCCGAACCGAATATCTTCAGACCCGAACCGACCCGAATTTTATTTCAACCCAAACCGACCGAACCCACTAAAATTCGAGTCAGTTCGGGTTGGTTCGGGTTGACCCGAGTAACATCACAAATCACTTTTATTTAACACCAATTCGAATTCGGGTAGGTTCGGGTCGGTTCGGATCGGCCCGAATAGTTGTAACATGAATATTTTGTTTAAATAGAAAGAATTAGCATATAAAAATCAACAAAAACTAATTAATACATGACTCATGAGGATAATTCGGGTCCAACCCGAACTGACCCGAAATTTAACCACCGAACCCGAACCGAATTATATAGACCCGAACTATTAAAATGTCAACCCGAACTGAACCCGACCCGAACTGAACCCGAAATTTTGGCTTTGTTTGGATTGGTTCGGCTCGATTTTTCGGGCAGGTTCGGGTAATGCTCAGCCCTAACTCCAATTATCTTACCCTTGCAAATATTTATTATAATTTGGTCTGTTTCTTTTTCTAGTCAAGGAGCAAATTGTTTATTAGTCAAGGAGCAAGCTATAACAATTATCATATTGGAGCATCAATGAGAAGTAAAGTTTGAGATGCACTCTACAATACACTCTATCTCATGCTAATTTCAATGCATATAAGCAGCCCCATAACTCGGCTTCAAGCACCAAACAAACACATAGATGTCATTATTTTAACATTTTTTTAAAAGCCTTTCAACTACAAAATTGTATATTATATCAAAATCTATAATTTTATAATTAAAATATTCATAACATTATTTAAATATAAATTAAATAAGTCGACGAAAATTTAAAAAATTTTTTTCGTAATTCGTACTGAATCGATGGACGGTCTAGATTGAGACCATAGGTAATCTCCCGTGGTTTTTTGGGGATCCGGCCTCGCATTTAGTGCCAATCTAAATCATGATACCACCCGTCTCTACTCGCAGGTTCCACTTGATCCATGTTAGGACATCCACGCTTGCAAAATTTTCCGAGGAGTGATGATCATGTATTAGCTTCTTCTAGACAGGCAACGCTGTAGTAACGTAAAACCTGCAAGATTGTTTCATTTATAGCACCGCAGGCGTGATTAGAGACATAACCTATTTTGCCCTGCATGCTTTAAGATCGTTTGTTAGACGACAACCATGAGCACACCGCCACAGGATGGTGCACAAGCGTTGCAGCACATGTGCGTGTCATGTACAATTCCAGTGGGATCCCCACGAGCACCCGCGCCTGTCAGGAGCCTGCCTAATAAGGGTTCAGAGGGATTTGTAGCTAGGAGGGATTTTACTCCTTCCTGTAAAAGACTTTCTGCTACAAATCCCCAATAACTTGCCCAAGAAGTACTATGCACCAACAACATTCAGATGTCAGTACAATTTCTGTGGAAAGTTAACTCGATGATCACGGCTGAGCTCTCATACGCGGAGTTGATCATGCTCCGGATTTTTGCGGAGTGCATGACGGAGGATATGTATTGGTTTTGTTGCCCTCCTCCTTAAGCTAGTTTAGATAAGGTAGAAGATGCGCGCATTATTGCTATTGGTAATTATGTACATTACTCTGGTCAGGTAGGAATCTCCCCCCCCCCCCCCCCCCCCCATGTTGTTGCTGCTACTCTTGCTTCTGCTGTTACGCCGAACGGATCAACTTGAATGGAATTCAGGGGGTCACCAGACCAGCGACCAGACGATGCGTGCACTATTGCTAGTGGATCACGTCCCTACCTCTTACTCGAGCTGCTGCTGCTGTTGCTTGCCGCATGTTGTTGCTGCTACTCTGATCTTGCTGATATTGTTTGCCGAGCTGATCAACTTGAACTGGATTCAGGTGCCACCGGACCAGCGACCAGACGATGCATGCACTATTGCTGTTGGATCACGTCCCTACCTCTTACTCGAGATGCTGTTGTTGCTCACTGCATGTTGCTGCTACTCTTTATCTTGCTGATGTTGTTGTTTGCTGAGCAGATCAACTTGAATTGGAATCAGACGCCGCCAAATCTTAGAATTCATGACGGTAGAGGGCTAATATTGAGTAACATCGACTAGATACGAGTAATCATGACATTTCTGGATCAGAAGGTGCAGCTCACAAGAGTAATAAGTGTGGAGAGCCAATCCCATCAGCTCAACTGCATGAGATACCATGCAGTCGAGCTAATGAACGCACAGCTAATGAAAGCACACCTACAAATATTTTTTTAGAAAAACTTCCAACATAAGAATTATAGATCTTGATGAGATTTACCACATTCATGTTGAACGTTTTTCCAAAAAGTACTTCTAAATAGATATTTTCGGATTCCAAAGCTTAACGAGTTCTGAAATTCACCCGTTAAGCTTTAGAATCCGAAAACACCTATTTAGAAGTATTTTTTGAAAAAACTTCCAATATGAAAGTTGTAGATCTTGATAAAATTTATAACTTTCATGTTAGAAATTTTTCAAAAAAACATCCGTAGGTGTGCGTTCATCAGCTCGACTGCATGATAATCCCATGCAGTCGAGCTGATGGGATCAAATCACATAAGTGTAACAGTTCTAGTAGCTGAACAAGTTGTGGGGTGGTTAATTAGGAGCTTAATAATGAGTGTACCCATCGCTGTCCAATTGGATAGAGTACTGATGTTATAACTTAGTGGAGTGATTCTGAGTGAACATGACCAATAATAAAAAGCAACATCGTCATCACATTATTCAAAATAAATACAACGAAAATTACAAAATTACACTGATACTCTTCGCTCCGACAATGATCTCCGTGCTCCTTTTCCTTTCTGCTAAATATATGACCTACTAACAAAGCCGAACAATTTCAGTTTCACTCCGATGAGCTGATTCAGGATAAAGCCTCAAGCCGAATTAAAAGAAAAAAGGCTAAACACTGACGGCTCGGGTGGTTTTCGTGCTGTTGTATGATAACGTCTACATGAAGTAGCACAACAACAACATAACCTTTTTCCACGAGATGGGGTCGGCTACAGGTGGAGTAGGAGTAGCACTATTTGGAGAAAATTACTTCCCCTTTAATTTACAGTAGGCATAAAAACCAGAGCCCAGGAAGCCGAGTCCTTGCCCTATCACATTGAGCTGCAGACAAAAAATATACATTATGATTAACTCAAAAATAATTTTTAAAAAAAAAGAAGGAATGAGAAGAAAACAAAAGAAAAAACTACGCGGACTGAAAAGATAAGATTTACAATCACCAGATCGAATGGTAGTCCCCCAAATAACAGCCAACCAAGTCCGACGGTTACAAGATCCTGAAGTAGCAAAAGTTCCATGACAGTTCAGATCAGAATACAACTCTGAAGCTTGTAGAAGAATACTTTATGCTTAAGTAGACATACCTTTAGGTTCCCACACATAGTTTGTGTAACAGCAGAATTAAGGGTTGTGTTTAGAAAGATGCTATAATTCAAGAAAAATGCTAGTATACAGGACAGCAGCATTACAGCCTGCGAATTTAAAATTACAGAAGTCATACACAGTCCCTTTTGGAGAAACTAACTTCAAAATAGACAAATGTTGTGTATTATAATCAGTATATGCAAGGATAAAACACAAGTATGCGCATGAGATTGATAAATTGCCATCTCCATCTCGGAGAATTTTAGTCACTTTCCAGTATACATAAATCTTGTACCATAAATCCAAAAACCTACTGTATTAAAATTTCTAACAAACTTTAAAATATTTTTACATGCAAGAAGATGACACAGCATGACGATCAAGTTCGAATTATGGAGGTATCTAGTTAATTGATAAGCAATTGACCTAACTGCAATATGGTCTATGATATAACAAGCAGAATGTACATCAAACATAAGAAAGAACAGCCTTCTACACTGATTAAAACTATTTTGATAAACTCAGCTCCAAAGACGCAATTTCTAAGCCCAAAGTTCATGAGAATTTAAAAGTTGAATAAATATTTCTTCATTCCTTTATGCTAAATCTACTTTAAGTAAATATATTCCATTTTGAAATTACTTTGAGCACATATTTCACGGGAGTAGCTTAGGTCTAGGTATGGATAATTGAGAAATTTAATTACCTAGGTCAACTGGATTCTAATTTTATGAAATCTATAATAGCAAAAAGGTAGGCCACCAGCATGGAGATTAAAAAGCTAAGAGAATTGTAAGTTAGTCGTTAATGTGAATAGTTAAAAGATGAGTGCTAGTAATCACAACTGGTTATTGGTGTTCATCGGGTCCGGACTGGACCAAAACCTGAATAAGGTTCGGACCACGGAGGACTGGACCAGACCGTAAGTCCGCAAATACTTTTAAGTGTAAAGAGTATAAGTGCATACTAATCAAATTATCCTTAAATATATAGTTACTATTAACAAAAATGTAAAAGAAAAAGAAAATCGTTTCAGCCAGTCCCTGGTCTTAACCGATCCGGACCTGACCTGATATGATCGAAGACCAATGATGTCCTAGGTCAAGATGGGACCGAATCAACCGGTTCGGTCTGGTTTTCCGGTCCGGATTGTAAACGAACACCCCTACAACTGAGAGTGAAAAAATGGTGAATTTATCATAAAACTAACATCTGTTACTTGGACTCTGTAATTTACCCTACAACAATTGTATACATATACTAATCTTCAAATGCAAATGGTTGTGGATACTTGCATATGATTCTTCAATATAGTGAAAAATAAAAAATAAAACAAAAAGAAGAAAGAATTTACACACCCATATTGGACACTTCCCACGAGTCCAACACGTACAAAGAGTCCAAGTAACATAACAGTGAAAAGCTCGGCAACGAAACAGTGCCAGATAAATCTGCAGATCCGGCATGTAAAACCATGGATAAATTGAACAAATTTTGTTGTATCACGGTCTCGGATACATATTTTCAGGATAAGCTTTTCCATAGATTTTCTTCTATATCATTTAGAAGGTGAAAAGCTTGAAGATTTAGTTATGTTATTTGTGACAAATACATATTTTCAGGATAAGCTTTTCCATAGATTTTCTTCTATATCATTTAGAAGGTGAAAAGCTTGAAGATTTAGTTATGTTATTTGTGACAACTTTCGTCGAAAGTGGCATCGTAAACATCGTGAAGGTGATGGAGCGAGCAAATATACTGGATAGCCTGGATTTGGTTTATGTTGAACAACTCATTGTGTAGGTGGTAAAGCTTCTGACAGTGATAGTCGTGAGGAAGATAAACTGTCTGTTGGTAGTATAAGTGCGGCAGGCTGAAGGATTGAAGTTACTGAGGGTGGTGGAGCAGGAGGCAGAATGGCTAGACTTTGAGGCATTATTCGTGCTGTCAAGATGGTGACGCACATGAGGTTCTACGAGGTCTGGAAAATTCCAGTCAATGTTGCCATTAATTGTTGTTGTTGCTGTGCTGCTTGCGTTTGTGCCTACAACAAGAGTTATAAAAAATATCCAATCGAGTGGATGATATAATAGGTGTTGCTAGTGCCATGAAACAACCGACTTGTCATACCAATTGATAGGAAAGTAGGATAGAGGGACATAGAGAGAGAGAGCATAGGGTTTGGAGTAGATACATACGAGAAAATTAAATACACGAGATAGTTTTTATTCCATGCCATAACCTATTACAATATCCTATGCTTGAATAGAGAAATACAAACTTTTTAATAATATCTAATCTCCAAAAATATCTCATATAATGATTTTCTCCTAATTGATATACTCTCCCAATATAACCAATACTGATATTATTTACTGATCACATAAATAAGAAATTTTCTCAGTGAAGGCGTATTCGCTCATTGGCTCTCGAATTCTCGCGCCATATTAGTCATCACTGGTACATATCATTCCTTCTTTCAATCACTAGCAATCTAATGTCTCTTTTCTCGCCCGGTAGTTGCAATTTTGAAACGCGATAGGAATTTTGGGGTCACACAATCAATTCTGGACTATGATAGAATCCCAGATAGTTGGTCAAGTTTTGTCCAGCGCCTTATGCTAACTTCTGGCATATTTAACCCAAGTACGAAGTTTGTTCTACTGCCTCCACTTAATCTTCTTCTTCTTTTCGTTTCTTTTTTTTTTGTTTGGAATGAAAATTTGAAAGAAAATGATCATGCTTGTTGGAATTAGGAAAGTCTGGTCATTAAGAGTTATGGGGCCAGTGCAGACAAGAATCAAGGGAGTGAACCCTTCTCCCTCCACCGTTTTATTCGCCTTTACAAAACCTATTATTCTTGACTTCCTAGTTGCTTTAATCGTGACTTAATTCATATATAACTGAAGAAGTATAAAGCTAAAGCTTTGGATATAAGCTAAGAGTTTCTCTTTTTTTTTTTTTGTCCATAAGTTCATTTCATCTTTTACCAATTGAATTGATGGTCTTGTAGCGACACTGATATCAACATTTCTCTATAAGTAGAATTCAGAACCCGATGCCTAAGGCATCAAATCTCATTCCACTATATCAATAATGTGAGGTAGTACCGACTATTGTATTTGACCATCTAGTTAGTGTAAATTAGTTACAACACTGTGGCAATAAATATAATTCAGAGGCTAACGCCTAAAGCATAGATGTATTGAACCTTATTCATTCCAATTTCTTCTACCTTCCCTATGCTCTCTTTAAGTTTTACTTTTTATATGAGAATTATTGTCCTTGATATGTGAGAATTGTTTGGAGTTCATTTTAGGTTTAGAGTCTATATGTATTTCACGTGTGAAATAAATTGGACATTTCATATCTATTCTATCTCATAGTTATAGTTATGTACAATATGAAATAGCATATATTTGTGAGTTAAAATCAATTACATGGCCATATATTTGTGAGTTGAAAATCAATTGTACTGCTATGCTTTGAATTCTTAATTCACGTTTGGGTGTCTATGTGAATGAATGATGGAACAAGAGTTGACAGACACCTCTACCCAAACCTAAATCAACGCCAACCAAAAAATTGACAGAAACTAGCCTCCACTTTGACCCTTCATGACAAATACATCTGGTGCTACCAGGTCAAGGTGTCATCATGGGTTTATGTCTGGGAATAACAGAACAATGTGATTACCTAACCTGTACAAGTCCTGCTGCTCCATCATAGACCAAACATATAAATTAAAAATGTCTTTGTTCTTTATCCTCTATCATTATTATAATGACAGAAACTTAAAAGTTTTCAGCAAAGGAGCAAAACTAAATCATACCTGAAACCCTGGAGAATGTAAATGTTCAAAATTCATTGTCCGCTCCAAGTCGCCTCGAATGAAAGTCCAAATAACTAATATAGGTCCACATATTATTCCTGAACATTTGAATCAAAATTACAATAATTTCACTCAAATATTACGACTTATGAGATCTTAAGTAATTAAAATTTATGGGATTAAGAATAACATGACCTACCATTACACCACATGAGACCAAAGCTATTGAGACCACTAGATTTCCCTGAAAGAGAAAAAAAAACATAGGGTGAAAGGATGCAAGAGAAGCAATACACAAATGACAATGAACAAAAGAAGTGTATTACCAACACGGGATATGGTTGCAAGGTATATTGCCGTTGTAACATTTGCTATTAAAACAACAGTATAGCTATAGGTGTCAAAAGATAAGTCTCGAGCTCCAGCAATAAATGCTCCAAAAACAATCAATGCCACACTGATGAAACCCTTGGCTTTGTCATTAAGAAGAAAATCAGAAAATACTACTAGGAAAATTACTGACGTTGATAATAAACTTTGGACTCAAAACATAGTAGATGGAAGTTCTCTTCATCCCCCATGAGAATAACAAATAGCCATATGTGCGAGAAGATAAGCAAATGAACAAAAGAAAAAACGCATGTTTAACTTTTCCATATCAAAGTAGGCAGACAAACATGTAGATGCTACCAGCTACAGGACTAATTTCATATTAAGACGAAACTCGAACCTATCTATAATTCTAGATTAGTGACCAGACTGGAGAAACAGACTATAAAGCCCTAAAGAATTTAAGAGCAGCATACGCTACTATAATAACAACAACCCAGTGGTCAATCCTACCCGAGCGGAGTCTGAGGAGAACATTTCAGAGGAGATTGTTTTCTAAGGATCCTCAGCATGAATACTAATATCCAAGCACACATGCACACTGGCACATATTCACATAAGTTCGTTGAATACAATTTCAAACCACACACAACAAAGGAAAGATATATGCATGACAGAAATAAGCTTTAAAAGGCTAAAACCAAAGATCAAGAATAAAAGAACGAGAAAGAAGAGCACCACAAGGACAAAACCCATACCCTTAAGTCATATAAGCAACGGCATTACTAGCACGAAATTCGTTGCCGCCATTCAGCTAGATCGATAGATAACTTCTCATAGACGTCTACATAGATAAAATCATGCTATATGGTCTCTCCAACTGTTTTTTGTCCTCGTCTTTTTTTTTTTAAATAGCACTTGTTAGTTAATCCTTCATATCTTCTAACGCGAGCAGTTATTGGTCTCCATCTTACATGACCAAATCATGCAACCGCCTTTTCCCATCTTGACTTCTATTAAAACCACTCCAAGTTTCTGTCTTATCGCCTCATATGGATTCTAGTTTTGAAAAAGTGCCGGTAGAAGCTAATGTATAACCATAAAATAGCACAATTTGTTAAGAAAATATATCGAAGTTGTTGAAGTTCATTACCTGCTAATGACAGGCGATGAATACTTTTGCCCTGTCAAAAGATACTCCATTAATCATCGTAAATACTACAGTTGTGCGCCTAAGGGCAGTATACATGGGAACATTAACTCCCCGTACAGATTCCATTGAAGCAATCTTTCAAAAAGAAAATGTAATATAATTTAGAGCATTGGACAAACGAAAAAACATACTTTTAGCCCCGTTCAGCTGTTCATCACATGCTTCTCACTAAATTATAAAGCATGCTTTAGTGACCAAAATGCACATGATTATCGAATTTCATTCACCAACGTTCTTGTGATTTGATGTGAATGTTTGTATTATTTGATTTAGTACTAAATTTGCATGCTAGCATACACAAAAAAATGATGTATTATTGTTATCATCTTCGCATGGAGACAAATCTTGTGAGTTGGTTGTACTTGGCAGTTGGGAGCTTTGATAGTTTTTTCGATTCACCAAATTTGTTTCAGAATGGCCTATCAAAAGATGGATACCACAAGCTTAAAACATCAAGAAAAGAGAGTGCTTCCTCTTGATATGATATTTAACAATGGCATTGCTACTCGATTTCAGTAAGCAGTGACAATCAGCTTGGCTTCAGCCAAACAATGAAATTGTCTCTGGATATTAGTAATATGAGCAAGCTCAGTGCAACTCAGTTTCCATAAAGTTTCTTTGATAACAAAATCTTCTCTATTTGGATACTCAAGGATCACTGTGACTTGATTAGCTATATCCTTATGCAGCAGCAGGCTTTCCTCTTTATGACAAGTATTGCATCAGAAGTTTATAAGAATTAATACATGTCTTAAGTGAATGGCATCACATTTTACATTTTTTGAAACTGTATTTAGTAAATTTTATATATGCATAGGAAACTGAATTTAGTAATAAAACAAAAGTATAAAACATCATTGATAAGATATTATGAATAAACTGGTACAAGCAAGAAAGTAAACTATTCAAGCATCGCTGCAGTCATGAGACATTGTGCACATGTTTAAGCATTATACTTAACACAAAAGAAAAAAAGCACTTGATCTACCTTTTGCAAAAAGATTATGAATCAGATAATATCTGATTGAATTATAGTAGTAAATTTGGGACTTAAAGTATGGTTCATAAAAGCAAATGTTTATCAAGTATGCACCATATATAGAAGATACGCAATAGAAAGGGGAAGGGTCTGCAATAAAGTTCCAAGTGGCACTAGGGTTGCTGAGAAGTTGTCAGAAGCAGTCCAGGGTTCACCAACAGAAAAAGAAATAATCTTCCACCGCTTCATTATATAGAGAATGCAAGTGGAACAAATCATCTGCAATAATCACCAGAGACATGATGCTTATTAATACTGAAGTATCGCAAAGTAGTGTGCAAGCCAAACAAAATTGAAGAGAACATATTCTGATTTCTGAAACTTGCAAGTCATCTGCATGAACAATATGATGCAATAAAAATGAAGCGTGTGATAAGATAAGCTCGCTTACCAAGTAGTTGCCACTTGATTGTGCTAATTTAAAGCAACATGTTTTTCAAGTTTCAAGATCCACATGTATTTGATTCCCTTATCAAGTAGTTAGTTGCCACTTGATTGTTAGTTACTTCAAAACACTTATCAAACCTGATGTAGTAAATGGAATGGTCAAGGAATACAGAAGTGCATACCTGGAAGAGTGTGATGACACTGGCACATGGAAAATTATATGATGAGAGAGCAGCTTTATTAAACATCACCAATAATACTGCAAATAGCATAGAAACAATGAAAATTGAGGACCACATGACTAACACATAACATAGTAGCCAATAGCAAGGGAGAGGATGGCTATGACTATGTGGGATGTTTTACGAGTAAAACGCACGCCCACAAGTTGCATCTAAAAAAGCAACCTAAATAGTAAATTGTATCTTGAGAAGAAACCCACAGCCAGAGTGAGGATAAGTGGAACAAGTGGTCCACAACATAGGCCTATTATGGTGTAGAAGGGCTAATTTAACTCTTTTGAAATGCTTGTTATGCCTTTAAACGTATGCATCATTTCCTTGAGCAAACAAAGTTCCCATTATCAAATGATTTCCCCTAACAACCCCCTTCTCATTCAAGGTTGACAACTGGGGGATGCACATATCTTATATTACTTTGGTGAGCAAGGTCCACCTCAACGTCAATCTTATAATAGTCTATTTGGGCAATATGGAGATGTAGCCAGTAGAAACACTAATCTTTCATAGTCATAATTCAAGGAGTAGGAATATAAATTTGATCTAACTGCAGCCCATAAATCTAAAAATAGCTGATTACATTCAGGTTCCTCACAAGAACACAACTGGACTAAAGGCTCCTAGGTTGATTTAATTTATTTCATTAAAAATATTAAACTAACTTGCAATTTTAAACCCTCCCTCCCCCCAAAACCACACCTCGTGGGGAGCGTTCTTTTATGGATAGAATAGAAGAAAAGGCTAGAAAAGGGTTGGTTTATCCAAGGTTTCCATGCCGTGCCGAACCGAGTTTTAGTAAATTCTAAACTCGAGACATGCCGATCGTGCCAAGCCGACCATTCCGACCATGCCATTACGTACAATTTTTATTTGTAAAATATTTTTATAAATTGTAAAACATACTATAAAAAAATCATGAATAAAAATTTTAAAATTACTAATCAATTCATCTTAAAAATTCAAAATTAAAAAATAAAGGTAGCACGCATGACCCATAGACCCTTGCGGCCGCGTACGATGCGCAACCTCTAGGGTCACGTGCGGGTCACGCGCAACCCTTTGGGTTTTAATAAAGCCTCGCTACTTTAAAAGCTGCCCCTGAGGGCAGCGTTTTTTTTTTAGGGAAAAAGGAAAAACAAAAGTTACCTTTTTCTTCATCGAGAGAGAGAGAGAGAGAGAGAGAGAGAGAGAGAGAGAGAGAGATGAGGAGGAAGGGAGGGAGGAGAGGATAGGGGGAGTCTCGGTGGCGGCAGCGGTGGTAGGGTGGAGGAAGCATCTTCTTCTTTTATTTATTTAAACGTGTGCCGTTGCTGTGCCTGGCGGCACGCATTGATCGGAATGACGGAGACAACGGAGATGCGGGAATGGCTCCAACACCATGCCAGGCGGCACGCGGCACGATGCCGGGCAGCACTGCGCGTGCCGCTCGACACGTAAAACCTTGATTTCATCAAAAAGTCTAAGACTATTCGTAAACTATTCATCATCTATCATTAGATGCTATATGACTAAATGATTCGATTGTGCTGCATCAATTAATATATCTTAATCTTTTGCTGAGTTCATCTTGGGACGCACCATCCTCGAGAAAGCTAACGGCAAGTGTATGGCACCAAGCTCTTCCTCATTAGGTCCTACAAACAAAGTTATGTTCCTACTTCTTCACAAAAAGGTAACCATGCCGGATGGAGAGATACATAGCGAAAAATAGCTTGTGATTTCTATCAATAATCACTCAGCAAGTATACTCCCATAGAGCACCATTACGCATGTAAGGAAGACCTCCGCAAGAGAGTACTAACTTTCAAGCAACTCCAAACCTACATCTGAAGAACTCATTTGCCTTTTTCTACCAGCAATTGGAAATATCAAACTACTTCTATATTCCTTGAACTCTTTCTTACCTACGAATTATACATCAAATACAAAACCTTTATAGCAGTTCCATAAACCGCCGCATAGAAGTTATCCATATAAACGTTATGAACAAAAAGAGCAGCAAGTACTAAAACTCAATGGAACTGCTTAATCCCCAAATTGCTTAGCAGCATGGCAAAAGACTCTACAGATACCCTACTGGAGCACATATTAGCAGCTAATAGCTCCTTAGCTCTGAATTCTATAGATGCTCAATAAAGTCTCTAAAGAGTTCAACTGACGCATTCCAGCAAAGACAACCCATTCTAGACTTGTACACCAATCAAAGATAAATTATTATTTCTATTAACAGAAGCAATTTGTCACCTCAAACTCCATAGAAATACAACAATTGATACAGCAAACACAACAACTACATATAAAATTAAAGTATAAGACTAACACATACATTTTTTTGAGAGGGACTTTCACCATGTGGGTTATGGCTATTGACCCTGACGACGGTAATTTCAGAGATGAGACTCATATCTAACCAGGGAGAAAATGTAGAGACAGAGAGTAATAACACATATTTACGTGGTTCGGCCAAACCGGTACATCTGCGGGCAGACACACACAAGGAGAGTTTTCATTATAGTGAAGTCAAGAGAACATAATTTGGTTGCTTTCAAAGTGCGGTGGCTAGCCACTTATAGGCATGGTCATTAATAGCCTAGTTAAGACTAAGTGTAATTCCCATGAGATATTAATAAACGTAGTTGGGCATGTGACTCATGAGCTTCCCAAGTGTAATAAAGCCGCCACATTAACTCCGACTCTTTAGCTCCGTGCCAAACCATACTGTTGTGTTGTTGTATTCACTCCTCAATATAAGTCCCCTAGTTTGGGAGTTGGCTTTAGCTAATTGACAAATATTAGTGGATCAGCTTTTGTGTTGCATCTTTGGAATTGCTTGCCTGATCTTTTGGTTGCGTTTGTATATCTTCAGGAGCGTTCTCTTGATGACGTTTTGGATATGTTTGCCTTCACACGTTCTTTCTAGTAACTATTATACAAATCTCCTAGTTCGGGAAAGTTCACTCAATGTCTCACTAGTGTTTGCATGTCGCCTTTGCTGTATCGCCACTATGCTTGTTCGCTCCTGTCACACTCCAACATTCGTGTTCTGAGCACAATTAACGCATGATCCAGGAGGATCTTAGTCGACGCCCAAGTCGAAGAAACGCGGCCAAGCCTAGGCCACATCAAGGCTCTCACGCCAAGGACGCGCATGCCGCGCACATAGCACATCAAGAAGTTCAAGTGCAAGTTCAAGCAAGTTCAAGACCAATCCAAAGAAGTCCGAGCAAGCCCAAAGCCTTCTCGAAGTCCGTGCCACCTCAAAATGGCGGTACCAAGTCATACGTCACATCAGCAAGCGAAGGAGAGCAAAAGTGCCCAATGGCGCCCAGGCGCGTGGGCGCCGCCCAGCCGCGCCCGCTGGCGCCCGGGCGGCTGGCGCGCGCCGGGCGCCGCGCCCGGCCACAGGGCGCGCGCCTGGGCAAACCCGGGCGCGCTCAGCGCGCGCGCGGCCCTGTGCCAGCGCGGCGAAACAAGTAAAAATCAGTTTAATCTTGCTGTAATTAAGTTAATTTCTTGTAATTAGCTTAATTACATGTGTCCCCTAAGTGTCCAAGTGTCCCATAAGGTGTCAAAAGCTTCTAGAGCTTGCACCAAGTGTCATTAGGTAATATCTCTTTTTATCTTTTAATGATGTAATTAGTAGTAGACTCTAGAGTTAGTGAGTCACAACTTCTGTATTTATCCCTTTGGGGCTGCATTTTGAATGTTAAGCTTAGTCTCCATACTAGCTTCAAGAAAAATCCAAGTTCCAAGCTCAATCGAGCAAACTAGCTCACCCGAGCTCAAAACAAGCTCTCACCCGAGCCCATTTCAGTCTTAGCTCCGGCGACCCTTCCCTAACTCCGATCACCGGAGTTTCTACAGCCCACTAGCTTCCCTACAGCCCCCTAGCCGAGCCTTAGAGTTTATCGACCTCTTCGGTCACCACCAAGAACACCACCAACCTCTAAACCAATCTCCCCTCCTCCGGAGTGAGCCGAGCGTTGAGAGAGCTTTGAGGCTAGCTCGTGCGGCATCCCGGATCAAGTGGTATCAGAGCAAGGTCGTCCTTGAGGTGGTGGTGAAGCTCGCACATGAGCCAACAAAGGCGTTACAACACTCGGTCATACAAGGAAGCGGTATCGGGAGCCATGGAGCCTACACCTTCGGAGAAGAATCCCGAGGAAGTGCAAGAAAAATCTGAGCAAGCCGAGGTAAATAAGTCTCTTGTAGAGCAAATAGCCTCGCTTACAACCATTTTATCTCAGTTTTTACAAGCTCAAGTGGAAAGAGATGAACGACAAGCCGTCGTACACCAAAAGCTCGACGAAATGCTTGTGCACGTCGCAGCTCAAACGAAGACCAATGCAGTTGCCCTTGAAGCTCCGCAAATTCCAGCAAACTCAGCTCCCGTTACAGTAGCTATACCTGCTGTACATTCCACCAAAAACATCCAGAACAGTCCCCGATCGGTTCTGGATCAACAGGGCAAGTTCTAGCTCATCCCGAGCTCAAGAAGCTTTCTGGTTCAGAAATTCCAGCAACTTCAGCTGCTATTTCAGCAACAATTCCAGCAACAATGACGCCTACTGCAGCGCCTATTTTCAGTCCAATTCACCCAGGAACAAGCTCCTATATGACGCCTACACCAATGGCATTTCAGTCCATGGCATTTCAGTCCATCCCTCCACCTTATGGTGCACCGAACGCACTCTATCCCTCGATGGAAGGACCCTCGACGTCTCGCCGACCGGGGAAGGAGCCAGCTGAAACTTTCATCGGAGGAAGCATATTTGGAGGAGAAGGAAGCATGGGATGTCCAGTCAAAGTTGAAGCCAAGATCGACTTACCGACATACGATGGAACTCTATCCGGTGAGAAACTCGATTCTTGGTTCGATCAATTAGAGTCATATTTCTGTTTGTTGTATGATTACAATGATGTGCAAAAGATTGCATTGGCTCGTCTTAAGTTATCTTCGCATGCTTTATTGTGGTGGAATACTTATGTGCGATCCCATGATGTGCGAGGAATCTCGTGGGAGATCTTCAAGCATCTTGTTCGTAGTCAATTCTATCCGGTTGGGTATGTGGAAGAACTTTGGAGTCAATGGTTATTCTACCGGCAATCCCGGGATCAAACGGTTCAAGACTATACTTCGGAGTTCCGTCGGAAGGCCCTTGTCTTGGGGATCGACGAGAATGAAGCCGAAGTGTTTAGAAAGTATGTTGCTGGACTTCAACCTCAACATCGCGAGGATCTGAAAATCTGGCCAGCACATACCATTGATGAAGCATGTCGAATGGCCACCGCTTGGGAGCGCAAGGCGAAGCTCAACGCCAACCATGTTTCGAAGGCTCGTGGACAATCATCCAAGCCTTCAACTCCACGAGAAGCAAGTGCAGTCCAAGGGCCACCAAAATCTGAAGTTGCCGAGCCCAAGAAGAAGAGCAACGTGTCTTGTGAACATTGCAACAAGCTTGGCCACACAAAGGAGAAGTGTTGGAACCTTCACCCGGAACTCGTCCCCAAGGAGATCAAGGAGCGGAGGAAGCCTCGAGCCGCCATAGTCACCACTAATGAAGAACCCGAGGAGATGGAGGAGAAGTTCTTAGAGCAAGTCGTTGAAGCCGATCCCACTCTAGCTCTTGTTGTGAATGAAGCAAAGGAGAAGGAGCGAGAGGCCCTCTTCCGGCTGAAAATACAAGTGAAGCAAGAAGTGGTGGATGCCGTCTTTGATCCGGCTAGCCAAAAGAACCTCATCTCTCAAGAGTTGGTGGAGAGACTCGGCCTAGAAGTGAAGCCACATCCAAATCCTTCCGTTCTAACATGGTTCAACGAGGAGATCGAGTAAGGGTGAGATACCAATGCACTCTTAAGTTCGCTATTACGAAGCATTTTATTGATGAAGTTGTATGTGATGTTGTGCCTTTGGATGTGTGTCATGTTATACTCGGGAGTTCATATCTTTATGATCGTGATGCTATCTACTATCGTCGTGATCTAAAATATCGTTTGAAGAAAGATGATAAGGAGTTTGTCATCCAAGGATTGTGTTGGGAAGGCAAGCGTGTTGCCCTCTCTTCGTTCGAGTCTCTTGTCGCCATTCAAGAGCAAGTCATTTCAGCAAAGGAAGGTGTTTCAGTCAAGGTTCCTAGCTGGAAATTTCAGTCACAAAGCAAACCAACTCAAGCGGGACCAATGCTTCAAGTCGGAAGTCTAAAGTTGCCTCTTTTGAAGCCAATGCCGGAGCATTCGGCTTATGGAAGGGGAGTATTGATCCAGGAGGATCTTAGTCGACGCCCAAGTCGAAGAAACGCGGCCAAGCCTAGGCCACATCAAGGCTCTCACGCCAAGGACGCGCATGCCGCGCACATAGCACATCAAGAAGTTCAAGTGCAAGTTCAAGCAAGTTCAAGACCAATCCAAAGAAGTCGAGCAAGCCCAAAGCCTTCTCGAAGTCCGTGCCACCTCAAAATGGCGGTACCAAGTCATGCGTCACATCAGCACGCGAAGGAGAGCAAAAGTGCCCAATGGCGCCCAGGCGCGTGGGCGCCGCCCAGCGCGCCCGCTGGCGCCCGGGCGCCCGCCTGGGCGAACCCGGCGCCGCGCCCGGCCACAGGGCACGCGCCTGGGCGAAACCTGGCACGCTGGGCGCGCGCGCGGCCCTGTGCCAGCGCGGCGAAACAAGTAAAAATCAGTTTAATCTTGCTGTAATTAAGTTAATTTCTTGTAATTAGCTTAATTACATGTGTCCCCTAAGTGTCCAAGTGTCCCATAAGGTGTCAAAAGCTTCTAGAGCTTGCACCAAGTGTCATTATAAGGTAATATCTCTTTTTATCTTTTAATGATGTAATTAGTAGTAGACTCTAGAGTTAGTGAGTCACAACTTCTGTATTTATCCCCTTTGGGGCTGCATTTTGAATGTTAAGCTTAGTCTCCATACTAGCTTCAAGAAAAATCCAAGTTCCGAGCTCAATCGAGCAAACTAGCTCACCCGAGCTCAAAACAAGCTCTCACCCGAGCCCATTTCAGTCTTAGCTCCGGCGACCCTTCCCTAACTCCGATCACCGGAGTTTCTACAGCCCACTAGCTTCCCTACAGCCCCCCTAGCCGAGCCTTAGAGTTTATCGACCTCTTCGGTCACCACCAAGAACACCACCAACCTCTAAACCAATCTCCCCTCCTCCGGAGTGAGCCGAGCGTTGAGAGAGCTTTGAGGCTAACTCGAGATCATCCTGGATCAACGCATGGTATGCATATATCAACCAAGTGCCTAATAAATATGCATGATTGTAAGTTATAAATTCTCCTGGCACAAGATACTCTATTTGAAGTTCTACTTGTTCGAGATTGAACGTTCGGCGTCGTCGTTCCTTGTGTTGTGCTTAAGAGTATTTGCATGTTGTTTGATTTGATATCGCAGTTTTCACTTGCTTATTCACTTATTGACAATTTTCACCCTTGGGTGCTTCCCAAATGTTGCTAAATTGTGTTATGCATCCATTGCCTACAAAAACTATAACGTGGATCTTAGCATGAGATACTGACTTTTAGATCCTGACATTGTCGATCGAACGCTCCATTATGCCCATCGAGTATTCTTTCTTCAAAGAAGATGCACGAAACCATAAGCTTGCATAGGAGTGAGACTATTGGTCATCTCAATAACTACAAGCCAACAAAAATTGATCCTTGATATTTGCTCTTTCCCGCGTTGCATTTAATTGGCATAGAGAGATTAGTCTTGTTGGACGGTAATTCTTTACGCATCTGCTCCAACTATGAGGTAGGGGTTGATTCACGTATAAACAACTAACCATGTTCAAATGAAAACTTTTAGGGATCAACTCCATCTTGTCATGTAGGGGCTATCAGCGTATATAGTTAGCCCTGTCTGGGAGATAGTTCTACGGACCGGCTTCATCTGCTTTGCAAGGGCGATTGACGTATATAAGAGTTAGCCCCGTATGGGTGATAAAATTTACGGATCATCCCCATCGTACGAGGTGGGGAGCAATCATTCAGTATAATATACTTTCATGTTTCTCATAGGAAGCCTACTGAAAATTTTCTTCTTATGCTTCTCGTAGGAAGCTTACTGTGAATTTTCTGCCATCTTCTCATATAAAGGCTTACTGTGAATTCTCTTCCATGCTTCTCGCAAGAAGGCATACTAGCAATTTTCTTCTAGCTTCTCGTAGGAAGGCTTTTTTGCATGCTTCTCATATGAAATCTTACTGAAAATTTACTTTCACGCTTCTAGTAGGAGCCTTACAGATATATTTCTTATACGCTTCTCGTAATAAGGTTTCTTCCATAATCTTCATAGGAGGGCTTGCTAAGAGTTCACTTCCATGCTTCTCCTAAGAAGGCTTACTGATAGTTTACTTCCATACTCCCCTAAGAAAGGCTTACTGGAATTTTACTGGATAATATACTTCCACATTACGTGTGATAGTAGTCCCCAACCATCAACAAAAGACCAACAAGACGTAGCTCTAGCAACTTATATACAACGGGTATGCTTAAAAGAGGTCGAGGAGCATTTGTCGAACATTGATTTTGAAAACAACATATAATAGTATTTGCTAGAATGTTTGAAGCGAGATTAAGGAGCATTCCGAGCAATTTTGATGTTGGGAAAATCCATATAATAGTTCGCTAGAGTGAACAATTTGTTGTAGTCTCCCATGTGAATGTTGATCCACCCTGATCGGTGATCAGTGATTGTTATTTGCTTGCCGGTATTTGCCTGCCAAAACAAGGTCTTGCTGGTAAATGTTGGTCCACTCTGTTCGGTGAGCAGTGGTTGGCACCTATCTAGCAAACAAAGTCTTGCAGCTGAACCTTAGTCTGTGAATACTACCGAATGCGTAAATCTGTGAAACTCTAACAGGTTACCAAATAGATTGTCAATGACAGGTAATGCAAAACAACTAAAAAGCAAGATGAAGAACTTTCTAGAAGAATGACCTTGATAGTGGTATCTAGATATCTCCGTAGATGAATAAAATATTTTTACCAAAGCACAGTTCGAAATCCAGTTGCAAATGATAATCAAGAGCACGTGTTCAGTCCAAACACGATCGACAACATGGCCGAATAATGCCCAGTCAAAATGAAAATAGACACGAGCAATTTGAATATAGACAGCCCAAATCTTCATTACATACCAAATAAATGATTATAAAATCATTACCCATAACAATTCCAAGTGCCACATATCCAAAGCGATGGAAGAATTTCAATGGTGGCCAAATGTTACTATACTAACAATTCCCCTTCCTAGAACAGGAGCAAAGGGCAGTGGAGCAACCCGCCGGAAGTCGCGGGGAGGACGGCTTGCTCATTGACAGCCGAAACCAAAGTCATCATGACGTCTATAAACTCTGCAACCGCATGTGGGCATGCACCTCTACGAACAACAATCCTCTCTGGTGCAATCCACTCCGGCTTCCGGTAAGGTTCCAGCTTTTCTAGCCATCAGGTAAGCAGGTAAATATCAAACGATCACCTTTCCAATTGCTTCAGCGATCAATCGTTGGATCATGGCTGTTGATGGCAATGGAGCTGCTATTGGAGTAGACCATCACCACAGGGAGATAGAAACCAAGAGTCTCCTGATCGTCAATGTCGAAAAGAAGCTTCAGCTCTTGCGGTGTCATCACAGTAGGGGGACGAGAAAGGGGTAACCCGGCGGATAGTGAATGCTGACACTAGTGGCGGAAATTAATATGAAGCCAAGCCTGGAATTGGAACCTCCAACAAAGGTCAACCTTCTGTCACTCATCGTTTGTGTAATGCCATTTTATTGGGGTTCCGCATCTTACCTTTTGCCCTGTCATACTCACAATGCTCGTTCCCACAGTCGATGTAAATGGTGAAGGGGTAACATCATATATGAGACTCACAGACTAAGACATGAAGATATCATAGACATAAATGGGGTGTTTGGAAACGCATGAATGAGACTTGTAACCACCTATTCAATTGCAGGTGTTTGGTTGAGAGAATATTTAATTATAATCGTCTGGAATAAGAATTGGATTCTTGTTATTAGAAAAATTCTGATTATCGGTAATCTCCACTGGAATAGGACTAGGGAAATCCACCTGACTCATCACTACTATAAAAAACCCTAAGATAATATGGGATGGTGAGGGAAAAAAAATATTACACTAACTAGCGAATTAAGCTTTTGTCCTTTTTAATTTAAGCCAAATATTTGTGTTTGCTTTTTAGGATTTCATTATTTAAGCTAAATATTTGTGTTTGTTTTTTAGGATTTCATTATTTTATACCGATTGTTGTTGATGTTTGTGAGATCCCAAAGCTATTTGTGTTGATTACCCACGTATCGGTCGACGATAGTCGCACTGTTGTGATGTTTAGGACTGGATTCCAGCTAGGTTTGGGCTCAGATTTAGCCCGATTGGTCGACCGATAGTCCGATCAGTCGACCAAAACTGAAAGAAGATGGATTTGTGTTCTCTGTATAAGAATCGGTCGACCGATACTACAAAGAGTTAGATAAAGGTTTTATTATATGTATTCCTTGGCTCGAGCCATAGATACTCGTAGAACTGCGAGGGACCGATGAGAGAGATCGGTTCGCATGAGTTCTGTGAGGAGCTATGATCGGTTAAGCGTTGGAGGTCATCTTTCTCACGACTGAAAACGTGAGAACCGTTGCTCGAATATTCTTTTTTTTTTCCTTTTTTTTTGTTGGGAGCGTTTTTTTAAAAGAATGTTTTGTTAACACTTCCGCATTTATTGATCGTATTTTGGCATATTATTAGCGTTCCGGAATTTGGGTCGCTACAATGTTTACACACAATGCTCTATTTTGGTGGTATAATGAATGATTGCAGCCATAGTTGTTAAAGGCGCGCGCCTTTTAAAATTAAGCTAGCGGCAACCCAAAAAGCGGAGAGAAGAGCGAAAAGAGGTTCACCTGAATTCTAAACTATCGGCAACAATGTCTTATGAATTTATATTAACTTATCGATAACAGTGCTGTTGAAGGCGTACCTAGGCGCATTGGAGGCATTTGTGCCCGCCTAGATCCGAGGCGGGCGGGCGTGCAAGAAGCGCCGCCTATGCCCAGGCGCGCCTCTTGCAATTCATAGTTTAAAAAGAAGTCCCCTTCCCAAAAAAAATCATAGCTCAGTAGACGCACAGAAGGAGGAGAGAAGGAGAAGAAGAAGAAAACCTAAATAAGAAGAAGCTTTTTTTCTAACTTGTTGCTGCTTTTTTGCAGCTTTATTTTTTAGACAATTTAGCCATTGACGTTTGCAGGCCGAAAAAGCAAATGAAGTGACTGCAATTATAGATATATAGCTATAAATTCAATACCATAATATAGTTCTAAAATAGTACCATAATACTAGGATAATAATACCTAAAATTATTCATTTCTCAACCTAATTCAATTTAGTTATTCTTGCAAGTTGCTATTTATAAATCTTTAACTCTAAATTAGCTAATTTTATATTAAGTGTGTCAAATTTATGTTTGTTAAATATATATTTTATTCAAAAAAAAAACTACGCCTCACGTTTATAAGGCCCGTGCCTTGCCCCACGCCTTGCGCCTAGGCTCCAAAACCATCCTTGCGCCTCAGTGTGCCTTGCGCCTTTGACAACATTGATTTCAGCTTCTGCTAATCCGATTCATTTTGTTACAATAAAAACTAAAATTGTTAATTGGAATATAATTATGATTCCTTAATTTTTATATTACAAAAATATAATAATTGCAATTCGATTCCGATCCACGATATATCAACGTTATACAACTTTTGGTCGTTCCAATTCCAATTATAATGGGCTTCTAATGCCCATTATAATCCTGACTTACCAACTAAACGTCACCAAACAGCAAGACATATAGATTTTCACGTGTTTCAGGCAAATGCCTAAGTCCACAGACAAATACAGGAGTGTTTCACCATAACGCATCCCAGAGTGCAAGTAATTCGGTTCCCTTCAAGTTGGGGTTGGCTAGCCAAATAGACATGAATGGCCATCAATAACCCAGGTAAGACCAATTGTAACTTCCATGAGATATTATTTACGGCATTGGACATGAGACCATTGAGCTTCTCCAAGTGTAATACGTCAAATTCTCACCTAACCCAAAAATGTTGAGTTCTTGTACTGACGCCATCATGAGACCCAACTAGTACTCTATCCAACTGGACTAGATATGCTCAATACGGGAGACTGGGGAGCGTAGCATCTCAACCCAGCACTTGTCACACACATCTCGTCATGCTCAACTATGCACCCCTAAGAAATACCTTGAAAGGTGCTCTTCAGTAGAAGATTTACATAATTACATAATTACCATTCGCTTAAGAAGTTCAAAGAATTCAGAGAATCTACAGTAATTCATGTCACAAAGCTGTCTAGGTTGAAAAGAAAAGAATAGAAATCTAGTGAAAAAATAAACAAGTACCAGCGCAAGACATGTAGGAAAGAGCGGCTAGCGCGCCGCGCTTGGTCATGGGAGACCCCTTGAAGATGCTCTCGTCTCCGGCGCTGATGCCACGTGGCGGGGGTCTGAGATGGGGAGCAACATCCTCTTCTCCGCAGCCGCCGGAGCCATTGTTAATCAATGATATTTTGATGATGTACTCCGCTGATCAACGGCGGCGGCACCCGATTTCGCCGCTTCCGAAAGCCCCGAGAGTTTTCTTTTTTAAAAATAAAAATAGAAAGCAGAGAAATGGCAAGATACGGGTGAAGCACACGGCCTCGTCGTGATCTTTGCTTCGTTTTTGGGAGTTTATATATATTATATATATATATATATATATATATATATGCACGCGCGCACGCGCTAATCTTCACTTGACAGAAACGCAGTTCGCTCCTGTCAACTCCGGAGCTGTCAGATTCGGCGATCCAAGAGCTTAAAACGGCGCGTATTTTGGAAGAGTTCGGATCGTATTTTCGACGGTTGCGGAGTCGACAGGAACGAACTGCACTCCTCTCTATATATATATATTATAATATCGCATTATGATTATTTTTAATTAAAATTATCATTAATAAATAAATGCCCACTAATTTCCCAATTTTTACATGTACCATGCTGGCTTACTGTGGAATGAGCAAATTGTGACATCTGCATAATCGATCACCAGGTATAACAGTCTAACCGCGTAGAAAAATAACCAAAAAAAAAAATAAAGAAAAATAGCCAAAGAAAAGCCCAATTGATAATCCATTGCTTCCGTAATATTCGGCATCGTCTGTAACTCTGATCCATTCATAAGTTATAGTCACCAATATCTGTGAATAATTCATTTAGAATTTTACATCACCTTGATTGAAATTACAGAAAGCGATATATAAAGCGACGGCCGACAAATTTAGTTGAAAATATCCCATATTCTTATTTGTTATCAGTGAAAGATAATTCTAACCTAAAACATTCTAGTTTGGCTAAATTGTTGTACTAATCAAATCACTCCAAAGAAGAACACTGCTAAAAGCACTTTCATTTTCAACCAAAGTTGCTATGATTCTGACATCACTCTGTTTACGGATTTCGTATTTGACCTTTCTATCAGCCAAATAGTAATGATTTAATTTAGATAAAATTATATACCAGCCTCTAGAAAAAAATGCTGTACTTTATCGCTTATTATATTAAAAAGATTTCAAAATATCTCTAAATTAATATTTTAAAACTCGGTTAAAAAAAAAAAAACTTTATACTACTATTTAATTTTTTTTTTAAAAATAAATACAAAATTTATTTATTTTTTTTAATTTTTTAAAAAATATTTATATATATTTTCATCTAATTTGTAAATCTTTTAGGAGTTTATTTGTCAAGATTTTATGAAGCAATATTTTTCTTCGAAAAACACCTAAGGCCATGTTTGGTACCCCACTAAGGTTACCATATACCTAGGTAATACTCTTACCTGGATAACAAAAAAATTTCCGGGGTAAAGGATACCCTTATTTGGACAGTGAATAACTAATAACCCCCCCACACATACATACACAAAATTAAAAAAAAAAAAAAACCAAATCGGTGTCCGCCGCCGCCGCCGCCGAAGTCACCAGCGATCGAGCTCCGCCGCCGGTTAGATCGAGTTGAGCGCGGACGAGATCTGGTGGAGACCGGGGTTGAGCGCGGACGAGATGTCGGACGAAATCGACGAGATTGGGGCTGCAGCGACTAGACCGGGGCTGCCGCGCCGAGATCTGGTGGAGGGCGGCGAGATCGGCGCGAGCGAGGGAGAAGAGCTCGACAACGGTGACAACGGCTGAGAGAGAAAAACAAGAGACCGGGGCTGCGGTGAGATCTAGAGTGAGAGAGGGAGAGCTGCGGCGGCGGGAACGAAATCTGGGGTGGGAGAGAGAGAGAGAGCTGGCGATGATCTGGAGTGAGAGTGGGATACGAGATAGAGAGAGGGAACCGGTGACGAGGGAGCTGGAGTGAGAGAGAGAGAGATGGAGAGGAGAGAGAGCTGTAGTGAGAGAGAAAGAGAGAGATGGAGAGGCGAGAGAGGTGGGTAACATGCTACCCACCTCTCACGGTGGGTAGCGCGTTACCCCCTTTTGGGGTAATGTGTTACCCCCGGTAACACATTACCCTCAATCCAAACGGGGGTAGAAGGCCGGTAACCGTTACCCTGGTAACGGTTACCATCCCTCTACCCCCACTCCAAACACGCCCTTAGAAAAAGCAACATTGTTTGAACTATATATATATATATATATATATATAATTTTTCCCCTACGCCTTAAAATAGTGTTAGGCGCTGAAACAATTTGTGCATTACAATATACATTTACATTATTATTATTATCAGAATGTTTACAACTTTTATAATAGAAAATATATAAGCACAAGAACAACACCATAACCCTTCTTTGGTAATTGGTAGTCATCTACACCAGAAACTGACGAACAACAAAACAGGAAAATCTACGCTATTTTACAACTTGTTTGAATCCTCACTCCATTTCTTCTTCCTCACAATTAAAACTCTCTCATCGCCCGAAGAAAGAGCATCAGCTTTTGGCTCTACCTCCGACAACCACTCATCCCATCTCAAGGCATTTAAATATCGACGAACGTAGGTTATGACAGAAACCTTGTCCCTGATAATCGCAAATCCAAGAGGTCGTAGCATCCTGTCCATCTCAATCAGCAGATCCTCTAAACTGCACCCCTGCTTCTCGACAATATCAGAGAACAAAAGCCACGCATGCAGCAGATCGTAGGTGCGTGGGTATGTTGAAAATGATTCGCACCTTGAAGAATAAAAACAACAAATATGTTAAAAGTCACCTCAATAACAATGTAAGGAGAAAACAATAAATTATTATGTCGTGAAGACCAAGGTTTTTTGTGAGCGGAGCCAAATTTCGGTAAACTCAGATACCGGCACGTGCCGACCATACCGTGCCGATATATATTTATTTATTATTTTTTTTAAAAAAAAATAAAAAATTAATTAAAAAATTTAAATATAAGATTTTTAGACATGTGCTGTGCCGGTTCGTGCCTTGCCGACAACTGCCGGAACAGACACGTGCCACCCGCACGGGCTGTGCCAACCGGCATCGAAAACCATGGTGAAGACGATGGTGCAAATACACCGGGGGTTTGGCACTATTCGATCAGAATTAACAGTAAACCTAAGATAAGCCCTAGTCTGTAATATTTTTTTACAATGCAACGTTAGATTCCACAATTCGCTGCCAGGATTGCTTTTTATCCAAGAGAAAGGCCCATCCGAAGTTGGAAGGTAAAGAAGTATAAACTAACAACAAGACTAGACGAGCCACTAAACAGTCCTGCATATGACTAAAAACCTACTTATAAAATATACGGTCTACCAGCAGAATTGAAAAATCAGATTCAATGAATTTGGAAAAACTAGTAGATATCTGAAAGCACTTCTTCCAAGGCAGTAATTGTAAACTTCTTCACAAACCTAGACGAGCCACTGAACAGTGCTCATACGAATAAAAACCTAGAAACAACAAGGACAATAAGTACAACTTAGTGATAAGTCCCGCCGGAGAAGGATCTGAATAGGGTAAGACATAAGCAACCATTCTCCGGATGAGGCTGTCTCTGCTGGAACCCCAGCCTAGAAATTCAACACCCAAACACACAAGCACACAATCCCAAAAGTCCCCAAAATAAGGTTATAAACCGATCAAACCAAAACAAGCAAAGGAAGTTGCACACAAGTAAGCTTAAAAGAGCACCACAACAACAACACATGAGTACCAAAAAAAAAACAGTGGCACTAACACGAATCTTCGCCGCCGCTTGGCTCGATCGCAGTTAAGTGTTAACCAAGTTCTAAATAGGTAAAATCCTGTTGTACTGTTTCTCCTGAACTCTTATTTGGCCTTCATGTTTTTTTTTTCATTATTTAATACTTCAATCTTCTAAGGGATGCAGTTACTGGTCTCTGCCTCACATGACAAAAATCATAAATGTATTGTCCTCATCTTTGCCTTCAGTAGAATTCACATCGAGTTTTTATCTTATCACCTCATGCCTGATCCTATACCTGATAGAGTGACTACAAACTAAGCAGCATCCTCCTCGATCATTCGATCCCCACCATCGGTTGGATATGCCGACGTTTAACCGGCCAACATTTGGTACCAGCCAATATAGCAGTCATATAGTGGTACGGCAATATTTTCTGTTAGTAGAGAGGGGAACTTTCTATTGCACAGAATTTCTAACGCAATTTTCACTTTACCATCCTGCTTTGATTCAATGGCTGACATCTTTATCTATTTTTTTATTTTCCGGCAAAATAAAACCCAAGTACTTGAAACCTACCTTTCGTGGAATAATTTTTGCTCCCAACTCAAATTTGCCGTGCTAACAAAAGTTGAACTTACTTTCTATCTATTCGATTTATATCCTACATACTCAAGTTTGGCCCTACTTAGCCTACAATCCATCGACTTCAATGTCGTCCTCTATTCTCCGACATTGCATAAATCACTTTGTCTGTATTATCAAGCACAATGCCATCCACGAATAGCACGCACCAGGAAAGATCATCTTGAATTTGTCTTTTCAATTCAAGAATAATTAAGATAAATAAAAAATGGCTCAGAGCTAAACCTTGGTAAAGGGCGAATGAAAATATCGAAAGCTTCTGAAATCTCTCTGATCATCCAGTGTATGTGACAGGTTCTCATACATATTTAGGATGGGTTTAAGGTAGGCGATGAAGATTCTATTTGAACACCTCTTTAGGAACCCCTATTATATGCTCTTTCCAAATCATGCAGGTCTTTTTGTCTCTCATGTAAGACTCGATAATGCTTCTAGGAAAGTGGATCGCTTCTGTGGTCGACCATCCCGTCATAATGCCAAACTAGTTCTTGAAACCCCAACCGACTTAGTCTCCTCTCTATTAAACCTACCCAAAATTTTTTGTGACTTATTAGTTTAAATTTATAAGATTGTTAGAACAAATTTGTATGTAGTCTTTGTTCTTATAAATAGGTATAAGATTGCTCTTCCTCCACTCTTCTACATTCTCTCAATCGGTAAACTTTTGCTAAACAATAGCCTGCCGACATTTCTTTTCCCTCGACATTTCTAAACTTCAATAGCATACTATCCGGCCCAAATGGTTTTTCCCCTCCACATCTTACTCAAAGCCTCAACACTTTCTATTTGTTGATTCATCTATAGTATATACAGTTCCGAGACTTATCCGAATCCTGTAGGTCATCCAAGCAAACATACGAGTCTCCGATCTCAATGAAAAGCTCAAAAAGTATCTCTTCCAAGGTTTAAGGTGTCGTCTCGTACCGCGTTTCGGTAAATCCCAAACTCGAGATGTGCCGAGCTTGCCGGTGATGTCGTGTCGATGTATAGTTAGTTGTTATTTTTAAAAATAACAATACAAATTTAAAATTAATTTAGAAATTCAAATATAAGATTTTTTGGCATATGTCGTGCTAGTTTCTGCCAACAACTGCCAACAGGCACCTGCTGTCCGGCACAGTTTATACGACTCCTAAAACCATGCGCCTTTCTTTATTTTACTTATCAAATACCAATAACTAACCGTCCTTCCTCATGATACGATTAACTCAGTTCAAATCCGTAGTTTTCCTCTCTCTTGCCTTCGATAATGAAGCTTTTTTCCCTCCTTAGCATCTAGCTTTCTATAAAATTCATCCAAGGCATAGTTTTGTATTAAAAAAAAAACTCCCAAGTGGAATCAAAATGTCAGATTTAGATTTATAGAAATATTACTAGATAGATAGGAAAGCACTTCTTCCATTGATTTATAAGAGAAGTAAGAAAATACCAATATTCCTAGAGTGATCAGATCAAATGAACCAAGGGCCTTACACTCAAATAAACCGCATTTAGCCTTGCTTACATCCCTAGATAAACTAACACGAACGCTCATGTTGGCCTTAGCTGAGCAAAGCGAGCCCATTTTGATGTAACTTCAACCAATAAAAGAGCCAATAAACATGTTTTTAAAATACTCATAACAAAACTTGAATTAGCATACCAGTCATTGATGGTTCCAATTAGACCTCTATCATATATGATCTTCAACTTGCTTGATTCACTAACAGGAACAACATTCATAACCCAAACGTCTTTATCTGAAAGAGCTGCTGCAAACCCTCCAAGGCTTGCTCGCATATCCATCACATTTCTAATAGTATTCTTTTCTATCTCAGATTTTATCTGCTTCCAATACTGAGATACTCGTGAGCGCCAAATCTCCTGCTCTTAGAAATTTTAGATTGGTTAGAATGACAACTATGAAAAAAAAAATGGTTATACACTTGCTGCACTAACATTATCTTCGTTAAATATTTCAGCACTGATACCAAGTTCCTCTAAACGAGGTGGTGGAGTGATAAGCCGTCGTGGCCAGGGCTCAAGCTCACTTCCCTTTGCCTTGTGCATCCCTGTTTACCAGGAAACATGTAAAGAATTAATAGAATACAAAAGACCTAGCTGATGCAAAATAGACAACATATCCGAGAAAGTAACATATTCAAGAAAGTAGAGATGTAAAACTATACGATTAGCATGCATTATATTTCAAACTCACTCATAAATATCGAGGTTACTCCTAAGTGTATGATCCTATCCTTCACAATTTCCAAGACGGCTATGACTGAACATCATCAATTGTTTCTTTGTTACTCTTTTGTACCCGCAGAGTATCATGAGCATATGAAATTTTCTTTGACCCCTTTATTTGTCCTGAGTGGGGGGTTATTGTTTTATGTAACTCTATGATAATCATGTCAAATATCATGTATGTATATGCATATGTGTGTGTGTGTGTGTGCATGTGTGTGTATTGTGCATTAGGACGCTTGCATGAGGGGTTGGTTGGTGAAGTGACATGTTACTAGGTATTAATTGCATTAGATGCGTGGCGCCATGAACTTGTTATTGCTTATAATTTTGTAAAGTTGACTTTAACAAGAATACTCCTAGAAGGTTGTCTCTATGGAGGCCGTTGAGACTAAGACATCCTTGGATCCTGGAAGCTTCTAGTACAATGGAACCTATCTCGCGGCCGGATGTAAGGGAACAAATATTTGTAAGCCCACTACAATAGTTTTACCACTTTTTTCCAATTGTTGGTTCGCTTGCCCAATAGTGTCTAATGGAAAAAAAAACCTTGACGTATTCTCCATTTATTTGCCTTGTTGAATGAAAGCTGAATTGTTTAGTTGTTTGATTTGTTCCTTTCATATATGGTAGCATAGCTTGCACTCAATTGCTTTCAACAAATTGCCTGTTATTATTAATTTTGTGCTTGTTTATAGCGGTAACTCATCCGAGATGTTATACGTCTCAGTTTCAAGAAATGAGAAAGGAAAAGCTAGAATATGCTTAACAGCTTGTTTACTATACTATAAGTTGGAAAGTAATGGTGAGACACTAAATTGCCAGGTAGTTATATATAATGAGTTTGGAAAACTATGTCCACAAGCATCTGACTGAGGACCTTGTTCGCATTAAAGAGTATGGTTTGTTTCTTCTGTATACAACTTTTGCAGAATAAGTTTCACAGATCAAGCTCGTGGTCTTCTAGTAGTTATGAATTTGGATTTTTGGTTTGTTTTGTTGTTCGGATTTTGTATTCTTTGTACTCCGTAAACTGTTTAGTTGTAGATGAGATTATTAGAACTTTCTAGTCTTTTTGTGAATGTATCTGGTTGAATGCAATTGTTTGGTTATGGGGCATCTAGCTCCTTTTTCAGTATTGATAATTTGATATGAATGTCTAGAACCATCACATTAGGTGTGCTTTCTTTTATATATGTGGAAGGCTCTGCCAAAAAATATATTAAAACATAGTTGATTGTTTTCAAAGCTTCTGCTGGATATATTAAGAAAATGAGTTCACTTTTTAAGTATTCTATTTGAATCTTTTTATAATCTTTGTTTCTGGCTGATTTTACCAAAAGAATGGATTTATTTTTGACCTCTTCATTTAGTTTGAGAAGTTCATTTTCTTTTAGCCACTGCGATTAAAGAAATGCTCTTCATATTTAATTTGAAAGTTAAACCTCGAAAGCTCATGTGAACCGCATAAATGTCAGACCTTATTTTTCCTACTTGGTCAGCAAACCATTTTATAAATACAAATTTTATTCCTTAATTTGTTACAAAAAGAGGCCCAAAGGGCACATCTGAAAAAACTTGGTAGTAATGATGAAATTCAACTTTCAAGGCCAAAAAAACAGGGGAAAAAAAGAAAAGAAAATTTACTGTAGTAAAACATACAAGCAACCATAATTTCTTAATGTGAGGGCATATACAAAATCATACATTAGTGCCAGATATTAAGCTATGGGTTTGCTCACCATTAAGAAAGAACAATATACCTAGTGCAGACTAATGCAAAGCCCATTAAACAAATTCCAGATAAGGAAACATCATATATGTGAATAACTGTAAAATCAATCAAATAGTACAAGTACTATATTAGATAGCCAAAGGCTATTTTAAAAGCCATATGCACCTAAATTTGGGCCTGGTATTGATCCCATTTTGTAGCAGCAGAAGTGGGTACATTTTCAAACGCATTTAGTCAGCTCCTTAGGTTTTCTTAATGTTTGGTGTCTTAGTGTTAAGCGCAAAGAGCAAAATGATTATAAGAAGAGCACCTAGGGTTGCTTCCAGAATTGTAGAGCGAGCAAGGAAGTGTCAAACAAATTCGATAACAACCGTAAGGAATAGTTAAATTCTTATTTATATACCAGTGAAGCAACAATGCTTAAGGTTTTTCTCCCGAAAAACACAATGCTTTATGTTGAAGAGTTCAACATACCCTAGAAACTTAAGACTGCCAGTTCAGTCGTTTGCTACAGAAGTTTGCTTTGTCCTGGATTTTCATGATAGTCGCTTTCATTCATATAGCTTGGAACATAAGTCACTTGTTCTTTCTCTAACTAATTTAGAAAATTCAGACCAATTAGAGAGCTGATTTAGCCTCTCTGACCTATACTAAATTGTCTTTAAGAATCTGTCATGGCCCAAGTATAGTTTGGAAGTGTTTTAAAGAGCCCCAACTAGCTAAACTTATTCCAAAGTTACAGAAACAAACCCTGGTAAAAGATACGTTTAAGTTTATGAGTAAAGAATGCTTCTTCAAGATTGTGGGTCCTTAGTTGACTTTGAAAGTTTTAAGGATTAATAAGGGATAGTTCTATAGAGCTCCAGCACTAGAATGGGACATTCAAAATATGACCCTAAAATCTTTGATTTGATAAATTTGTCAATGCCAAGAATATACATTTCTTGAAAACTAGTCTTTCAAATTCTAATGCACCAACAATGGCTAAATAGGGTCTACAAAATTCTTTGATAGCAATGGCAACATGTACACAGCAGTAAGTGGGCTTCTAGTAAGTAAGAGAATTCAAAACCATACTATCCTCAAACAAAGCACTTGGAGAATAAAAGCAACCATGGTCAATGCAGCATAGAACTTAATGGAATGTGCTTGACAGTTTCTTAAAAGCCTCAGCACTGGAGCTCAAATTGAGCAAAGAGACAAAACAGAGTAATAGGGATTAGGCTATAAATTAATATGTTATTACCCTAGATAATGGAAAATGTTTTCTAAATCAAAATCTATATAACAGATCATTAGTTTATAGTTCATTGCACCAGAACTAGTCTATCATCGACAATGTCCAATCATTTAATAGTCAGTAATAAATCTGCTCTTTGCACATAATGAAGACCTTCAATTCTAAATCTGAGTGTACTTACAACAAAATAAAACAATCTTCTGCTAACAAGTTGGCAACACAGCATCCAATGAAAACAAAATTACAAATGAAAATCAACTGAATCAAGTATTAGCTAACTTACTCTGAGAGTATGGTGTGATACATGCTTTCATGGGAAAATTCCACGCAAAATCAGGGTCCTCAGTTGGTTCACATAATCGTGGAAGAGTCCCCGAAGTCCTCTTCATATAGCATGCATTAGTTGAAGGTTTAACCCATATTACAGTCTGATTCATTTTAGAAGCCACCCTCCAGCACATCCTCTGAAGAAGATCACTCATTGCACCCCATATCCTTCTATTCTTCTCATCATTAGCATAAGCCTCAGGGGAAGAGTAAACAAAATATCCACCTGGTCTCAGCAACCTATCCAACTCAAGCAATAAGATTCCATCTCTCTGGAGCCAATCTATCCTACACCGTGAACAATGTGCCAGTTCAAACGAATGGCTAGGATATGGCAACCGTTTTTGTTCCTAACACACCAAGCATTGATGGAATACCCCGTTCTAGAGCAAACTGTATCTGGTTCTCATGGACATCATTTGGAGCTAGTGACATAGTGATTATGTTCAAAGGGAGGAGATATGCACCGAAACTTGCAACACCACAACCAACATCAAGCACATTTCGTACGTTCCCTCCATTATTAAGCTTATCGATCGGAAATTTAAGCATCTAATTCATAACAAGAAAGCTAATTACCAAACCAAGCACTAAAAATGATAATAAGATTAATGCAATGAAAATTGACATACTTGTGCAATATGGGTAAATACTTGTCCGCGCCTTTATGGAAGTGAGTTCCACCGCCAGGAAAGTTGATCTTATCACCATTTACAACCATCCAATGTTGGTCAGATTTCACGCTCGCGAGATGCGTGTGCGGTATGTTGGCCTTCCATACCTCATCCCTACTCTTTGGCCACTTAATAGGTATCTTTAACAACAATAAAAAAATAAAAACATACAAATTAAAATTACTGAAAAATCTACAATATATTCAAATATATGTATATGAAATGATACTTGCTCGGTAGCCCGGGGCGGAGGGATTAGGCAGTTGTAACGGCGGTGCAAGGGTGGGCAGTGGCGCTCGTAATGCTCCATTAGAGCGAGGTTAGGCTTGAGTTTGAGCTGATAGATTAGATTCCGATCCAGGCAAGGGATCAACTCCGAATAATTCTTGTCACATACCTAAATTTAATCATCATTCATGTCAGAATTCTGAAAATCAATTAAAACTATCCATTTCATACCACCAATCAAACTACATCAATCTATAAAAAAGAGGTACTGTAAACAGTAAATCATCTACGTCAGACATGATGAGCATGAAAACGTGAAATTATGTTATTTAAAAATCATTTTAGTAAGAGGACATTATTAAAAAAAATTAAAAAGAAGTGAAAGACTAGTAAGAGCATTGGATAAACTATAATCAAACACAGAGGTTGAACATAAAATGGATGGACATAAAATATTATACAGTTTCTAAATTTTTGCAGGTGAAATAGGCACATGCTTATGTCATTCACTATAAAAAAGGTTCAACTAACTATCGCTCTTAGTACCACTTCTATAAACAACACTAAAGTTTTAAAGCTTAAGTTCAATTTTCTGCAATAGCTACAACTGTTGTAAGAAAAATTATAAATAAGGTAAGACAAAGAGCGACAGGTAGAGCGACAGAGAAAGTAATAAAACAATTGTAGTTAAAACTGCGATGTGAAATTGAGAGAATACAGGGATGGATTTGAGAAAGAGATTAGCAACGCCAGAGTCTCCAGTGTCGGAGTTGGAGATGGTGATGAAAGGGGCACGGCGATCGTCGTCGCGAAGGAGATATGGAGCAAAGGAGGAGCCATTATAGAGGCAGAGAAGTCCGAGGAGGATAAGAAATCCGACGAGCGCCCATGAGAAGTAGCGAATCTTCAGTATCGCCGCCGCCGCAGACGACATCGTCAGAGACGCCGGAGCAGAACCAGCTGCCACCGGCCGCCGCCGCCACTAGCCGGCGATTGAGGATGTGTACTTGAGGATGGTTTCTTCGGCAACTCCGAGACAGAGGTAAAGCATCTATCAAATCTCCATGTACCACCGCTATCGAGTACCCTACTTTACTGAGTGCGATGCGATCCGACTGAGGGTCTGTGACAAGTGCGAGCGATGAAATTGAGATGGAACACCAACCGTCGGATTTGTGATCATGAATGGTTTATGCGTGGTTCAGAGCCGTCGCCCGTCTAAAAACGTTAATCCGCTCCATAGTCAAATCTGAGTATCAAATTTGACTTTTGTAATCGGAAAGGCATTGGCACTAAAATAGGATTTGCCAGTAATGCTATTGGGCCGAAGTTAACTCGAAAAATAGTTTGATATGATTTTCTGCAATTTCGAGGAATAAAAAATATCATACGGACTATTTTCGGTCTATTTTATCAGACACAATAGCTTTTTTCTTATATAAAATAGCTCATAGGTAGGCTCAACATGATCTATCTAATAATGAATTGACACAGTAGGTTGTTCTATTTGCAGACTGACATCATATATGTTTCCCTATAAGGACATACATCCAAGTGCGCCCACACGATAAAAAAGTGCCAAACAGTCAGATAGTTATCCGTCCTGACATCTAGCTCGCTACAGAGAGAAACAATCGTGAGTGGACGGCACAATCATAAGATGAGTGGTCAACATGGAGCTCTACAATGACCCGACCCTCTTACTTCCCTTTTTTATCACGCTATTTTCGTTAAACCTGTACCAAAGTCGGAGGAGGCTACAAATATGAGACAAGAACACACCGTAAAAAAAAAAAATGGACGGAGGAGAAACCAAGAGAGACAACGCATATATCTATAGAGAAATTAAAAGGATTGAGAGATATTAATCTTTGAAAATCTTAAGTTCAGTCTGAAAAGTCTCCCTATTGTCTTCTTACTTAGTACACCCACCAATCTATGTAATTACTATTTATAAAGTTCTTATTTATTTCTGACCAAAAAAAAAAAAAAACTTCTTATTTATTACTCAAGTGGACAAAGATCGATAGACGATGGAACCCGCAAAGTCTGTCTCCACCTCCCATTTGTTGCTTTGATCGCATATAGTCTTCTTGTTCTTCATCATTTCTGCACACAATTGATGCCATTTTTCTACATGAAGAACTTGCGTTTGCCAAGCCATTAGAAGCACTTGTATTCTCCAATTTGCTGTACATATCATACATTGTGAATTAGATTATGCTTGAAAATCAAAGATATTTGATGACAATATTCAGAGAAAGTAATGACAGTATTCAACTTTTGATGAAAATATATCTAAAATATGAAGAAGAAATACCATTGGTTGGTCATGTTGCATTTGAGCATGGTTCTGAGATGAAATATTTGTTCCAACTCCTTTAGTGTATTGTTGTTGCTAATAGGAGGTGCTAGAATCAGCGGAATCTATAATTTCTGAAGGAGTTTTGTGTATTTTTGTAATCTGGTAGCGATAGAAAACTAAATCAGCATTGAAAGCTTGCCCTGTAGATGGAGAATTGAAAATCTCGCGAGAGTTCAAAAATCACATTTGGGAGAGAAGGAAAGGCGGTACGCTAGCTTAAAGAGGCGAGTCGCCGATGAGGTACCCGGAGGGTGGAGGATACAGTGGTAAGAAGCGAGGAGCCACCGGGTTGGCCGGTCCATAGAGATGGCAGTGGCAGGAGAAATGGAAGGATGGAGCTCAAGTTGGGGCACTAGTATGAGGTCAAGCTCAAGCTTGATTTTAGTGAAGATGACACGCTCATTTATAAATATTTTTTCAAAAAATTTTCAACATAAAAATTTTAGAATTTATTAGAAATCAACGACTTTTATTTTAGAAAGATTTTTTTTTTAAATATTTTTAGATATACGTTTTAAATGAATATTCAAAAAATATTTTTTAAAAAAATTTCGACTTTGTAAAAAAATTTTAGCAATAGACTTTCAACATGAAAAATTGTATCTAACTACAATATTCAATTTTATCCTTTAAAAAAAAAAAATCTAAATATATGTATTATACGTTCAAATATATACCTAATCTCGATTTTTTTTCGTTTTTAGAATCGTTAATAATTCCGAATGCTAAAAACTAGAAGTATTTGTACTTATCATATGAATATAAAAATTACAACATAACGAGTATTTATATTATTTTTATATATAATGACTTATATTTAGCAGTAACTGTAAGTGAACAACGTGACCGCAGCAATTCACGGATACAAACAAAAAAGCTTGTTTTATCTATTTTTTTCGAGCTCAGCGGTGGCGTCCTTCCTCTCTCTTCTTTCCTGATCCTTATACAGGTTGGCCTATAGCTTTCTCGCCACCGTCACCGACCGCGCACCACTCCTGCCACCACCCTACAGTCAATCGCCGTCGATATCCAGCGTACAACTATTTACTTCATGTTTGGTTTGGGGGTAGGGGTAGTAGTTACATGGGTAAAGCACTTACTCGGGTAACAGGCCTGTAACGTCTACTCTTGTTTGGTTTGCAGGTAATGGTTACACGAGTAACACTTATCCGTGTTTGGTTTGAATGAAACAGTTACACTGGTAAATTATAAATAATAATAAAATATGAATATAAATTATAAATAAATACTAAAAATATTAAATAAAATATTAAATTAAAAGTTAGATAAAAAATTTAAAGAAAATAAATTATTAAATAAAAATTTAAAATTAAAAAAAAAATAAAAAACTATAATAACATAATATATAAAATATAAAATAGAATAAATATTAAGAGAGAGAGAGAGAGGGGGGAATATAAAAAATAAATATTAAATAAAAAAATAAATAATATTAAATAATATATTTATAGAAATATATTAAATAAATAAAAATATTAATAGTAATAATAATTATAAAATATTAAATAATAATAATAATTATAAATATTAAATAATAATATTATAAATTATTAATAACTATATTAAATAATAATAATAATAATTAAATAATTATAAAATATTAAATAATAATAATAATTATAAATATTAAATAATAATATTATAAATTATTAATAACTATATTAAATAATAATAATAATAATTAAATAATTATAAAATATTAAATTAAAAGTTAGATAAAAAATTTAAAGAAAATAAATTATTAAATAAAATTTTAAAATTTTAAAAAAAAATAAAAAACTATAATAACATAATATATAAAATATAAAAGAATAAATATCAAGAGAGAGAGAGGGGAGAAGTTACCATGGTAACTTGGTACCCACCTATTTAGGTGGGTACCAAGTTACCCCTTTTTGGAGGGAATTGTTACCCACGGGTAACAATTCTCCCCGCACCAAACGTGGATAATAGGGTGGTAAATGTTACCCGAGTAACACTTACCACCCCTTTACTCACGAACCAAACATGACAAATATTAATATCATTATAAAAAAGAAAAGTCATAACAAATTTAAAAATCGCATTAAAATATGCATAAACATACAATTCATATATACTGAGATAATTTTAGGAAACCTTTAAATATTAAAATTGTAGATTCTGATAAGATCTAAAATTTTCATGTTTAATTTTTTTTAAAAAATATTTTTAAATGAATATTTTTTTATCCGAACTTTTAACGAATTTAAAGAAATAAAAAAAATTGTTTTTTGAATTTTTTTTTAACTTCAAATTTATACATTTAAAATCGTATTTCGGTAAGCATAAACACAAAATATATATTTAGATATAAATTTTTTTTAAAAAAAATTCAATATAAAAATTGTAGAGTCTGATAGTATCTACAACTTTCATGTTTAAAAATTATTGAAAAAATACTTTTAATAAAGTGTTTTCGGACTTTTCAGAATACTTAATGGATTCAAAACAAAATAAAATTTTATTTCGGTATAAACAAACGTATAAATATATATCTAGAAATATTTTTTGAAAAAATATTCAACCTAAAAACTGTAAATTATGATGATCTCTATAACTTTTATATTGAAAATTTTTTGAAAAAATATTTTCAAATTAGTATTTTGATGGTCCGAAATCTTAACAGATTTAAAACAAAAATAATTTTAACGAATTTAAAACAAAATAAAATCGTATCTCCGTTAGCAAAAATGTATAAAATATATATGCAAAGATAATTTTTCAAAAAACTTTCAATAAAAAAATTATAGATTATAATGAGATCTACAACTTTCATGTTGAACATTAATAAAAAAAAAAAATTTTAAATGAGAGTTTTCTGATTTTCTAAATACTTAATGGATATAAAACGAGATAATATCGTATTTCGGTACGATTAGACGTATAAAATATGTATCTAGAGATATTTTTTGAAAAAATTTTTAACATAAAAATCATAAATTTTGATGAGATTTATAATTTTTATGTTGAAAATTTTTCGGAAAAAATATTTTTAAATGAGTGTTTTGGAGGTGCGAAATCTTAATGGATTTAAAATACTTTTAAAAATCAGCCCGTACAGTGTGTACAGTAGAGGCGGTGAAATTGAGCCAAGTTTGCGTTTAAACCCAAACCGTTTTTAAAATTGCGTTTTAACCTGCTAAATTTCGGACCTCCGAAACACCTATTTAGAAGCGTCTTCTCAGAAAACTTAAAACACAAAAGTTGTAGCTCTCATCGAGATCTACGACTTTTATGTTGAAAGTTTTTTGAGAAGACGCTTAGAAATAGGTGTTTTGGCCGGTACAGAATCAAAATTTTAAAAATTTTTGGGTTTTTTTGTAAAATTCACGGGCACTGTAGAATCTGCAGTGAAAAGTGGGGTTCGTTTTAGTATATGTACAAGTTTTTTTTTGGAACCGCGCGTTGTCGCGGTCCGAAAAAATACAAATCATGATGTATTTAAAAATATATCATTATGCATCCAATAATATAAAAAATCTTTACAATTTTATAGTAAAAGTTGTAGAGAGTTAATTAAAAATGTATAAGAAAAAAAATATAATTTTCGTCTTGAAAATTTAATAAGATTTTATTTAAAATAAATTTTTTGAAGGAAAAATCTTCTGAATAGTATCGTGGTTATCCGATATTAATAAATTTAAAACAAAATAAATTATATTATGATATACGGAAATCGATCAAAATATATAATTCGATATACGTTTTAGGAATAATTTTATAATAGAAGTCGTTGCTTTTGATAAGTTGTTCAATTTTTATTTTTAACATTTTTCTAAAAAATATTTATAAATAAGTGGTCTGAAGGGTATAAATTAATATTTTCAACATTCAGAATATCAATTAAAAGTATTTTTTCTATTCACAAAAAGTATTTTCAAAAAAATTTTAACATGAAAGTTATAGACTCTGACGATATCTATAATTTTCATGCAGAAAATATTTTTGAAAAAAATCTTTTTAAATGTGTATTTTAGTAATATCTTAACAGATAAAATACATAAAAAAGTAAAATAGAATTTTTAACGGATTTAAAACAAAATCAAGTCGTATTTCGGTGTGCATAAACGTATAAAACACATATTTATAAATATTTTTTATAAAAATATTCAACATGTTAATCGTAGATTCTGACATAATCTACAATTTTCAAGTTATAATTTTGAAAAGAAATATCTAAATTAGTGTTCTATGAGTTTCAGAATGCCTAACGGATTTAAAACAAAATAAAATCGTATTTCGGTATAAAAAACGCATAAAATACATATCTAAATATAATTTTAAAAAACTTTCAATATAAAAAGCGTAAAGTTTGATGAGATCTACTATTTTCTCATGTTGAAATTTATTGAAAAATATTATTATATGAGTTTTCGTATTTCGGTACCAGAAACGTATAAAATATATATCTAAATACTATTAAAATAGCTTTTAATATGAAAATTGTAGATCTTGATGAGTTCTATAACTTTTATATTGAAAATTTATTGAAAATATACTTCTAGGTGAGTGTTTTCGGAGTTTCAGATTACATAAAATATTCAACATAAAACATAATCGTATTTCGGTATCAGAAATGCATAAATATGTGTCAAAAGATAATATTTGAAAAAACTTTTAACATGAAACTTATAGATTCTGATGAGATCTATAACTTTTATGTTGAAAAGTTTTTAAAAATATACTTCTAAACGAGTGTTTTGGGTATCCGAAATCTTGACGGATTAACAAATAAAAATAAAAAATAAAAAGTCCGTAAAAAACTAATCGTATTTGGATATCAGAAACGTATAAAATATATATTTACATATGATATTTGAAAAAAAAATTTAATATAAAGTTTGTAGATTTTAATGAGATATGTAATTTTTATGTTGAACATTTTTTGAGAATATACTTATAAATGAGTGTTTTCGGAGTTTCAGAGTGTAACGTATTCAAAATAAAATAAAATCATTTTTCGGTATAAAAAATGTATAAAATATGTATCTAAAGATAATATTTGAAAAAATTTTTAACATGAAACTTATAGATTCTGATGAGATCTACAAATTTTATATTAAATTTTTTTTGAAAATATACTTCTAAATGAGTGTTTCGGATATCCGAAATCTTAACGGATTAAATAATAATAATAATAATAATAAAAGTTAAAATAGCCGTACGAAAACTTTTTATTTGCGTATCTAATCTTCTTTTTTTGTAAATTACGTTTAAGCATCCAAATTTCAGACATTTAAAACACCTATTTATAAATGTCATCTAAAAAAATTTTAAATATGAAAGTTGTAGCTCTCGTCGGGCTCTACAATTTTCATGTTGAAAATTTTTCGATAAGATACTTCTAAATAATTGTTTTGACCGGTATAAAATGACAATTCTAAAACATTGGAGGTGTTTTTTGCAAAATACTTTTTATAGTCGGTCGATAATTCTATTTTTGCATTTCTAACCCTCTTTTTGTTTAAATTATGATTTAAGCTTTTAATATTTGGACCTTTAAAACACCTACTTAGAAGCGTCATCTTAAAAAACTTTAAACATGAAAGTTGTAGTTCTCATCGAGTTCTACAACTTTCATGTTGAAAGTTTTTCGAGAAGATGCTTCCAAATATTTGTTTTGGCCGGTTAAAATTTACAATTTAAAAAAATAGGGATTTTTTTTTGCAAATCAACTATTGAAGGAATAGTAAAAGGTGGGGTTCGTTTTAGTATATGTATAATAATAATAAGATGGGCTGATGTTTGGCGCAGATTTCAAATTTTGTAGATCAATATTAAACTTTTGGAAATTCGAAGTTGAATTATCCTATCCGTACCATATATATTAGTAGTCTAACTTAGAGTGAAACAATTTGGTGAATTTGTTACTGAGATGAATATTAGTCTTTTTTTTTTATCAGTAATGCTGCGAAGCACACTTAATAAGGTGGGATTTGGTGAGGTACAATGAGGCGTGATAGGAATTAGAACCTGATGAGTGCTGAGATTTAGAAAGTGTGCAAATGGATAGGTGAATTTTAGCATTTTCCATAGGGAAACATTTGAAGTTAGAACAAATTCTTTTCTTTTTTGGCTAACAACTTGTAGATTAAGTATTGTGAAATATTCCTGCCTAATTTAACATACGTAAATTATTCCTCACGAGTTGATTTGCATCATTTTTTGATGGGACAGAGTAGGTCAAATAAGCAGCTTAATTCTATACCATCTCTCTAATTTTTTTTTTAATTTAATATTATTTAATATATATATATATATAATATATAATATATTATATAATATATATATATATTATATTATATATATATATATATATATATATAGTATCACTTTTTGTATACTAACGAAAATAAAATCAGATCGTCATTTAAAATGACGATCAGGTGCACCATGGCAAACTGCCCCAACGCATTGTTACAGTAGTAGAAGTCGCCGATTACAATGGCAACATTATCCAAAGCCGCCCTTCCAATGTCGTTTAAATGATGACATCCAATGTCGCCATTTAAATTGGAGACCCTGCATGTGGGTATAACCTACGCTCAGTTCTCCCCTCTCTCCATTCGTTTCTTTTAGTTCTTCACTCTGAGAGAACCCCACACAAATTCCACCAAATTTCTCCGAATTTTTTTTGAAATTAATTTAAATAAAAACTATATTTTTAAAATCATTTTTTACAATATTATGAAAATAAAATACGGTCGCCAGTTAAGTTGGCGACCGAAAGCTAGTGTGGCAACGCGTGGAAGCGTAATGCGTGGCCAGCAGAAAAAGGCCAGTCTAACTGGTGTTGTGTCGCCATTTATTTGGTTAACTCTATATTATGATTAAATTTGTATTATAAGTACAATATTTCTAAAGTTATGGTTATTTTGACCTTTACTTCATCTGTTGTATATTAAAAATTAATTTTCTCATATTATAGCTATTATAGTGTGTTAATAATTGTCATAATTTTATTTGCAGGATCGATAGAGCCATAGCCTAGACTGATCTTAGTGTATTGTATCTTTAGGATCAACACTGATTTGAGAGTGCATTTGCTGAAGATACTAGCACCATACGGAGGTTCGAGACTCCATTATGTAAGAGTGTACAGCTTGATGATCGCCTTATCCCTAATCTATATCGCTGTATTTTATGGATTCAAGAGTCTGCGTTTCATGCAGATCGATGCGGTCTTGATCACGACCCTTTTTGAGAGATGCTGTTAGGAGACCCATACATTTTATCTGTCTGTTGGTGAGTGTACGGTTACGTTGCAATATGTGGAAGTGCTGCTAGACTTACCGGTAGATGAGAAGCCAGTGACCTATGCCACTGTTTGTCATTATGGGCAGGATATCTTTGCAAGGATACTTGGTAAAATACATTCACCTAGTAAGATTAAAGGAGGTCGGGTTAGGTACAAGTGGCTTTTGAACGAGTTCACTGTTATTCCCGGCAGAATAGATGATGCTATCTTGGAGTAATATGCCAAAGCAATCTATTTTTATTGATCTATGGCACTTTACTCACTAATATGTCTGGCAATATGTATATTATCATATTTTGTTATTTTTGGAAGATATTGACATGATCTCCACTTATAGTTGAGATAACGCGGCACTTGCTTGGTTGTACAGTAATTTATGAAGTACCAACGCTAGGGGACCAAATAGATAGACAAATGTGCGGCCCTCTTGTAGTACTGGGCTTGAAAGCGTATTAAGTTTACTTCACCGAGGACCATCAACATTCCACAGAATGATGAGTCGCATCTTTTACCTCTAACATATGGATATAATCTTTTAAGTTATTAGTTTTTATTATAATAATTAAATTTTTAGTATTTTGATGTCATTTATTACATTTACATACAGGTGGTGCTTGCGAGGTCAGCAAATAATTCGCATGTCTTGGAAACGTTTTGATTTGAGCTGAGCTCCATATAAGAAGAACATGCATGCTAATTTTTATTTAATTTTTTCTTTATATGCTGGTATCTTATTATGGTAATTTACATTGTAGATGATATGGACTCCAGATACCGAAAATATATTAGCTCGCTGTTGACGACCTTCCTCCGGGGAGAGAAAAAGGTTGGAGTTGCCACCTAGATATTTTGCGGAAATCTAGGAAACCGAGATAAGGCACATTAGAGATTCGTCAGGCTCGTTCGTCGTTTACATGTGAGAAAGACGGAACACCCCCACAGCGCCCCTCAGAGAGGGCACTCTATAGGTGATCAGAATAATTTTGTGTTTATATTTATCACACATTTATTTTATAATTATCTGCCTGATATAAAAAAGAGAGATCGGTATCCACTTTACTCTCTAAATCATATTAGGTAGCCAAATCCAAATATAGAATATATATCTGTTCGGATAATATCCATCATCTCGTTTTTCGTATATCATTTATTTGAATGGGATTTGATTTTTTATAAATATGTCTGGTCGTTTAGGATAGTAATATGCATCACTTTCTATTACGATCATGCATATCTATTTACCCTAGTTACTCATATTAGGATCCATCCGGTTCCTAACCTTCGTACATAGAAAAAATCAAATAGCTGCTACTTATATGCATGTATTATAACATCGCGATATTTATATCTATGATATAGGCATGCCTTTACAAAAATATATACAATGCTACAAATATATAAAATGAAATGAGTAAGAACGAATAAATATTATTTTATTTCTTGGGGCTCGCGCCGTATCGTTTCCTCTTCATCGCCTCATATTATCAGGGTAGAAATATCCATCCCAACCTGAATAATATGTTTATATATGTGTTTATTATTGATTGGGAAGAAATATCCATCTCTTTCCGGATAATATATTTATATGTGTATATTATTTATTAGTAGGAAAGAAATATCCATCTCTTCCCCGTATGTTGGGTTAAAAAAAATGAGCTATGTTTATTATTGTTATTTAGTTATCTTTATAATTATTGTTATTATGACGTCGTTATTCATTATTATCGTCATTATTATTATTATTATTATTATTATTATTATGTTATTATTATTATTATTATTGTTGTTGTTGTTGTTGTTGTTGTTATTATTGCAATTAGTTATTATTATTGTCAGCTAATAAAATTCGTACGGAATAGAGGAAAAGCAATATCCATTGTTGACACCCCATTTTGTCCGGACTGATAGTCTGTGCTACTAAATGCACATATTAAAGCTCATGAAGCGCAATTAAAATTTGACACGAATTAATCGACCCAATCAAGTCCAATTAGGTCCTGTTATATCTTGATCGGCTTGATTAAGTTCAATTAAATTTATTTCATGATATGTGTGCATGCAATATCATCCGAATATACATATACACGCAAATATACGCGCATATGCAAATATGCGCACGTACATGTGTATATATGCAATGATACCTAATGTATACATACATGCAACACTACAACAAACATATATACACATATCTATATAACATATAAAAAATAATAAAAAAAAGGAAAAAAAAAAAAACAAATAGAGGGGGGGGGATCCCTTAGTCACCGGCCACCATTCCCCACCTCTCATTTTTTTCTTCATCCACCATATCACCCCTCACCATCACCACACCTCATGTTCATTACTCCTTTGACTTCCATCCTCACCCAAAACTCCATATATAAGCCCATGGGGAGGCAGTGGAGTGGGGGGAAAAAAAAGAGAGGGGTGGAGAGAAAAGAGAGAGAAATAGATAGAGATAGAGAGAGCTTGAAAGAGAGATTGAGGGAGAGAACCGAGAGAGTGTGAGGCAGCCTTCAACCTTCCATTGACGCCGTCATCATCGTCTTTGGACCACGCAGAGGTCGCGCCGCCACAGTGCACCAACGGTGCTTGCCGTCGCCGATAATCTCTCCCGACGCTACGGTCTACTCAAACACGAACACCTCTACAAAACGCAAGGTAACTCTCCTAAAAACATCTCATAAGCATCTACCAACGACCTAAATCACACTGTGCCGCCGTGGCTTCGCCGCCGGCGAGCCACGGCAGCGGGAAAATAAAAACAAAAAAATATACAAAAGTGCACCACGCGTATAACTCTCAAATGAGACGTTAAAATAAAATTTGGATGATGCCATTGAACTCAGCACGGCGGAAAACCTTAGGAACACTTATTTTAATGTCGAACGGAGCCGGGCGCCGATAAGCGGCCGAAACTTCGTAGACTCGAAACACGCCTAACGAGACTCCGAACACCATTTTTGACATCTCTGTTGGATTCAGGATGGTCCAAAACCCCTGGGTACACCCTCGGGGTGAGCAAACGGCCGGCGGCGAAGCGCCGTCGGCGGCGGCCGTCGCCGCTGCGAGCTCGCTGTGCGAGCTCTCAAGGACGACAACCGGCTCAGCCGGTCGCGTGCGGGATTGAATCCCGCGCGTGGACCCGAGCGCAGCTCGGGTCCAGCCCGGGCGCGTAGCGCCTGTGCGCGAGCCAATTCGGCTCGGGCCGGACCAGCCCAGTAAAGGGCCCAAATTGTTTTTAATTAATTTTAGTTGATTTTTAATATCAAATTTAGATAAATTTAAATACAAAAATGAACTAAATAACAAATCGGGGAGAGGATTCTCGACCCTGATAATTCATCGGGAGGATTCTCCCATTTGATATTTAAAATATAAATAGCAAAAGACATTAAATAAATTAAATGATAAATCGGGAAGAGGATTATCGACTCGGATAACGTAATTGGGAGGATTCTCCCGTATAAATACTTAAATAAATAATTAAAATATATAAAATTCGAGAAGAATTCCCGACCCGAATAATCTTCTGGGAGGATTCTCATAAAATATGCTAACAAATAATTAAAAAATATTTGTCTATCTGGTTAAAACTCCGGAGGATTCTCCGTAAATTATAAATTATAAATATAAATAAAATAATTAAAAAAATACATAATATTAAATCGGAAGAGGCTTCTCTATCCGATTAACCTATAGGGAGGATTCTCCCGTTGAGATTTAAAATTATAATAGAAATTAATTAGATAAATATTAAAGTTAAATCGGGAGGATTCTCCCACGTAAGGTTCAAATATAAATAATTAAATAAATTAAAGAAGATCATGCAATAAGATGTATAATCGGGTAAGAGGCTCTCTATCCCGTTAATTCTACGGGAGGATTCTCCCGTAAAATTTTAAATTATAAATATAATTAATTAAATAAAAAATATATATTACATACATATAAGTCGGAAAGAGGCTTCTCTACCCGTTTAAGCCCCTTCGGGAGGATCTCTCGAAATATTATAATGAAAAATAAATAATTAATAAAATTCAAGAATAATAAAATAATGAATCGGAGAGAGGTTTCTCTATCCGTCTAATCCGTCGGGAGGATTCTCCCGCAAAATAAACGAATACTTAAAATAGTTAAAATTTAAAAAAAATATATAAAATTTAATCCGGGAGAGGTTTCTCTGCCCGACTAATATCATAGGAGGATTCTCCTGCAATTAATAAAATTATCCATCCAAATTAAACAAATTCTAAACTAAGCATAATAATTGATAAACCATGTCATATTAACAATCAAAAGATAAGGCAACCCTTTTAGGGACGACGTTAGGTGCCTAACACCTTCCTAACTCGTAACCGATGTAAACGAACCTTAAATCTCTAAAAGACCAGTAGGTTTCCTAGATTTCCTTAAAACATCTAGGTGGCGACTCCTCTGTCACAAACACACCGCGCGCAGCAGCGCGGCGAGTAGGCCGTCAACAGATGGCGACTCCGCTGGGGATGCATCAAGCCGGTTTTCTTTTGATTGTTAAATGATATGGTTTATTTAATTGTTATGCTTTAATTTAAATTTGTTTATTTTTATTTTTGCTCACGGGTTAAAATGGACAAAATAAATGAAATTTTATCTTTTTAGCATGCATATTGCATTTGAGGTCGGACCTGGACCTCCCACCCTAGATTCTGGAGCCCCTATCGGACATTGTGGGTAATGCCCATGATACCTCCGCATATGCTCCCTCTTCTCTCTTGTTCTTAGCCCAGCCAGCTGTGCCTATTAGCTTAGGTTGTAGAGCCTACCCAATCATATAAGTGGCTAGTCTTGCATAGTCCATTATGTCAAAATATCCTAAAAAGTGATAACCGAAAAAGGGTTTGACATCGCTTATAACGAGGACCTAATTGCATAAAATTACACTGACAAAATTCGTATAGCCGGTTGAACGTAGAATTTGCTTGTAGGCATGCATAATTGGTATGTCCAGAAGTCTCTCTCTCACCCTATATTCGACATAATAGGCAATAAGGCAATGTCCAACCAAAGTTAGATTGCGCATTAAATAAAATTATTACAAACATAGGTAATTATTGTAAATCTTTTTTTCAGACATTCACACATACATTTAATTTCACGAGCTCATCCGAATTCTTTATATAAAAAAAAAAATCATAAACATGTTTTTGCCGTCACTCATGTTGCGAATTTGTCATCTTTTTGCATAGAAACCTGGATCGTTTTTGCAAATACATAATATATTTTATCTTTAAAAAAAAACAAACATACTGAAATTTAGTTTATTTTCAATTTTGCATTGTACACAAGTAGACCCATGCACTCGTATTTCACAAAAAAAAAAAAAAAAAAAAATTTGCATGCTTTCAAAATCGCCACATAAACTCCACTCAAAAATTGGTCAAGACGTCTTCCACTAAAAGTCCCTACCTGCTCAGACCAAGGCGTGCCACAAGATCAAGGCCCATGTCAGAGAACAAAGCAATCATATAACAACTCATGAAGGATAATGAGGATCTCCGGCGACAAATCGGAAATATGACTGCACAGCTAGAACGCTGGACTTCTCTTCTGATAAAGCAACTACACCTATCAACACTGCTCTTGCAAGCAATATTTGAAAATAAAAATAAAAATAAAATACATATTAGCTCCTCTGTGTTTTCCAATTTTAGCTAAGTCATAACATGATTTGATGTTTAGCTTATTACTTATCATCGTATGATTTTATATTTTACATTGTGCCAAGCCTGGTAATTTGCTTTTCAACAGACAACTCTAGATTGGAAGAAAATTTTTCTGAATGTAACTTTAATAGAATTTTTCTGAATAGCAAATTTGGTTCCAGTTCTTTCGAAACATTATTAAACCCTCCATAACATCACTTTTTACGAACTCTCGGAATCCTGTGAAATGCAATTCAAATAATATATGAGAGACGAAAAATTAGCATTCTCAAAAAAAAAAAAAAAAAAAAGAGAGAAAAAAAAGGAACAAAATAGAACGAGGGAACATATATATATCTTGCTTTTCCATTTCATATGCCCAAGCTAAGGGAAATTGAAAAATTGACGCTCTTCAAGATCAACAAGGTTGACAAGTCAATGATTGTAATGTCCTTCGCCCAAAACAAAAAAAAAAGAGAAAAGAAAAAAAACAGTTCAAACACGTAAAAGGCTCTAAGTACCAATATTTGGCTAGCTATAAAAGCTCTAAATATGTACTTGTGGTGCGTTTCCCAATCTCAGGGACATAGCATTAAGAGTCGTGTTTAAAAAAAAAAAAAAAAGAGGAAAGAAAGACCTTTATGAATACGCTGAAGACTCTAAGTACCAATGTTCGATAAGCTATCCCAGCATTCGAATATGTACTTGTGGTGCTTCCGTCCTAGAGGCAGAGCATTAAGAGTTGTGTTCAGGTAAAACTAAGAGTGAAAATGACAAAGAGAAAAAGTGAATGACACAGAAGATAAGCAATCGTTTCCAAAACATAACAATGACTTGGCAGAATTTTAAGAAGAGTTAGCAGCTTCATCAACGCCATCAATTCAAAGTCGTACATGTGAATGGAAATGCAAAAAAAAAAAATGAAATAAAATAAAAGCCCGCTAGGTTGAAAATCCGAAAGGACAGCCTAGGCAAAATCTGATAGGGCGCAAAAGAATGCGAATTTTTTTTTTTCCTGACTTAATAATTCTGCCACAGAACATACATATGCGAATTTACGCTTTACAGGATTCACATAAATTCATTCTCTCCTTCCAAACACCACTTTTCTGATAAGCTATATTATCTACAAGCTCCACTTTTCAAGCCAATAACCCAGTATCCACTTTTTCTGATTAAGCCAATAACTCAGAATCCCACTCTTCAAAACCAACCTTTTATACAGGGGTCATTTTGCTATTTAAGAAAATTCTTCTTTAAATTACATACTTCCAATCTTGAGATTCAGATCGAGGATTTTTTCTCAAGATGAAAAGTAATGAACTATAACTTGCAACTCATGAAAATTAGAAAACTCATACTATGATAAACTATAAGCATAACTTAAATTTCGTGTGACTTACTAGAAAAAGAAACAATGGGATCCGTACAAAATGTTGTCACTCTACAAAAAAAAAAAAAAAAAATCTAAGAATGAGAAAAGGACCAATAATGAACCAAATGACACGCTCAAACTGGGACAAAATTTTTCGTCAGAAAATTTGGACCACACACGTTTGTTTAAACTGGGACAAAATTTTCGTACAAAAATTTTGGTTGGTAAAAAAGAGGCACAAAAATAAAACCAGTTCAGCTTGTCATACTGGGGCAAATTTTTCTGCCGAAAAATTTAATTTATGACGAAACGCATATCAACAACATCGTTAGCTCAAAATCGGTCGACATACAGAGACAAGATCAGTCAGAATCTTCTCAAAATTTCGAACGAAGGACTATAAAAGGAGCAGAGGTAGTGGACAGATGTCGACGCCGACCTAAAGTATACACAACACATGACTTTCTCAAACATATAATTTTGCATAAATTTTCTCAAAAAAAAGGGGCCATATAATCTTTTTCGACATAGTTTTGAAAACCACGCGAATTCAAAAATTTATGATTAAAAAAAAAAAAAAAAACAACAACAACCACATAATTTTATTCTCTCAAAAGTCTGAATGGCCTTCGAGCTGAATCATAAAACGATACTTTACATTCTTAGTACTGTATGGGCCTCTAGAATTCGCCGAAATCAGTACCGGCTTTGACATAATACATTTTTTCCGAAGCCTGGACAGAGCAATGGGGATTCAAATCACATATATTTCGTTTTCGAAGCCTGGACAGAGCAAAAGGGATTCGAATCACATAATACACTTTGATTCTCGAAGCCTGGACAGAGCAATAGGGATTCAAATCACATATTTTTCGTTTCCCGAAGCCTGGACAGATCAATAGGGATTCAAATCGCATGTATTTCGTTTCCCGAAGCCTGGACAAGCAATAGGGATTCGAATCATATGATACACTTTGATTCCCGAAGCCTGGACAGAGCAATAGGGATTTAAATCATATAACACACTTTGATTCCCGAAGCCTGGACAGAGCAATAGGGATTCAAATCGTACGATACTCCTCGATTCCTGAAGGTTAGACAGACCACTAGGGATACGATCTTACTCTAGATGGAACTGCACTCCAGGGTCGTGCTGTCATGAGACCACTGTCTCATGATTACCAAATTTCAAATCTTACCCTGGAGGGTACTGCACTCCAGGGTCGTGCTGTCATGAGACCACTGTCTCATGATTACCAAGTTGCAAATCTTATCCTGGAGGGAACTGCACTCCAGGGTCGTGCTTTCATGAGACCACTGTCTCATGATTACCAAATTTCAAATCTTACTCTGGAGGGAACCGCACTCCAGGGTCATGCTGTCATGAGACCACCGTCTCATGATTACCAAATTTTAAATCTTACTCTGGAGGGAACTGCACTCTAGGGTCATGCTGTCATGAGACCACCGTCTCATGATTACCAAATTTCAAATCTTACCCTGGAGGGAACCGCACTCCAGGGTCATGTTGTCATGAGACCACCGTCTCATGATTACCAAATTTCAAATCTTACCCTGGAGGGAACCGCACTCCAGGGTCATGCTGTCATGAGACCACTATCTCATGATTACCAAATTTCAAATCTTACTCTGGAGGGAACTGCACTCCAGGGTCATGAGACCACTGTCTCATGATTATCAAATTTCAAACCTTACCCTAGATGCCATCGCACTCTATGGTCACTCCCGTCATGAGACCACTATTTCATGATTATCAAATTTCAAATCTTACCCTGTAGGGAACTGCACTCTAGGGTCATGTTGTCATGAGACCATTGTTTCATGATTCCAAATTTCAAACCACACCCTAGAGGCCATCGCACTCTATGGTCACTTCCGTCATGAGACCACTGTCACATGATTATCAAATTTCAAACCCTACCTTAGAGGCCACCGCACTCTAGGGTCATTGATGTCATGAGACCACTGTCAATCCAAAAGAAGTACCCTGGAGGCGAAGTACTCAAGGATAATTTCTGTCATGAGGTCACGTCTTATGATTACAATTTCAAAAATCTTACTAGAGGCGATTGCACTCTAGGATCATTATGTCAAAAGACCACTATCTCATGAGAACAAATTCCAAACCCTACTCTGGAGGCGACCGCACTCTAGGAACACAGCTGCCATGAGATGACTGTCTCATAGTTACCAAACTACAAATCTCACCCTCAGTGCGATCATGCTACACGGTCACTTTGGTCATCGATCAATTAATCCCAAAAAAAAAAAAAAAAAAAAAAAAAAAAAAAAAAAAAAAAAAAAAAAACCCGAAAGGAAAAGAGCTTGCGGCTAACTCCAAGCTAACGCACTACACAAAGGAAAATATTTCACGTCGTCCAAAATGGGGGTCACCTTTATCTTTTTCTGATCCTTATACTAAGAATCAGAAAAAGAGGGGCAACTGTTGACACCCTATTTTGTCCGGACTGATAGTCTGTGCTACTAAATGCACATATTAAAGCTCATGAAGCGCAATTAAAATTTGACACGAATTAATCGACCCAATCAAGTCCAATTAGGTCCCGTTATATCTTGATCGGCTTGATTAAGTTCAATTAAATTTATTTCATGATATGTGTGCATGCAATATCATCCGAATATACATATACACGCAAATATACGCGCATATGCAAATATGCGCACCTACATGTGTATATATGCGATGATACCTAATGTATACATACATGCAACACTACAACACACATATATACACATATCTATATAACATATAAAAATAATAATAAAAAAAAGGAAAAAAAAATAAACAAATAGAGGGGGGATCCCTTAGTCACCGACCACCATTCCCCCCCTCTCATTTTTTTTCTTCATCCACCATATCACCCCTCACCATCACCACACCTTCATTCATTACTCCTTTGACTTCCATCCTCACCCAAAACCTCCATATATACCCATGGGGAGAGGCAGTGGAGTGGGGGGAAAAAAAAAGAGAGGGGTGGAGAGAAAAGAGAGAGAAATAGAGAGAGATAGAGAGAGCTTGAAAAGAGAGCTTGAGGGAGAGAACCGAGAGAGTGTGAGGCAGCCATTCAACCTTGCATTGACGCCGTCATCATCGTCTTTGGACCACGCAGAGATCGCGCCGCCGACAGTGCAACCAACGGTGCTTGCCGTCGCTGATAACTCTCTCCCCGACGCTACGGTCTACTCAAACACGAACACCTCTACAAACGCAAGGTAACTCTCCTAAAAACCATCTCATAAGCATCTACCAACGACCTAAATCACACTGTGCCGCCGTGGCTTCGCCGCCGGCGAGCCATGGCGGCGGGAAAATAAAAACAAAAAAATATACAAAAGTGCACCACGCGTATAACTCTCAAATGAGACGTTAAAATAAAATTTGGATGATGCCATTGAACTCAGCACGGCGGAAAACCTTAGGAACACTTATTTTAATGTCGAACGGAGCCGGGCGCCGATAAGCGGCCGAAACTTCGTAGACTCGAAACACGCCTAACGAGGCTCCGAACACCATTTTTGACATCTCCGTTGGATTCGGAATGGTCCAAAACCCCTGGGTACACCCTCGGGGTGAGCAAACGGCCGGCGGCCGTCGCCGCTACGAGCTCGCTGTGCGAGCTCGCAGGGACGACAACCGGCTCAGCTGGTCATGACCGGCTGAGCCGGTCGCACGCGGGATTGAATCCCGCGCGTGGACCCGAGCGCAGCTCGGGTCCAGCCCAGGCGCGTAGCGCCTGGGCACGAGCCAATTCGGCTCGGGCCGGACCAGTTTGGTCTGGCCCAGCCCAGTAAAGGGCCCAAATTGTTTTTAATTAATTTTAGTTGATTTTTAATATCAAATTTAGATAAATTTAAATACAAAAATGAACTAAATAACAAATCGGGGAGAGGATTCTCGACCCGGATAATTCATCGGGAGGATTCTCCCATTTGATATTTAAAATATAAATAGCAAAAGACATTAAATAAATTAAATGATAAATCGGGAAGAGGATTATCGACTCGGATAACGTAATTGGGAGGACTCTCCCGTATAAATACTTAAATAAATAATTAAAATATATAAAATTCGAGAAGAGGATTCCCGACCCGAATAATCTTCTGGAAGGATTATCCTATAAAATATGCTAACACACATAATTAAAAATATTTGTCTATCTGGTTAAAACTCCGGGAGGATTCTCCCCTAAATTATTAAATTATAAATATAAATAAGTAAATAATTAAAAAAAAACATAATATTAAATCGGGAAGAGGCTTCTCTATCCGATTAACCCATAGGGAGGATTCTCCCGTTTGAGATTTAAAATATAATAAGAAATTAATTAGATAAATATTAAAGTTAAATCGGGAGGATTCTCCCACGTAAGGTTCAAATATAAATAATTAAATAAATTAAAGAAGATCAGGCAATAAGATGTATAAATCGGGTAAGAGGCTCCTCTATCCCGTTAATTCTACGGGAGGATTCTCCCGTAAAATTTTAAATTATAAATATAAATAATTAAATAAAAAATATATATTACACATACATATAAGTCGGAAAGAGGCTTCTCTACCCGTTTAAGCCCCTTCGGGAGGATCCTCTCGGAATATATTATAATGAAAAATAAATAATTAATAAAATTCAAGAATAATAAACTAATGAATCGGAGAGAGGTTTCTCTAACCGTCTAATCCGTCAGGAGGATTTTCCCGCAAAATAATACGAATACTTAAAATAGTTAAAATTTAAAAATAATATATATAAAAATTTAATCCGGGAGAGGTTTCTCTGCCTGACTAATATCATAGGAGGATTCTCCTGCAATTAATAAAATTATCCATCCAAATTAAACAAATTCTAAACTAAGCATAATAATTGATAAACCATGTCATATTAATAATCAAAAGATAAGGCAACCCTTTTAGGGACGACGTTAGGTGCCTAACACCTTCCTAACTCGTAACCGATGTAAACGAACCTTAAATCTCTAAAAGACCAGTAGGTTTCCTAGATTTCCTTAAAACATCTAGGTGGCGACTCCTCTGTCACAAACACACCGCGCGCAGCAGCGCGACGAGTAGGCCGTCAACATCCATCGATTTCCCTTACCCCATTATTAAAATCGAATTTCGGAGAAATATCCATCTCCACCGATTATGTATATTTTTAACTATATGTATGTGTGTCATATGTCTATTTATATGTGAATATCATGTATATCATGCTTAGCAATTGAAAATTGGGTTTAAATTTGATTATTTGATGGAAAATAGGGATTGAAATTGATTAAAATCAATTAAAATGAATTTTGGATTCGAATTGGGCTGGGCCGGACCAAAATGGTCAGGCTCAAAATGAATCTGGTCAACCAAACGCGCCGGAGCGCGTCCGGGCTGACCCAGACTGGACCGGGGCTAAGCCCCGGTCCGCCGTTAATCAAAAGCGCGATGACCGGCTGAGCCGGTTGCGACCGGCTCAGCCGGTTGTCATAAAAAAGGTATCGCCCGCGAGCTCGCGGGCGATACCGCAGGTGTCGCCACCGGTGGAGATATTTGGTTCGTGGAATCCTGACAAGATTCCTAGGAATTTAACACGTGGGAATCAGATTCCCACGTTTGATTCGCCAAAACGTTGGAATGTAGCATTCCCATGGATGCAACATTCTCATAAATGAGGTAATGTAGATTCTCATTAAAGGAGGTGGGTATCTTGATTCCCTGCAATATTCCCTACCATATTACTTTTTTATTTCCTTAAATACCCCTAATTTTATTCATTATTTCAATAAAAAAAAACCCTAATATTTGCAAGCCCTAGCCTTTCGTGTCTTCTAGTCTTCTTTCTTCTTCAATTGGCTGCACTTGTTCTCTATCTTCTATATTCTTTGATCTGGTAAGCCATCTTCTTTAGTTTATTTATTTATTTATTTTAATTATTGTAAGATTTTAATGTTGTAATATTCATATTCAATTCCGTTTTTCGGCATTCTTCTCCTTAATTTGTTATTATAGTTGAGTTTAACTTAATTTTCAGAATTACTTTGTTTCGATTTCTTCATCTTTAATAGTAAAATTTTACATTACTTTGCTAATTTAGATAGATTATAGTGTGTCTGATCATCAATTCAACCCATAAAAATGAAACATATGCATATCTCGTATTGTAATATGAAAGAATGTCAGATTTAATAACTGTATATCACCTGATGACACCCTTGCCTTTTATTTATATGCTTTTTTTTTTTCTAAATAGGAATTGGAGTGCGTATTTCAAAATACTTCATTAGGTTCTTGTTAAATTATACTTTTGTTGATCTGAATTTTTGGCCCAAGCTGCCTTTACTATATTTTTTGGCCTAAGTTGTTAATCCTAATCCTTTTTTATCTTTATATTTTTTTTAATCAGATGGACCAATTGCCAATGGAATATTTTCAGTTATTGATTGCATTCATTTCACTTTACATAAAGTTTAATGAGAAAATTATGAGTATAATCATTGTTGGGTCTTATTACCAACTAATTAGGATGAATCGGACGAGAAATAATGCGTCATTTTTGGGCGGATACGAGAGACTTGCAATTAGACAAATCAATGTGAGGAGAATGGTATTTGCGGGAGACATAACATGCGTAGAAAATACAAGAATGGATAGAAGATCATTTTATAAATTATGTAATTTATTACAAGTTGAAGGCAGATTGAGTGAGACTAGAAATATGAGTTTGGAAGAGATGGTTGCCATGTTTCTTTATACATGTGGACATGCAGCAACAAACAGAGTTAATAAAAGGGAGTTTGTAAGGAGTGGTGAAACTATTAGTAGAACTTTTAATCGTATATTAAATGCTGTTCTTAGATTGCATCATATTTTGCTATGGAAACCGGAACCTATGCCAGAGAACTCTAGTGATCCAAGATGAAATGGTTTAAGGTACCAATATCAATATGCAAATGTATTTACATTCACCATATATCACAATATTGTTATTTATTTTGGTGTTGTATTATAATTGCTTAGGGGTGTTAGATAGAACACATATCAAGGTCAATGTTTTGCATAACGATAAGCCTAGGTAAAGAACAAGGAAGAATGAAATTGCTACCAATGTTTTGGGAGTTTGTTCTCAAACTATGCAATTTATATTCATATTACCTGGCTGGGAAGGGTCAGCGGCTGATTCTAGAGTACTTCGAGATGCCATATCTCGAAGTAATGGTTTTAAAGTTCCTCCAGGTAATAAATATTGATAAAAAACAAATATGTTATATTTTCCATATAAACACCTAAATCTAACAAGTGTGCTCTAATTTGTTTCGTTAGGATATTATTATCTTTGTGATGCTGGCTATATGAACGCGCAAGGATTTCTTACTCCTTATAGAGGTCAAAGATATCATTTAAATGATTGGAGCAATCGTCCAAGTACACCCCACGAGATTTTTAATTATAGGCATTCTTCAGCAAGAAATGTTATAGAGAGGTGCTTTGGTTTTCTTAAAGGGAGATGGCGCATTGTTAGAGAAAAATCATATTACCCGATAAAGACGCAATGTAGGATCATTATGGCGTGTGCACTTTTACACAACTACATACGCCGAGAGATGGCACTTGATCCTTATGAGTCTGAATATCAACCAGTAATCACACTTCATGAGGAACAAGATGGAGATTCAATTACACACATTGAAAGTACCGATGCTTGGTTAGCTTTTCGAGAAAATTTGGCAAATGAAATATGGAATCAATCAAGACAATTTAGTTAGTTTACTTATGCATTGTATGAAACTTTCAATCATGTTACCAGTGACACTTTTTTTTGGCATTAATCAAATTAGCATATTACTTGTTATTACCGTGTTTTAGTATTTCTTTTTACTTTGACATGCTCTTTTTTCACCTAATTGCTCGTGTTTGTATCGTTGATTATATAGTTTAGTTATTTGAGTTTGTTTGATGGCTAATTTTATAGGAGATGGAATCTCGTCCTCCCAAGTAAGAAATGTTATTAGGAGCAAAGGCATCAAGCACCAATGGACAACGGCCGAGGATGATGCATTGATTGAATGTCTACTTGAGCTTTGTAAAGATGCGACAATGAAAGCAGACAATGGAACCTTCAGAAGTGGATATCTAACGCAACTAAAAAAATTGATGGCTAACAAAATTCCTGGTTGTACAATCAAGGGAGTTCCACACATCCAATCAAGAGTAAAACTAATCAGGAGCCAATATAGCGAGATATCTGATATGATGGGTGCATCAGCTTCTGGCTTTGGGTGGGATTATGTTAAACAGTGCGTGACATGTGATGACGAAACTTGGAATAATTATCTTAAGGTAATTATATTTTTTATAATCTATACTTTCACTAATATCTTTTTGTAACTAATATATACTATATATATTTATATTCAAACAGGGTCATCCAAAAGTATCTGGTTTAAGGGGCAAGCCATTCCCTCACTACAATGAGCTTGCAATCATATTTGGTAAAGATAGAGCAAATGGAAGTGGTGTTGAGACCCCTGCCGATATGACTGAAAATGTGGACTTAGAGGAAGCTTCTGAAGAAGATGCTAATGCCATTTCAAATGCTGCAGCTAGAGCTAGTGATTCTTATTATTCTCGAGGTTGGGAGAATAATGGACTAGAGAAAAATTTCCAAGGCTGGGAGAATATAAATCTAACAACATCTGCACCTAATAGTCCAGTTCACAACACTCAAGAAAATGGCGCTTCGAATGTCTCGACACAACTTCCAAGAGAACAAACTGAAAAGAGAAAGAGAAGGAGGAAGAGCACCGGCAATGATGACTTGCACCAAAGTTTTGGTGAGACAATGAAGGAGTTAGTCAATGTATGTCAGGTGACAACCACTGAGATTTCAAAACTGAATAATTGCTTCCAGTTTATGGCTAATGATGCAACTCTAAAACAACAAGTTTTTTACGCTGTTTCTAAAATTAAAGGTCTAAGTGGGATGGACATGATAAAAGCTGGGGCAATTATATCAGCTGATAGCACCAAAACTAATTATTTCTTCTCATTGCTTGAAATTATGAGAAAAGATTATGTTATATGGATGTTGCAGTCAGAGCATTAGGATTATAAGTATGTCATTATTTTGCCATTGCTTAAACACTATCTGAGCATTTGGATTAGTTATGTTATATTATGAATTTCTTATATGGATTGTATTGGATGGATTTGAAATTATTTTATATGGTATTTTTTCAGTGGATTCATAACAAAGAATGTTCCTATTGGATTGAAGTATGTTTTTAAAAAAAATGTGTGCATCATTTTACTAATTTGTACTTAATTTATGTAGGGGTATTTTGGTAAAGTTTTACCACATTCCAAGGAATGTTGTAAGCAAACCAAACGAAGGAAAACAGCATTCCCAGGAATTTAAACAATTTGAAATAACAAACCAAACGAAGGAATACAACTTTTCTAGGAATGTGATTCCTGAAAATCTAGATTACCGGGAATGTAACATTCCTGGAAATTTTGCAGCGTCATGAACCAAACGCACCCTTATAACATATTCCAAAAAACATATTTTAAGCACTCTTACCTCGACATTATTAACAACATCAAACATAAAACTATCATACATATATTAGCTTATGTCTCGTATACAGATCTTGAAGGTCTTCTATTTCGTTTTGATTTTCTTAGGAATGTAGCTTACTGGAACATCGCTGCGGCTCCTACTCCTGCGGCTATTACTCTTACTCATGTTGGGGGTACCTTCTATGTAACATCACCAGGGTCAGTGATACAATGTGGCTCGTTTTCTCCAAACTATAAATAGAGGGATCATACTCATATCCTCTAAACTGTGAATTAGAGAAACGCTACTCATGTCCTCCATATTGAACATACCCATGTCCTCCAAAATGCTCATCCCAACTAAGCCGCCCTGCAGTATCAGGCATCTAATGCATGGCTCCTCAACAACATCATCATATTGGACACCATCAGCATCTGCATATATATCCACCTTATCATCTTCTATGGCTGGAGGTGCTACCACTGGAAGTATATCCGCACGAATTCCTAAAGCAAATTTATGACTATGCGGAATTTCTCATTACAAACACTATAAATTATGCTCCATATGTACCATGGACATACATGCTCACTAGCTATATTATAAATGTCTTGCATGCCCTCCGGCTGTTATTTCACAAAAACATAACATGTAAGCTTGATATATAAGACACATGCAAGGATATTTTTTGTGAACATAAACGAGAAATGCATAATCTTAGCATATATTCATTTATGAAATAGTTGCATGTCAAGAACTTTCGAGTGATTTATTTGTGCCAGTCCATGTATATATGAATATCCTCCCCTCCTACTAGCACAATTTGACTTAACCGGTTGTTTCATATATCTATATATCTTTGATGGCAAATATTCCAATTAGTTTTACTACTAATTAAAGAACGTGAGTGCAATGCTTATTAGTATTTATCGCTTCGAAAATATTTTGAAGGAGGCTGAACTAGCGAAGTACAAGATTTGATGCATACCACTCAACGACACTGAAAAAAATTAGGGGCATCTTTGCTGGCCATATAGCTATGCCCCTAGAATAATAATAGAAAAGGCGGGCAATATATCTTCTATATATGAACTCCATATCATCTAGAATGCAATAAATCATGATAATGTAACATAAATAAGATAACAGTAAGTCGAAGTATACAGAAGAATTAACAACATACATGCTCTTCTGTCATAAAGTCCATCTGAAGTCGGAATATATTCAACACCTGTAAACTATTTTTGGTATAATTCATTTCTCCTTGGAAGTTGATAAATTATTTTAAAAGATATAGTAACATTTAAATCGGTGACTTCTGCCATCGTGGCAACATAAGGGAGAGTTTGCTGTAGTGACACCAAGTCGACATTCTAAATGAAGACCCAATTTTGTTCCCGTTAATATTCAAAAAATGATATTATACCATAAATATTAATTAAAATAATAGTAAATTAAAAAAAAAAGGTGAAAAGTAGTCAATTATAGATTCAACATTATTCATCTTAAAAAAATTCGTACTGAAGTCTTAAAGCATGAAGGCGATTTTTTTTTTTTTTTTTTTTTTTTTTTTTTTTTTTTTTTTTACCTTTTCTACTCCCCTATTAGACTTTTTTTTTTGGATATTCAATGGTTTTTTCGAAATTTTGGCGTTGACAATTGACTTGAATTTGTTTCATCAAGTCGTTCAAATATGGTAGAAAATGTGCATTATTGTCTTTCCCTTGCTACTTAAGAGTATTCTTCATGACACTACTCATATATGCTTCTCCCTTAGGAGATGCCGGCTCTTCGTGGCATTCTACAACAAGCCTCCAAATATATAGAGAGCGTATTAATGCTTTCATATGAATGCACCGTTTGTCATAGTTATTTTGGTTAATTTTAGCAATTATGGTTGGATAAGATTTGTTGAGGTCATTACTAAGAATATAAGAACTTAGTAAGGTGTACGTAGCTCTTATAGCATGTGTTGGAAGAGGAGATGATCATGAATATTTTGTAAAAGAGTAATTGTTGTAAGACATTTTGTAGGGAGAGAAAGAGAAAGTATGCAAGAGGAGTAGAGATGTTTGGAGTGAACTTGTTTATGATTTTATTGCTTAGCTTTCAAATAATGGTTGCATGTGATATTTATAGGTCCATAAGAACATTCAATATAGTACGTACATATATGAGCGATTATGCATAACTAATGTTGAAAAGGACATGTGTCCATCCTAGATGGCATTATTAAAATTATCTTGAAATATCTCCAACTTCTAAATATCTAAATGAAGACTTTTTCTCAAAATATATGTATGCGTCGATCGGGTCCTTAGGCCTTTATTAAATCATGTGGGCTTTGATTGGATACTACTAGAAATCATTTGTGTGTTTGAGAAAGCAGATCGTTGCTTGCTCGTGCTTATATTTGTCAGCGGTAGTCGAGCAATCTCTGACGATCTTATCGGTAAGGAGGACGACTACCAGAAATGACTGACCTTCACTATACGAACCGAGCCAAACATGCAAACATGAAAATTTGAAGAAGATAACTGCAATGGTTAATGATTACAATTTACAAGTATTATTGTCGAGAGAGATGATACTTGCTGAGTTTGTAGTCTTTAGATGCTGTGGAAGAACTCTCAATTTTACCTACCACTAGAGACGGAATACGATTAGATTGCGGTGCTCTAAAGGAAGGATAGATAAATAATTAAAAATATATGACTCACCTGCGATGCGTGTGCGATAATAATTACAATTTATTCTTAAATTTTATAATTTGTTAAATTTATAGCTTTCTTAATTTATTTTTAAATATACTGATCTATTACGTAGCATATTTTTTCTGAAGGAAACAAAAGTAGAGCATAAATAAATCAAGAAACAAAAAATCCATGATAAAAACCATTGAATAAACATTTAGAGGATATATATATGAGATAAAAAAGATGTACGGTTTTATAACTTCCTATAGAATATAAACTATATAATATTTATAATAGCTACCATATAAATTTAAATTTTTAATTATCGATAATTATATTAGAATATAAAATACCACCAAATAGAAATATAATACATTCTAGATTTAATTTGGTAAATTTCTTCTCCAGCATCGCCAAAGTGCCAAGGATGCTCTGTTTTCTTCAGTATTTTTCTTACATTCTAATAGCTAAAATTTGGTGCATACAGGAGGAAAAGTAATATAATTGACAGGAAATACAAAAATATATTACCCTTATAAGAAATACCCGTAAATATTGAATATGACCAAAATTTTGAAGCTACAATGTGCCACCTCATGGAATTCCCACAGTATGAGATCATAAATGTTCTATATGAACTTGCAAAAGAGACCGATCCATCGAAGATGGTTTATGCGACGACATTTGCTGAAGTCTAGCTAGGTCCGTCATCCCAAATCTTTTTTTTTTTTTTTTTTTTTTTTTTTTCCGTTGTTCCACTGTAGGTTGATTATCGAGACGACATTCTTATCACGCATTACAGATGATCGACTATTGAAGAATTTAGAAGTATGCCATTTAAAAAATCATTTAAATAAAAGGGAATAAATTCTGCAACATTTTCATAACACCAAATGTTCTCATCTCCGTGGACAAAGGCAGAAGATTTTATACCATTATGAAGTTACACGAATTACAACCGGCATGGTATAGTATAACGCGAGGCATGGATTACTCGACGTATCATGTATGACGACCATGCAGATAATTACTAGATAGATATGTCGGGATCTAAAAGAAGCTCGTAGACAAGCGAACTCCGCAACTTGAAATTGCTCAATGGAATATCTTGAGGCGCTTCACCGATTGAATGAAGTTCCTGCAGCACCATACGATGCGGTAATATAAGTCTCACATGATATGAAAGATATCGCCGCAAAAAGAATTGAATTGACATGATATGCAAATACCATGTTAACATTTTCAAACCGCCTTGCCCGACCTACTGGCGGATTTCCAGGTTTCGGTCAACGCTTCTTTTCCCCCTGGCCTAGTTCCTTATCCTTGAATTTCAGTGTTAGAATATTTATTTTTGATATTTTTCTTCTTTTTTGTGTATTATTTGATGTTATTCAATCTTATATGAACTATTTACGGCCTATGAATGGTATCCCCCTTGGAGTGTTGTAAGTGTTTCGTGAACAATACATATGCTACTATATTTGAAGGAAGAACTAAAACCATCCGATATGATTTTATCTTCGTAAACATCGGTGATGTAACTCAAGCTACGATATGTTGTGAAAGAGTACTAATTTTTAGAAAAAGATTACAAATTCAAATACTTAGAATCATTATTTTTTTAGAATGTAAATAAATGATAACTAAGTTCGATACGAAGGAAAAGATACTTACTGCCATGGAACATCACCGACGAGCAACCAATCACCTTCTTCATCCTCGTAGGTGACCGTAAACCGATTATTCGCATAATTCGTGTCCGTTAATTTCTCATCTGTAAGAGAATTAACATTATTAATAGTAACTAATCTATAACATATTTATCATAATTTCGCATACCTTGTTCTATTGGAAACATGATAGCGAGGGTTCGTTGTAGGGATTGATAGGAGTTGTGGAGGGAGAGGTCCACCTTCCGACCTATTCCAACTCCCGCCATCTTCACCTTCACGCATTTGCCACCCCTCGAACGCTTGACTGGCGGCCACCCTACCAACGGTTTCAGCGTCCTGTTCGTCCATGGACAACTCGTTAGCGCTGCTGTGTAACCCTAAAATCCATTTATTTTGAGCAGAGATTTTCGGCCACGAAGTTGGTCTAGAAGTTACGACTGTACAGCCTAAAGTTATGACACACTTATTCTATTACTAATCCTTATTGGATTCTTCTGCCTATTCCGTAGGATGCAATCGTGACTGTGACCAATTTCGTCAATGCAATTGAGCCAACATCAAAAAATTATATCAAACACCGCATGCGTGGTGAGCGCACTCCTCCAAACACTTTCCAAAACCTTTAGAAAAAAAAAAAGAAAGAAAACTTGCTTGATTTGATAATCTTGATGCTCATATTTGCTTTCATCGGCATTCTCGCCATTGCCGTCTCCTCGCGCCAATAGAGTCAAGGTAGTTGGGTCATCGGCGGCTCCAAACACCTCGCCGAATCCCCTCTTCTTCGACAATGCAGAATTACAAGTGTTGTTACGGATTCCATCGTTAAGATCAAACCCTCTCAACTTTTTCAATGGATCACTGCATGGAAGAGCAAGGCCTAATTGAAGCTCCATTTCTTCTCCTTGTTAAACTCAACCTTTATTCTCAAGCTCTCTATTGTCATCTTGAAGACTAGATATACATATACATATATATAAGGAGTAGACAGAGAGATATAAAAGATGATAATTTCAAATCAGCCCCTATAAAAGTGACCTACCGAATAAACTCCTTTTTTTTTTTTTGCTGGTTACTAGATAATGACAAAACACATACATATAAGTTTTTTAAAATTTAAATAAAAAATAAAAAATAAAAGTTTTTTGAACAATTTAAATACTAAAACAAAACATTGATGTGCTTTACAATTTTTTATTGATTTTTTTTTTTTTAAATCTCTAACTTGGTATTTTAATTCTCTAAAGTCTTTATAGGAACAAAAAATTTAGATTTTCAAAATAACTATTTAGAAATATTTTTTAAAAAGTAATTTAACACAAAAGGTGTAGAGCATACGAATTAATATTCAACTTTTTTTCAAAAATACTCATATATATATATATATATATATATTGTGTGTATGTGTAATTGTATTTTGGAGTGATTTTGTAAACTTTTTTTAAAATGTTAGGGATTTGTTTGACAGAGTTTTACAAAGCAGGGTCTTTTTTGAAAAAACCCCTATAGAAGAAGAAGAAGAAGAAGAGTTGGAGGGAAGTTTCTCACGTGTTGGTCAGTGTGTAGGGCTTTTGGGGCACCCAACATAGCAAAAGAATTAATCTTTGTCTCCCTGCCCCCACTGTGTATACTCCAACAGCATTTTAAGAAGGGTACTCTCATGTTTTATCCCTCTTATTTATTGTTTTCCCAGACATGGCCCTTTGCCCTGGATTTTCTTGCGCCCTTTATTAGGGTTCGCAAATGACCTGTTCAAAATTGTTTTTTAAAATTTATTATTAATTTTTTTTAATATATCGTGAGAAAATCTTAGCTGCCGAGTCCACTTTATGATTCTGTTTGCTAAATCTTGATAGGGCCTCCTTCTCCACATTCCATTTTACCCAACTCTTGGCCTATGTTATGCCTATGTTATGCGTAGCGTCTTATAAGAAAACTTGCGCACACTGATTTAGGATGCGATGCGTCTACCTTAGTCCGTAACTACGGTTCGGTCGATGGCCATGGCACGTGATCATGGTTATACCGGCATAAAATAAAATGCAAGAGGTACTCTTAAGTTAATATCAAAATACTCTTAGAAATACAGCTACACAACATTAAAAGAAATAAACATGTGGATTCTACGATGATTTGGTAGGACCAGGTCTCCAAATCACCTATCAAGAATTTTTTTTCTTTTTTTTTATAGGAAATGAACATAATATTTGTAGAGTATAATAAAATATATCAATCTTAGTTCAAGATCTTTTTTAGATTATTAAAAAATTATGTGAAAACTCTTTATGAAGCAGCTCTATTAAAGAATTACGTAAAATATCATAATTTCTTTCCAGAAGAATTTGACAGTTTTTTTTAAAAAAAAAATAAAAAATAAAAGTCATAAATTTCTATTAGGATTACCACACTATAAAGCTCATAAATAAAGCATTAGTTTGTAATCAACATGTAATTCACAATAATTATGAGATAATGCACATTTCACATGGCCTATTTTAGCCTCACTATGAATTATAATAAAACTAGTTAACAATGATCATATGGTTGCTAGCTCATACATGTTTGGTTTGAGTATGTTGTAAGGTACCCTAATATTATACCTTTCTCTCCATATATATAATAATAGCAAACCATGTGAGACATATTGGACATTTGATTATATCAATAGATCAAGAAACACGTTCAATTAATGAAATTAGATTAGAATATTAAAATCTAATTTGGGAGACGTGATTCCGGAATGAATTTGACTAATCCGACGTATCATCCTCTAAATCCTCCCCATTCATCACTATTATAGAGCTACGATTGAGCGATAACGCGCATTTTAGTATACCTGTACTGGGACATAGAAAAGTGTTTGGGCTACCCTTTTTATATGAGCTCCTTGCGGAGAAAGGCTGTCCGCTTGCTTCGTAATATTAACGGTTGTGTTCATTTAATTTAAAAAAAAAAATATTACTCACCCAACAAACCACACATAATCAATCTTCACCACATACATCTTGTGATCTGTAAAAAATATCAAAATTATAGATATACCCATCGTAATGTGTGATCTTTATTATATCATGTCAGTATATATAATTTTTTGTATGATTTTTTTTTATGTGCATAGCAAAGCTTTTAATTTAAACATGCCATTAAAGTCAACAGTCAAGTGATCAGTGTGACGTGGCATTCTTGGATGCCACTTATCAAGTGCGTAGAATTCGGGCCACCAAATCCAGTGCACAACCCTAATCCAGTTGCAGATTCTTGAGTACAGGGTGGGAAAAAAAAGGGATAATTAGATTGGATATTAGTCTTTTTTTAAAATTATTTATAAATCAATCTTAAACTTTAAATATTTATAAATTAGCCTCTTTTTTATATGTTTGTCACTGTTGTATAAATATTTTTTGAAAAAATTTAAATATAAAAATAAATAAATTTTAATATGATATATAACATTTATAATTAAATTTTGTAAAAGAAAATACTTATAAATAGGTTGTTTTAGGCTCGAAAGTTTAACGAGTTTAAAATTGATCCGTTAGTCCGCTAAAATTTGAAGTCACAAAATATATTTTTAAAAATATTTTTTGAAAAATTTGTGGTACAAATTTTTTTTTTGTGCGTGATACCATTTTTGTGTTCACAACCTTTTCAAGAAATCCATCTCAATATATATTTTGAGACGTCAAAAATAACGAACTTTAAATGAAATACTTATTTATAATAAATTTTAAATGAGGGTTTATTTGTAAAAGTAAGTCTAGCAAGAAAATAAGCAAACATGTCATTGCAAGCTGTTAGATGTTGAACTCACCCAAAATGACCAAACCTTTCGTATGTCGATATCTCCGTTACCAACTCTGATTCAAGTATATATGTTTAACAACAGCTGTCTCCTCTCTGTACTCCGCATCACGTTGTTGCCTGCTGTTGTCTTTGAATAAATGATAGCTTCCTCTCTCAGCTGGGCTCCTATCCGGCCAAAAAAAGTACGGACACGTAAAAATTTGGCCGTAGTATCCGACATTGATATTTTACGAACACATCCTAATATATGTCGGATATACCAAAAGTGTATCTAAAATAAAAATTAGACGCGCGTGTCGGATCGCCAAACATGAGTATTCGAACCGTTTTTTATATATGGCATGTACTTTTTTTTTTTGCTCTAATAAAATATAATATGTTAATAGAACTAACAATCAATTTTTATAAAATTATAATATAAAATTTATAAGAAATTTTTTTTTTAATATTATTATTTATATACTAATATTCGTATATCGTACGGATGCAAAACTAGTACAATAAAACATTCATCATGATTGCAGAATGCATTCAATTGCATAAACTTTAGTTGGCATCAATAATGATCCAGCTTAAGTTGAAACAACTACTAGGAAGTTCAGGTTTTTTTTCTTTTTTCTTTTTCTCTTTTTTTTTTTTTCATGAAGATGGTAAGAATTATCTAAAAAGTGCTTGGAAGAATGCTGTCAAATACGGAGAATTATATACTAAAATAAAAATAATACATAATGTGGCGAAGTTAAATACTAATAAAAAAGAACAACTCAAATAGAGAAATTATCCCCAAATGACTATGCATCAAGTCATCAACTCAAGTATCAATTATAGTTCTAGGAACAGGAGGAAGAGGAATTAGGAAGTGGAATTTCATTTTCTATGTTTACTTCATTTTGAGAAGTATAAATTAATTCGCTCTTTACTGAAACCAAAACTTGCGGAAGTGAGAAGGCAGAAGTCGTTTAACATATTTACTTTGAATGCAAATGAATGAAAACTCAGTTTCACCATTTTTTTTAATATTTTTTGTTTAAATTTCTTTATTTTTTAATTTCACAGTTTTTTTGATAGGGAGTGGATAATAATTAACTAGTATTAAAATTTGTTTGTAATAAGATAAACTATTTACATATGAAGAACAATTTTCTACATAAATAAGTATTATATAATAAATTATTAAACAATTTATTTATTTATAGATAATACTAATAATATATTATCTACTTTTATAAAATAAATTATTTACATATAGCATAAATATTTTTTTTTTAAATAATATTACTTATTCCTCATCTACTGCACATGCACTTCAAATCGACTTTTTGATTTCATCTTTTCATCCATTTCTCACTTTTTATTTCTAATTTTTTGCTTCTCACTGCGAAGTAAACAGTTTTTAAAAGTAGTTCACGAATTGCAGAATATGCACAAGTGATGATCCGAAGAAATTTAGATAGAGCGCTTTATTATCGTAGAAAAACTATATGTGTAACTGGCCCAATTTTATAAATCTATCATAATAATTAATTTACGGATGATACCGACTCATATTCCATCAGCTGAGAATCACATTACTTCCGTCTGAGTAGATAAAAAACTTGTCTTATTCTTTATGGGAGAGTATTAATTAGGACGACAAGTAGGTGATTTTCAGCATTTCCTAAAGGCCAGATGTATTTGCAGACTAGGATGTAGGGAGATCATCCATGGCAGGTCCATGTTGCACCAAAAATTGACTAAATCCATCAACGCAGGGCCATCTCCGTTTTCCCATCACCATGTAGCATCAAATAATATTTTTTTGACTTATTTGATTTAATTTTAAGTATTTTATGAAAAATTTTGAATTACAAAATTATAAATTTTGATGTGATCATAATTTTATAGTTCAAATTTTTTTTATTAAAATTGTCAAATAATGAATGTTTAATCATCATTTTGATTTGATCATTATTTTGATATATTATTTAACATTATTTCGAAAATTTTGAACTACAAAATTGTAGATCACATATAAATATAAAATTTTGTAGTTCAAAATGTTTCATAAATACTTAAAATTAGGTTAAATAAATCGATAAAAATTTAATAAAAAATTTTATAATACGTCCCGGACGGACGTCCCATATATTTGTCACAGGTGATCCTGTGATTTTAATCACAGTAGATCCATTTCCTGAAATTATTGATTCTAAATCTCTGCTCCCAACCCTAGCAAATCATGGAGATCGGAGAACCCAGCGGGCAAAGGGGTCACGTGCAACCTCACGTGGGTGATATTGGATTAGCATGTGCAGTGTTTCATTGTCTACACCATAAAATTGTTAGGAGACATCTGATAATTGATAGTTCGGAAAGAGGATGCGTCGGTGTCGATGTCGAGATTGATTGTGTGAGCGACGTCATATTGGCTCCAAAACGCCGGGAACTTAATTATTAAAAAAATTACCCAACAAACTACATACAATCAATCTTCACCACATATATGTTTCGTGTTTCGTATAATTTTTTCGTGATCCGTAAAAAATCAAAATTACAAATATATCCATCGTGATGTGTGGTTTTGATTGTGCCACGTCAGAATGTGTGATTTTTTGAAAATATATAGCGAAGTCCATAATAAAAAAAGCTACTCACTTTTGTAACTTTTTGACTGTTACCGTTAAATGTACCTTAAATATAGGTAAAAATATAATTAGACATTAGTAGTTTTTTTTACTACTGTTTAAAGTCGTCAAAAATATACATACAAGTATAGTTGATGTGCCACGTAAGTAAATATTGAGCATACTATTAATCAGAGTTATTAGGAGTCACGATATAATCAAATTTACAAATTGTGCAGATTGTGTGTGATACTCACTCTGATTGTATCGAGGCCATCAAAGACTTATGAAGCATAACTCTTTTGATAAATACTAATTTTACATCCATACGATGTACGTATATTAATCATATATAAAAATCATAACGTTAAAAACTTCATTTTCTTATAGTTTCACATTTTCAATTTCATATATATATATATATATATATATATATATATATATATAAAACCAATTTTTTTCATAATTTAGATAAACTTTTATATAAATTTTTTTATTACATAATATATAATATAATTATTTTAATAGTGTATATATAAATCATTTTCCATAAGATCTTTGATATTCTTTCAATTAGTTATAATCTTTTAAATTTTTATCAATTAATACAAATTTTACCTGACATTTTTAGAAAAAAATCAAATATCATATATCACACTAAAAATTATTTAAAATGCCATATTTTTTATCACTTAATTTTATATATTTATACATAGATTTAATAAGTTCTAGCCTCTTGTTAATGGAAAAACCACCGGAAAATCACGGCCAATTTTTTTATTTTTAATTTATGGGTGTCCGATTAGTTACCATGACATTGCCGGGCTATTAATGATGAAATTTGGAAATTGATGGAACTTAGAAGCTGTCCTAAACAGTACTATCCATCTAAAGTTCTTGTGGGCTGTTGCTCCAACTAAGTCATTCATTACCTACTTGCCGGATATTAAATTATGATTGAAATCAAAAGACTATGGAATGAACCCAATCGAACAATAGGGCTATTTTGGATACGGATTCATGCTTGCTATTCAAAAGATTTAGTTATATGGTTTCAATCGGGCGTGGATCCCTGAATCGAAAGGAGTGTAGAAAATCGTAAGGTGGAGATTGAGTGTACAAGTTTTGATGTGATCTATAATTTGTAGTTGAAGATTTTTTAAAAAAATGCCAAACAACCAAAAGATGATCAGACTTTTGATCATCTTTTTGACATATTATTTAGTACTTTTAAAAAAAAAAATTTCAATATAAAATTGTAGATGATCTACAACTTTATATTTTAAAATTTTTCTAAAAATATTTAAAAATAGATAAATAAATAAGTAAAAATTTTATATAATATCTTATGATCCGTATTTGCTGAGGTGGCGCGATCTCCACCATTAACTTCCCAACACCCTATTCTTTTGAATCAGGATATCGGTGCCTGCTTCAATCGGTTGGATTTCGAAACTTCCGATTGGGTCCAGTTTCAGATAATTTGGAATATCCATCGATATGTATGGATTGTCCAATTGATTTCTTATAGTAACTTAAACGGTGTAGTAGACCTTTTTGTTAGTCTGATGGAACTGAATAATAAACTGATTTAACAATATATTGACTTATTGGACTGCTTTGAAATGTATGGTGATATGAAAAAGTTAAAGCCATAATCCATCATCTAGACTTCTCATTCACTACAACAAACAACAATTCGTAGTAAGAAATTCATCTAAGTGAGTAGTAAGAAATTCATCTGAGTGAGATCCAAAAAGATAGGATGTATGCAGCTATACCTTCAAAGAGGCTGCTGTCGCACTTAGGAAAACAAAAAACAGGCAAAATCGAGTGGGATCACGAGTGACGTTGTTAAAATAGCTTGAACCGTGGTACATTCAAGATTCAATTGGATACAAGAGAGTGGACTGGAGAATCTAGGCTAACTTCAGCTCTTCGCATAATATACGATTCTGATTACATTCAGAATCCTGATGATCATGATAAATAGCAATACTTACAGAAAAAAACTTGGCGAACTCGTCTCGACTCATTATCTATGCAAAAATCTAAGAAAGTGAGAAGAAAACCCTAATTAATGTACTTCTCCTCTGCCACTGTACGAAGATGCCTCGATCCTCGTACCGCCGTCATGCCGGTGATCCAGAGCTTATTCAACAGAGAGATTCTTGGGTGTAACGGTTATACCACGTCACTCCGTGTAACGGCCTCAAAAACATCTATTTAGAAGTATTTTTTGAAAAAACTTTCAACATCAAAATTGTAGATTTTGACGAGATCTACAACTTTCGTGTTCAAAGTTTTTCCAAAAAATATTTCTAAAAATATATTTTGGGACTCCAAAATTTAACAGATTTGAAGCGGGTTTAAAAACTGTTTTAAAACCCGTTAAACTTTGGAGCCCTAAAACATCTATTTAGAAGTATTTTTTGAAAAAATTTTGAACATGAAAGTTGTAGATCTCATCTAAATCTATAAGTTTCATTTAAATTTTTTTCTAAAAAATGATCATAAAATTTATTTTTTTAATTTAAACACGAGGGAGATATATGCTGACGTGGCGTAAACGTTTTATTGTAGAATTTTTCTATTCAACAAGCATCCAGATGAACCATGAGCTTATCAAGCTTCCCTATTCTTCCAATTCTTTACATTCATTTCTCATATATATTGGCATGATTTGAGATCTTTTTCCAAACTTCTCTAAACTTGTTAGCTTGTCTATGCTGGTACAATTTAGATCTAGAGATAATTACTTACCTACGGCTACGAGGGAACAAAGTGACTATGTTGTTCCAGCTGTGCCTTTTTAGCCTTATCAATTTCCTTCCGGCTCGAAAATATATGTAAAAATTAATAAACTTATTGGTTCTGGTTTCACTTAATTGACTTTGTGAAATGTATCTGTAACACTTACAAATGCCATATTTTTATTTTTAAAAAAAATGAAAAAGGGGACTACATATCAGCCCTCAACCTTTTAAACCTTACAAATAAATATCTCTTTTTATTCGTTAACTTTGACATCGTAAAACACTTACTTAGAAGTATTTTTTAAAAAAAATTCATAAAAGTTATAAATTTTGATGAGATTTATAACTTTCATATTAAATTTTTTTCAAAAGATATTTATGAATAGGTGTTTTGAAATTTAGCGGATTAATTGATTGAATTTGAAACTCACTAAAATTTTAAAATATCAAAAAAATTATTTGAAAGTAATTTTGTTTAAAAAAATTATTGAATATAATAGTTACAGATCTAATCACTTTTACATTTAAAGTTTTTAAAAAAAATATTTATAAATGGTCCAAAAAGCTCCGATATGAATATCGAGAGATAAATTTTTTTTATAAATTTAAACAGTAACTAAAAAATCAAAAGTTAATTTATATTAATATAAAAAATTTAGAGATTAATTTGTAATTATTCCAATGAAAAACAAGAAGCGTGCATATGAAATTACTTATCTAGTTACTCAAATGAGTCAAATCAGTGGCCATGAGAAATTGACCAAACTTTAACCACCGAAGCAGAGGAAAATGGTGAATCACTCAACATGCCATTTGTCGCCCTCCAATTCCACTCATTCATCCTTAAGCCGATCCCAAGACACCCCAATAGCTAGCACTCATCCCAATCACACCTTTTTTTTTTCTTTTTAATTATATACCCAACCATCTGCGGATCTGCGGACCGTCGGTGCGCAAATGAGATGCAAATGATGAAGCTGGAATATACCCAATAACGAATATAATGATCATAGAAAGAATCTTACTTGCAAGAGCAAGTTACAGCATTTCCAGGTCAGACATGGAAAAATGAATATAATGATCATAAAAAGACTAAGGATCACCAGTTGATGAGATATAAGATGATTAAGATAAACGGAACCCTAAACGTACCATGGTCCATGGCTGCGGAAATATACACAATAAAACTCCAAGTCTTCACTCAAAGTATTGAATGCTACAATGTCCTCCCCAATAAACCTCTAGTCTGGACAAGTTACAGGTTAGAATGCCCCCAAGCTTTTGTTTTCTTTGTAATTCTCATTCTTTCGGGTTCGACGCAAGGTTTTAGAGTATCCAAACAATATCATTAAGAATTTTGAAATATACATAGGAGATATACTTGCAGAAATTCAAGTGGAGTCTTTATAAATCAAGAGAATTACTGGATTCGCCTGAAATGAGGATCTGGTAATAAAATTTATGTGCTCGAATGACCAACAAGCAAACGAACAATTTTCATCCAATATCAAAAAAAAAAAAAAAAAAAAAACCAGCTCAACTCGTGCTTTTCAAAAAAAAAAAAAAAAAAAAAGAAAACAAAAATCTATACAGATCAAATGGTTGCAAAAGGCAACGGAGCCAAACGCACTTGTATCCTACCTTTATTCTCACCCCACTATGGAGAATAAATTCTTTGAAAATTCTTACTGAAAATATTAAGAGCTTGCTTCATGGAAGAACAGTTCTTAACTGCTTCCTGTCAGGACCAAATGACTGCAAAAAACATGAAATTTTGTTATTTATGACAGTACTGGCAACTTCCATTGCAAGAAACTGAAGAAACACAACGATTACATATTGTTTGAAAGGAAGGGAAAACAAGTGTTTGATGTTCAAGCAATATGATTAACAGACTTAACAATAAAACTTTAAGCTAGCTTACCCGAAATCATGGTTAACCGGTCTACATATTCATTACTTCCACAGGTTTCTAAAAAGATCACATACAATAGCCAATATTCCCAAACCTACAATTACTGATAACACTTGTTTGGTGCAACAAAAGGGTTCAAGGTGTTACTTCTTGTGAAAATCTATATGAATTCTCATTGCTGGAGAGAAATTCTACAATGAAACGTTTACGCCACGTCAGCATATATCCCCTCGTGTTTAAATCAAAAAATAAATTTTACGATAATTTTTTGGAAAAAACTTTCTAAATGAAACCCATTAATTTTGATGCGATCTACAACTTTTATGTTCAAAAGTTTTTCAAAAAGAAAATAAAATAGATTTTTTTATTTTCAAAAAGTTTTTCGAAAAGTTTTTCAAAAAAATACTTTTAAATAGAATTTTTTAGGCCATTATATGGAGTGACGTGGTATAACCGTTACACCCAAGAATCTCTCATTGCTGGATAGTGGTTAACTGCTACAAGAAGAAAGTATTTATATGGTGCAATCAGCATGATATGAAATAAATATACTTCAGATTAGTTTTACAAGGTTGGTATCATGCAAGTTCTATACTCATACTTTCAGGTTTAGACAGTCCGCACTCTAGAACCCAACTTGTGGTAGACTGCAGAATCTTCCACCCTCATACTGGTATTAGGGCGCTACTCACAATTTTCAATACGACATGTAATCCGAAAATGCAAGGCACAGGCGATAAAGTATAAAGTCTGTGTGCTATAAGTGCTTCTAACATCAAAACAATTTCTCCCTAAAAGGAATATCAAATTCATGCTAGATGTAGAAATCTTACCTCCACACCAAAATCTTTAGCAGACTTTCACATATACATTAGTAAACAACTCATGAGGGTCTGGCATTGGGCTCCCCTGTAACATGGAAAAGACATCAGAAATAGCATGAAATAAGCAAAACTACATGGCTATCCGCTATTGTGGAAGCACTTACCTTAGCTTCAGCAATGGCCTCATCTACTTCCTTTCGGTATCCTACATAATTAAATAGTCAAACACAACAACAAAAAAGCCCGAAACAAATGAATCTGCAATGCATCTTTCTTTCAATTCCAATTTCTATGCTAGATTGAATGTATTGGTGTAGTAAAATTTACCTTCAATTCGAAAGCACTAGCTAGATCGTGGGCCAAGATCAGTTTACTAATTCTTGAAATGGGGTCACGCTCCTGCGAAAGGTGAAATACTTAGCGTGCGCAGATGAAATTGACAAACACAGCAGAAGAATAGCAAGAGTAAAAACCTGCCTAATACCAGAAATCCCATCACGAGTTCGGTAGGTGCTCCCGGGATCTGACATTGAGTGCCCCATGATATCTATAGAGCGAGTCGGCGGCGATCTCCATCCTGCGCATCAGCGACTTGTCACGGAAGAAAGTGAGGAGCTCTTTCGGCGTGGTTTCGACGGATCGAGAGGGGGGGATCGATCTTGTGGCCGACGAAGGGGACGCTGGTCTCTGTCGTCAGGAAGGTCGAGTTGTCGGAGAAGGAGGAGGCGGCGGAGGATAAAGAAGCGGAGCAAGTGGTAGCGGCGAGCCACGAGAGGCGGCAGAGTGAGGCGGCAGTGCGGCCATTAGATCGTAGATCACGGCAGCAGGTGTAGGAGAGAAATCAGAGAGGAATGGAGCGTGGGGCCAGCGTAGACCCTACGTTCCTTTTTCTTGGCTTTTTCGTTGGCTAAGAGGCGGGGGCGGCCGGTCGTGAGCTCCTCGAGAACAGACACACATTCATCTTCCGTAGGGAGAACGGGGCAGAAAAGGAGCCGGCTCCCCTGGTGCGTTCGCACCAGGGTGTAGGAAATCCGGCGGCCAAGATTGCGCCACATCAGTAATTACGGATCACAAGACATTAGATAAAATTTTCGTTCGCTTATTTGATCTATTTTTAGGTATTTTTAGAAAAAATTTTGAACTAAAAAGTTATAGATTTTGATGTGATTTACAACTTTGTAATTGCATTTTTTTTCAAAAATGCCAAACGGTATGCCAAAAAAATAATCATAATTATGATTATTTGCTCAATTATTTGATTTTAATATATATTATTTGATTTTTTTATTGTCGGAGAATCCTCCCGATAAATTATTCGGGTCGAGAAACTTCTTCCTTATTTATTATTTAAGTATTTAATGTATATTATTATTTATATTTTAAATATTATATGGGAGAATCCTTCCGATAAATTATCTGGGTCGAGAAATATCTTCCCATTTTATTACTTAAATTATTTAATGTTTATGATTATTTATAGTTTAAATATTATACAGAAAAATTCTCTCCATTAATTATCAGGATTAAGAAACATCTTCTCGATTTATTATTTAAGTTATTTTGTATTTGATTTTATCTAAATTTGATATTAAAAATCAGTTGAAATTAATTAAAGTTTATTTGGGCCCTTGTTGGACTAGGCCGGACCAAATTGGTCCGACCTGAGGCAAATTGGCTCGCTCGGGCGCGATTGTGCCCAGGTCGGACCAATTGGTCTGAGTGCGGGGCTAAGCCCCGCGCAATCGCACTCGCACGCCCAGACCGGCTGGGTCCGCGCGTGGGGTTCGTTTTACCCTGCGCGGTAGCCGGTTACCATCGTCATCCTTACGACCAACGATTTGCTGCTCGCCGCGGTCAATGCCGGCGGCCGTCCCGTCGCCGACGATTTCGTTCTGGAAGTCTATTCTAGCGTTTTTCAACATTCTAGAATCGTTGGAGATGTCAAAAACTGATTTTGTCATCTTATTTTTGAGTTTTTGGGTTTGTGGCTTTTCAAACGCGTTTTGGTACCGACGCATTTCGCCACTATGATAGGTGTTCTTAGGGTTTTCATGGTCTCTGAGTTCACTGGTGATGTTTAAATCTGATTTTGAGCCATGTATCGAGGGTTATACGAGGGTGCAAGTTTATGTTTTTTTTTTTTTTGTTGTAAAATTTTTGCGCCGATCAGTCAAGAAAAATCTGATTTTTTGGTGTGTACACTACATTTTTCGGGTTGTAAAGAGATTTATGCTTTTATACCACAAGTGTCGCGTTTGGAGGCGTCGGGTGCAAATTCGGTCTGTTCCGGCGACAGCGACGTCGGAGTCAGCGGGCGTCGAATATCGCGCCTAGAGGAGTTGGAAATGTGGACGGCGTCTCTCTTCCTCTCTCTCTCTCTCTCTCTCTCTCTCCCTCTCTCTTTCCGGCCGGCGACGTCGTGACACTATCTCCCCTTTCCTCTCTACTCTATTTGCTGAGAATCCAGTCCCTCCTCTTCTTTACTTAGTTGGGGTGTTATATAGATAAAACTATGGGGACAAAATGATTTTATCTAATACATAGAGTTAGAAAAAAAATTGGGGAGGGGATGGATGGGGGCAAATTATATCCTACAACTATTACACCAAGTCATCTGCTTACTAGTCATCAGTTAACCTATCAAAATATTACAAATGTCGCTGACTCATCAACACTTTTGAAATTCAAAAGTTCTGCAAAAATAATTTGTCTTTTATATCCCACCCAACAGTGTTGTTTCTTTCCTTGGAATCCCACCCAAAACTCTTCTCTTCCAATAGCTTCATCTCTGAAAACCTTTTTTTCTCCGACGACCACTTTCGCGGTGAAAGCTCCTCCGTCGTCTCCTGCAAAACTCCGTTCTCCATTATTCCACCAACGTCCTTTGTCCGGCACTCCGGCGAGCTCCTTTTCCCTGCGGAGCGGTGAGCTCTCTTTTCTCCATTGCACCTGTGAGCACGTAGCTGTAATATCTCACTCGCCGTCATTACCGCAAGGTTAGCAACCCACCATTTTTTGTTCTCAAAGCTATCACCACCGTGCTATTCATGCTCAGTAGTTGTTCGCTTAAATGTCTATGAGAAATTATTGATTGTTTAATCGTTTAAAACACATATACGCGATTACGAAAGCTTTATGTGACCACTTGCAATCATCCAATATGAAATAAAATTTTGGTTATGTGCTTGCTAATACGTTTAGGCATAAACTTACATGATCAAATAATAATTCTAAACTTCTTAGTTTTGTTTGGTCTCGACTCAAATTATTGGTGTATTTTAACTTATTGCATAAAATTTATTGAGTTATGTACTTCTTTTTGCTGTATTTTCACATTGAATTGCCTGAGATATATATTTTAATTACTGCATAAAATTGTTAATTGTTTGATTTGTATATAGCATATAGGTGCGGTCTTCGTGATCTTCGTCACTCCGGCAAGTTTCTCAATTTCTCAAAACATTATTACATCTAACGTGGTGTTCTAATCTTTGTCGCTATGAGTTACCAAGGTTCTAGCCTTCCCTTTTCCCTCAAAAATATGTTAGTTCTAACATATTTATTTTTTGAAAAATAGATTTGTTCAGATTTTGGAATTTACGGTGCTTTTAATTTTTTTTTTTAATTATGTCTTATTATTCTTTTAATGTAGATGATACTGTTGATATTTCAATGCCCGCCATTTTGAGTAGTCTTGATATGAATTTTACATTTACTCTGGGAATGACATTTGAGACAGAAGACGATGCGTATAATGCTTATGGAATAACGAAAGGTTTCGGTGTAAGGAAGGGGAACAAGAGTTACAACCGAAAAAATGAACTTACATCTTGCTATTTTCTTTGTTCATGTGAAGGCAAATCGGAAGGTCTTCATCCTCATGAGCCTAGAAGGAGAGAAAGAATGGAGTACAGATGTGGTTGCAAAGCTCTTATCAGATTTAAAATTACAGATGGAATTTGGGAAGTTTCTAAATTTAACGAAGAACATAACCACCCAATGGAGAAGGAAAGCGAAAGGCACTTTATTGCGTCGGCTAAAAAGTTTACTGGTGCAAGTAAAAACATTCTTAGCAAGTTGGTAGATTCTGGCGTGAAAGCTAAGAGTGCTTATAGGCATCTAGCAAATGAAGTTGGAGGAAGTGCATATCTTAGTTTTACTGAGCGAGATTGCCATAATTTTATCCAGTCACGCAAGGCAAACTTGATTACTGCAGGGGATGCACAAAGTCTTATTGATCATTTTAAGGAATTAAATGTAGAAGATCCTGATTTTTTTTTATACTTTTCAACTGGATGAACATGGTAGATTGAGCAATATTTTTTGAAGGGATGGAGTCTCTAAATTGCATTAAGATTGTTTCAGTGATGTGGTTATCTTTGATACGACTTATCAGACAAACAAATATAATATGATTTGTGCTCCATTTGTTGGTGTGAATAATCATTGGAAAAATATTTTCTTTGGTTGTGCATTTTTAAGTGATGAAAAGATAAAGTCTTTTGTCTGGTTGTTTAAGTCCTTTTTGGACTCGATAGGAGGAAAGAAACCGAAAACTATATTTACTGATCAAGATCAAGCCATGGCTCAAGCTATTGCTTTAGTTCTCAACGGCACTCGCCATCGCTTATGTGAGTGGCATATTGAGAAAAATACCACTAAGAACATTCCGCACTTGATTGCCAAGGGTGGTTTCAAAACTCTATTCCAAGCTACTATGGAGTTGTGAAAATGAAAATGAGTTTGAAACTATTTGGCAACATATGACTACTTAATGGAATTGCAAGGAGAACCAGTGGTTGCAAAGATTGTATGAATTAAGAAAGAAGTGGTGTCCGACCTTTAACCGTGATGTTTTTTCTGCCAATATCAAGTCTACACAAAGAAGTGAGGCCACGAATAGAGTTTTCAATAGTATGGCCTCCAAAACAACGAATCTGACAGAATTTATGAAGCATTACGAAAATAGAGCAAAAGAAATGCGTGATATGGAGACATCTGATGATTATGTTAATCGAGGCAAAGTAAAGCCTCATATTGCTGGTTGTGCAATTTTGGATCATGCTGCAGAAATATACACTAGAGCAGTCTTTTATAGATTCCAGTTAGAATTTGAGCAAGCTATGTCTGAGATGTTTGTGGGCAGGAGAAATTATGCCGACAATCCTACTTGCCAAATCTTTACTGTAAAGAGAGTTGATTCTTCTAGAATCCATGATGTAAACTATGATTTTTTGAGAAAGGCAGCATCATGTGTAGTTGTCACATGTTTGAAACTATCGGTTGATTTTGCAGTAATGCACTATGTGTTTTGCATATATATTTAAAGCTGTCAAGAATTCCATTACAGTATGTATTGGCAAGATGGACTAAATCTGCAAGGCAAGCACTTGGCTTTGAGAATTATATAGGAGGAAAGCTAGATGACTCATCATGTCAGTTGGAACTTACCTTTACAAATGTAATGAGAAAATCAGTTGCTATAGTTGGAAATGCTTATGGAGATCAAACCGCACTACAGATTTGTTCTGATCATTTAGATGCCATGAAGACACAACTTACTAAACACTTCGCTAATTTATGTACCATTGAAAGTGAGCAGATGGTTGTTTGCCAAGAAAATGCTTCTATTTGCATAGAAAACGAGGACCAAGTATTTGATCCAGCTACAAGAAGGAAGAAGGGGGTATGTAACAAAAGATTTAAGTCAGCATTTGAAAAGAAAAAATGTAAACCATCTAAAGCTCGATCAAATGATTCAACATGTATGCCATCTTAGGTAATATACTTGATATCTTTTTACTTCCTTAAGCGTGTAATATGTTGTATATAGCTTACTTTCCTTGGATTTTGTTAGGTACCGCTATATATGAATACCCAATTTTTTCAGCATCCAGAATTTATTGGTTTGGGGTCTCAGGTACAATGATAAATATATGATATAGTTATTGGTGTTATACTACATTAGTTACTAAATCTTATGGTTTGGTTTATATAAAGAATTTTATTGTGTTTGTCCAGATGGAAAATGCATGTGCTAATCCACAATTTTCATATATAAAATTCTTGACTCAAGTACGTTGTTTCGGCTTTTTTTTCCCTGCAACATTCATATGTTTAAAAATTAATAATCCTTCCCGTGCATGATTTTATTTTGCAGGAATCTACTAGTCCAATACAAAATACACAATTGATGTTTTCTTCATCATCGCCACATGAAGCACGGTTCAGAGGAACTAAACAAGCTTAGATGAATGATGTGTAGGATACAATTTTTTGTTTACTTATGGTTTCCATCGATGGGAGCATTACATGTAATTAACCTCATATTTTTGGCAAGTCATAAACCTCCTCTTTTTGTCAAAAGACTCAAAACCGGATTCGAATAGCTCAACCCGGGAAAACCGGTGATATATTCAAATTTTGGTGTTCTATTGTGATTATTGCTACAGCTAGTTAAGTTGTTAATGCTTCTATTATGCATACTATTAAGAAAGGGTGCTCGGTTGCAAACATAAAGGTATTACAACATTTTTTGAATTGATTCCTGCAACTGTTGATATTAAATTTTTTTTGTTTTGTTCTAAATAAAAACTCATGCAATATACAGACAACACACACACACACACACACACACACACACACACACACACACACAACACAACATATTTTACAAATGCGAAGTCATTGTTCTCTTTTTTCCTGCACCGTCTAAGACCATGTAACATAGGACATTTTCTTTTAAGCTGAAGAGTATGCAAAATAAGGTAAAACTACACGTTCAGATATAATAGGAGCAAGTTGAATTCATCCATTGGTGCTGACTTTTGCAAATTTGAGTTACAATAAGTATTTATCACCAAGTAGCAACTTACAAATTCTAATCAACTCAAATGAAAGAAAAAGAAGAAACATCGAGGTTACAAATGACGTCTTTCCCAGCTTACAAAATGTATGCATAGCAAACTCTAGAACTGTGATTTCCAAGCTATTAAAATATGGATACTCCAATGTTGTCGTTATCGAAATTCTATCTACATGGTTGTACTGAAACATCTTCTGCATTGTCAAATTTACAAAGAGATCAACTTTCATATTCTCTTTTTTTAGGAAAAAAGTAACTGCTTAATTCATTGAACATATATATCTCGGGCGAAAAAAAAAATCCTTAACTCAAGAAATTTGATGCTGTAAATTAAAATACAACAATCATTTTGAGTCATAGAAAGAACCATTTTAATTGTTTAAAAGTTAAAATTGCTAGTAAATAATTTCTCTAAAAACCAGAACCCAGTGTGTCATAAAATTATGCCAATTTACTTTGAAACCATGCTAAATGTAACTTACTATTCAAAGTTTGATCTGGGCAAAAAATTTAAGACCACTTATTAGCAAGTACAGAACCAAAATTTTATTTCACGTTAGATGATTGCACGTTGTCACATAAAGCTTTCGTAATCACGTATATGTGCTTTAAACGAGTAAACAATCAATAATTTCTAAGAGACATTTAAGCGAACAACTACTGAGCATGAATAGCACGGTGGTGATAGCTTTGAGAACGAAAAATGGTGAGCTGCTAACCTTGCGGTGATGACGGCACGAGTGAGATATTACAGCTACGTGCTCACAGGTGCAATAGAGAAAAGGGAGCTCACCACTCCGCAGGGGAAAGGAGCTCGCCGGAGTGCCGGACAAAGGATGTTGGTGGAATGATGGAGAAAGGAGTTCTGCAGGAAACGACGGAGGAGCTTTCACCGAGAAAGTGGTTGTCAGAAAAAAAAAGGTTTTCAGAGATGAAGCTACCGGAAGAAAAAAGTTTTTGGATGGGATTCCAAGGAAAGAAACAACACTGTTGGGCGGGATATAAAAAGACAAATTATTTTTGCGAACTTTTGAATTTCAAAAGTGTTGATGAGTCAGCGACATGTGTAATATTAATAGGTTAACTGATGACTAGTAGGCAGATGAGTTGGTTTTAATAGTTGTAGGATATAATTTGCCATGGATGGGCAGAAGTGATGGATGGGTAGCTGTCTAGCACCCATCCCATCCAACTTTAATTAAACTTTTTTTTAATACATTAAATGGCTTGGCGTTCGTTGATTGGTCGAATCGGTATTTCGTATTTCAGGTCTAATATAAGGATATTCATATACCGGTTCGAACCGAAAAATCGGACCGGTAGAAGTTCGGTCCTGGTTGCGGTCCCGGATTGGCCTACATTTCGATCCTCGGTCTGGTCCGGTCCTGGACCGGAAAAATCGTGGACCGGACCGAAGACCGAAATTTGTAATATAAGCCAAGTTGTTGGCCAGCCAGCCGGCCCAGCCCATCTCTCATTTGTCTCGTCCGTGCGCTTACCTAGGCTTACCCAGCAGCCCAACCCATCTCTTTCTCTCTCTCTCTCTCTCTCTCTCTCTCTCTCTCTCTCTCTCTCGTGACTCGCTTCAGTGGCTTGCTCGTGGCCGTCTCTCTCGCGAATTCGCGATTCAGTGCAGGGACCTGCGAAACGGTCTCGCTTTTGTGCGGTCCGGTCCAGATAGGATAGGTCCTACTCCGTTCCGGTCCGCGGTCCATCCTCTTCGCTAGATTTAGTCTCCGGTCCGGTCCGGTCCGGACCGGTTGAACACCCCTATCTAATCTGATTCGTTGAATTTTTGGTAGTTTGTCCAGTAATGGATTTGATTCGTGAATTTTGGTATTCTATGTTCTATTCAGATTTTTTATGACTTGAGTTTGATTCGTGAAATTTGGTGTTTTGTGTTTTGTGAATGTTTTTTTATGGCTTGAGTTTGATTAGTGGAACTTGATGTTTTGTGTTTTGTGCATATTTTCTTTGTGTCTTGAATTTGATTTGTGGATTTTGGTGTTTTTGTGTTTTTTTTTGTATTTAATTTGTGGTACTTTTTATTGATTGTAGACACCTCATTTTGTCCGGGCAATTTTTCTGATTTTACTCGATAAACTCAATTAAGCTTAAAATCATAATTTGCACAAATTAAATTTATTTTGGCTTAATTTGAAACTATTTGGTTGTAAAATAATGTTTAGAATTCAACTGGGACCATGCATGAACGAACAATTTTTGCGAGAACAAACTTTTACACCAATAGGGGCTATATTTGCTAATTTTGAAAATCGAGAACCAATCTTTCGCAAAATTATAAGCAGCTGAAATCGCAAATTTTAGAAGATGGAGATTTTATTTGTAATACGACAAAGTTTTAAAGAATTAAATGAAGAAGAAGAAGCAGAAGAAGTGGAAGAACAACCGTCGCACCACTACCCCATGATGCCACTCTCACTCATGTAACCACTATCCATGACTCCTCACCTTCAACCTCTGGCCAAGACCGCTATATAACAACCAAGGGAGGAGGCTCAAGGAGGAGAGGAAATCAGAGGGGAAGCTCGGCCGAAAAAAAAAAAAAGAGAGAAAGAGAATCCGAGAGAGAAAGAGCACTACCACAACCTGCCACCAGCTCCGCCGACAATCTGCGACGTCGCCACCGCCGCCGCACGGCTTCGCCGCTGCTGTCGCCGCCGAAAAAAAACATAAAAACCGAAAACCTCGGTTAATCAAGGTACGCGTCCAAACTTTATCAAAACCATCGCATTATAATCTCAATATAGTATAGGTGACGGGACACCGCCGTGGCTTCGCCGGCGACGAGTCACGGCGGCGAAATAATAAAAAAATTTTTATCCCGAAATTACACCCTCCAATATCTCCTTGTACAAGCGTCGAAATCAAATTTTGACATCGCCGTTAGATCCGGAACCATCAAAAACCCTAAAACATATATATAGGACGAGGCGGCGAAACGCTGCCGGCCATTAAAGCTCGGCCGCGAGCTCGCGGCCACTGTTTCTCCTTTTTTCTTTTTTTTGGAGAAGACAACCGGCTGAGCCGGTCGTCTTTTTAATTTAAATGAGCTTGGGCGCGGGTTTAGCTCGCGCCCCATTCGACTGAGCTCGGGCTCGGTCGGTTTCAATCCGACCGAGCCCAGTTTCAAACCGACCGAGCCAACTTCAATTAGATCGAGCCCAGATTAAATTTGACCGAGCCGTTTTCGAATCCGACCGAGTCAGTTTAAATCCGATCGAGCCCAAATCAATTCTGATCGAGCCATTTTCAATTCTGGTCGAGCCATTTTAATTCTGACTTGGCCATTTTGGTTCTAGGAACCTATTTAGTGGTCCAAACCTATTTTTAATTAATTTTGATCACTTTTAATTAGGTTTTAAGCTATAATTTTATGATTTTCGACAATAAAGATGGCTCAAAACATAAAAAAAATCATAAATCTTTTAAAATAAGGTTAGAGTGAGGCGGTTAACCGATCTCTACACCTTATTAAATTATTTAAAATATAAAATAATAATAATAAAAAAAAGATAAATCTTAAAATCTTTTAAAAATAAGGTTAGAGAGAGGCGGTTAACCGATCTCTACACCTTATTAAATTATTTAAAATATAAAAAAATAATAAATCTTAAAACATTTTTAAAAAAAAGGTTAGAGTGAGGCGGTTAACCGATCTCTATACTTTAATAAATTTTTTTTTTAAAAAACATAAAAATTGATAAATATAAAATCTTATAAATATCTTTTGGGTTATAGTGAGGCGGTTCGATCTCTACTCCCTTATCAAAAAAAATAAATAAATAAATGAGATTAGAATGAGGTGGTTATCCGAACTCTATATCTCGGAAAAAATACATTTTCACACGTCAAAATTAAGAAAAAGCCAAAACACGCGCAGTCGATAACATATAAATATCATAAATAAAAATGATGAATCCCAATTTTTAAAATATAAGCCGTTTAATTGAGAGTACCCTCTTCGGAGGGGCGCAGTGGGGGTGTTCTATTTTTCCCACACGTAACCGACAACGAACCCAAGAATCTCAACGTGCCTTATCCCGATTTTCTAATTTTCCATAAAAATTAGGTGGCGACTCCAAACTTTCTTTCCCCCATCCGGAGGAAGGTCGTCAACATTTATTATTTTTATTATTTATATAATTTGTTATTATTATTATTTTCTTCTTTTTCCCCTTTTTTTATTTTTTATTTTATTATTTATTTATTTATTTATTTTGTTTTTATTCTATTTTATTTTATCTTTTTTAATTTTAATCCCAGACAAAATGGGGTGTCAACACCCACAACCCAGGAATACCGTTGAATATCTACGAATATCTGCAAATACCTACGATTACCACAAAAATCAACAATCCCATATAAACACCTACGAACATCTACAAGACTACGGACACTAAAAATATATGAAAATGCTACAGTATTTGAAGGTGTTCATGAGTGTGTGCATGTGTTCGCATGTGTTCATGGGTATTTGTGGTGTTTGCGGGTGTTCATAGCATTTGCGTATTTTCAGAATAAAAAGCTAAGGATATTTTTTATCATTTCACATGACAAGAGATTACATATTCACCAAATCTAATCAGTAGTGGGCATAAAAATACAAAATGCCCAAAAAATAATAAGTACATTTTAGTTTACATTTTTTCTAAATAATATCTCAAAATTTTCAAATCTAGCCGACCAAGAGAAGATTGATGCAGACTAGCGTGTTCATACTGGTTTGTTCTGTTCGATTGATCCAAACCAGTATAAATTGGGGAGCTCACGTTACAAGTTAGAGTTTGTTTTGCTAATTCTCGTTTAGATTTGATCTTAGATCGATAAAATAGTTGACTAGACCGAGAACCTATTAATAGATCCACATGCCACTCACGACAACATAAATGATATATGAAGTAACTTGTGACAATTCAAACCTAGCCAACCAGTGTATAGTCGTAGCAGTCCACTCGTCAGTTCTATGAAGTCATCATGGCCACCGATTCACCATGTTAATAGTAAAGAGAGAAAAATAGAGGAGCCACGGACATCACCATGTCGTGGTGAAATCAAAGAGCCTATAACTTTTGTATTTAACATATGACTTTAAGATTGTGTGTCGCATATTAAACATGCGATTAGCTATTATTATTAAAAATATTTTAAATAATATTAAAAAATAAATTTTAATAAAAATATGTTTTTTTTTTTAAATTCTCTGGTTCATTGTTCAGCCACCAACCAATTGCAGCAATTCCTTTCTCTTCAACCAATGACGAAATTAGTCAACATCTCAGCCGCGTAACTCCGTACAACACAACCAATTGTCGACCACACGTGTCCCAACAAGTTCATAAGTACAACCAATCTCGTGTGCTCCGCTATCTCCTCCCCGTATCTGTCGCTCTTTCGGACCGCCGCCCGCCGTCTCCGCCGCATCAATTCTTGCGGTCTCCATCCATGGCTTCGTCAACCTTGAGCCGCTGGCTGAGACCCGAGACTAGATCTCCATTAATCCCTCTAATTATCCATCGATTCTCCTGAAATTGTGCTATTTTTTTTTCTCATTTCGTTGGATCTGTTCCGATTTGTCAGGTCTACCCGTTGTTCGCAGCGGTGGGGGTGGCTGTAGGGATCTGCGGGTTCCAGCTGGTGCGGAACATCTGCATCAATCCTGAAGTTAGGTATAACGTTCGAGATCTAGCCGTTTACCATTTATTTCTCTTGAAATTCATGGAGATCTGTGGTTATTTTTTGGTACAATGTTGATCTACGTTCCCTGAATTTTGTGGATGTTGCAGCGGGAAATCATTGATCCACCTTAAACAAATAAAATATTAAAAAACATACACTTTATGGTAGGGACAACGCAAGCCAAACTTTTCCTATGCCTGAACCGTCTAAATAGGCGGCGGGGTTCTCCTCGTTGTCTCAAAAAACAAAAAGGAAAATTGCGTTTCAGCCCCCCTAAGTTTGGGGTCGCGCGATTTAGCCCCCCGAAACGCCACGTGGTGGCACGCGCGCGCCGCCACGTCGGCGGGGAAACGCGTTTCGGGAGGCTGAAAAGTCAAAAATGGGAAACGGGGGGTTGAAACGCAATTTTTCCCAAAAAAAAAAAAAAAAAAAAAAGGAAAAAAGAAAACATCAATCTAGTTGGGATTAATTACATCTAGTTTGAGTAATTACAAAAGTTGTAACTGTAAAGGGAGATGGTAAAGCACGAATAATATAATCATTAGCAAAATTCTCAACTTTCCAGAAGCTGCATCGAGTGCCATACACAGAACATAACCCTTTAAGCTGCATCATTGCTTAATTTCACGATATTTCTTTTCTTTTTCCAATGATAATAACGTGTTTTTGGATGATCGTGTGTTCTGATGAATGTACTCGTTTAACAGGGTGAGCAAGGAAGGTAGAGCTGCAGGTGTACTGGACAACTTTGCAGAGGGAGAGAAATATGCAGAACACAAACTGAGAAAGTTTGTGCGCAACAAGACACCTGAAATTATGCCTTCTATCAACAGCTTCTTTGCCAATCCAAAATGAAAAATTCTCGTTCTAAGCTATTTGTTGTAAAAGTAACAGTGTCGTCTCGTTCGTATCAAGGTTGGCAACCGTAACGGTTGTCAAGACTCCATACTTTGTCTGGATAATTAACTAATTATATAATGACATAATAATCTGCATTTTTTGTGAAAATAGAGCCTCTTACTTTTGTAATCTTTTGGATTTCCTGAAGGTTCGCGTTGCTTATCTTCTTTTCTTTTTCCAAAAAAAAAAAAAAAATGTTATCATCATTCTATTTTCCTGCTCCATGGAAAGAAGACAAAGCCCATTGCTGAAGTGAATCTAATGAGGAAAAGAAATTTCATAGTTGATTAGTAAAATGTGTACATCATGCGAGGAACTGGCTATTTGCCCTTCCTTCCATCGAGAGATTAGAGGTACCATAAAGCCAACTACAGAACAACTAGAGGAAAAATAACATAGCGTCTCTATTTTTTACCGTTCCGATCTATGTATTTTTATTTTTAAAATATTAAAATTACATAACCAATAATAAAAAATTAATAAAAGATTAAATATAAAAGTTGTAAGTACATATCATAAATATATAATACATATTCACTATCACATAAAGTCTTGATATAACTGATAAAAGGAATCTATAAACACCCCCTCCCTCCCCAACCCCAAAAAAAAAAAAAAAAAAAAAAAAAACAAAAATTATGTGCCGACATGCACGATCAGAATGGGCGGCTCAGCACCGAGATGGTGTCAGATCCTTGCGGATCGTGCATGTGCTAGGCGGCACAGAGCGTGTCGCTCGGCATGTAAACCATAATTTATAGTGCTTGCCGGCTCTCCCTTCATCAAATGAATGTATTAATTGCGATATGATGATTGATAAGGAGTGAGGAGGGCCGACGACCAATCGCATTGTTCTGCATGTGGTTACTTACGTTTGACGAGATGTTGCCTCAGATCCTTGCCACATGGTTGTCTTTGACACGCGAGAAAGGTGGCGAAATGACATGCTAGTTGGCGTCACACGTTCCAAAGATGAGCGAGCACGGGGCTCCAGGCTGCTCACGTATTTGAGCGCCGTGTGGGTCTATGCGATGGGACGTGAGGGTCAGCCGGTGTCACAAGATTAAAATTATCGTCTTGACCTTATGCAGCACTTAACAACTCTTCTTTGCTTATCTCTTAAGTGGCTAAGCTCAGCCTTCTAAAAAAAATCTTATACGCTAGCAAGAGAATGGAGAGGTAAAGAAGACAATAGCACTTTATGGAAACTCTTGAATACTTTGCTCAAGACTTGAATAGATTTTTTAGATTGTTACAAATGAGGGAGGGGCCCCCTATTTGTAGAAACCCAAGACTCGAAGGATAGCCAAGATTGAGCTTAGTATATGGCTTGGATTACACTTTAGAGAATTTCTACTTCTTGGCTAAGCAATCCAAGGTTCTACAAGACTTAGGGGAATTCTAGAAAAATTTCAATGGTGGGTTTGACCTTGCCCCGCGAGTGGCCCAGGTGTTGTCCAAGTGAGGTACATGCACGACTCAGGCACCGCCTAGGCAACCTGTCTAGTGCGCGGCTCAGGCACGGCCCAGTCGTCTAGCCTTGGCTAGACGCCCCCGCAGCACAAGCATCCCGAGTGCTGCCATTTGGGCGTGTTGTATGCCTTTACGGCTCTAATACTTCATGGTTATGGGACAAATGACTTGGCCCGTGACACCGGCTATCAAGTATCACGCTATTGCTGGTTGCCTGATTAGCCCTTGGGGCCGGTCATCATTACACTTAGCCCGGTCGTCTCTGTTGAGGAGGGTTGGAATCTGTAGGTGAATCCTGAGACTCTGAGGGGCTTCGTTAGTTAGATTTATTTGGTCCACGAGGCCATCCCTCATCACTAATCAATCTGCCTTTATTTGCATAATTGATGTACATTTACAAAATCCATTTCCCAAAAAGTTTTAATTTAGATGCTTAAAAAATTAAATGAAACTAACCTGGTTCAAAATTATTTTTTTATTTGAAATAATGAGACAGAAACCTCACCTATTATAAATATTAGGTTATTTTTCTAGACTTAGTTTTCCAACCACAGCTATTGGACTGTGGTCAAAAAATAAACATTCCGAATATGTTTTGTTCTCTGATATGCTTAACAGTACAGGTGTTGTCATAATACTCATGATATTTTCTTATAAATTAATTTCTATTCCGCATTGCAACAATAGATGAGACTCGAACTCGCAAGCGAAGATCTATGAATCACCCATTGTACTATTTGAGCTTCATCTCACTCAGATTTGCCTAATCCAGCAGGTCGAAAGGATGAGGATACTCTGCATCCGAATTGTATGTACCATCCCGTGCATTAATACTTAAAATATTATCTACATATATTTTTTTTTGAAAAATCTTTTAACATTAAAATTGTAGATTATAATGAGATTTATAATTTTTATATTAATAGTTTTTCAAAAAATACTTCTAAATTGATACTATGAGACTCCCAATTCTTAACGAGTTTAAAAAAAAAATTTAAAACAGTTAAACCTGTTAAGACTTTGGAACATCAGAACACATATTTAGAAATATTTTTTGACAAATTATTAAATATAAAAATTATAGATATCGTCAAATTCTACAACTTTAATACTGATTTTTTTTTTTAAAATATGAATATATTATTTTAAATGTGGTGTATGGATCGGTACATAGAATCTTCATCCGGTCGAAAGGGGCCCAAAACATACACAGAACATCCTAATTGCTTGTGCAGTTTAATTGCATCCTTCAAATCCACTAACTGGACTAGATAGGGGATTGAATTTCCTACATTAATCTAAAAAAATTTGAACATTTGTATGAATTTTAAATAAATTACATTAGAAAACAAGATGCCTTGCTTTATTTTGCTGAAAAATTGATATAAAGTATCTCGTCCTGCCAAACGTCGTGACGTCGGATAATTTTTATTTTCAGATGCTGATTTGTACAATCTCTAAATATAAAAAGGCTTGACATAATTAACCCTAAATAGAAACCTGTCACAGTTTTCAAAATAGTAAAAGCATAACTCAGAAATGTGATACAAAGGGTACATGGTTGGACCTGTAACTCTGTAAGCATGCTCAGAAACGTCTGATAGCTGCCTCTCTAATACCTTGTCTTGATTTCCTTTCTTTCTTTCTTTCTTTCTTTTCTTTTCTTTTCTTTTTATTTATTTATTTTTTATATAGGTAACAAAGCCAAATTTGAAAACTTAAATGGCACGAGTCACCGCCTTAAGTGAAACTTGTAAGCTGCTTATCTTTTTTCTTTTTTTTTTTTTTAAATTATCATGAAAAAAACTCTACCGCAACTGGACCATTTGTGTGTTCGTAAAAGATAAATTCACGGATCACATATAAATTCATGAACATTACATATCCACGTTTCATCGATTAAGAAATTCCAGCATTTCTGTCTAAACATATTCTAAGATTAACCATGTAAGAGATAAAACACTCACATGCTTATCCTTGAATGTGAAGCCTCAGTATCCATCTTAGATATCATGCTATAATAAGATGGAAAGCTACTCAGGCCCTCCGCTCTTGGGTCAGCCGGTTGGGAGGTTCATCTAGGAAAGCGTGCCCAACAATAGAGGCTTGACTCCCACCCTGCAAAGAAGAAGTGCTGTCTATAATGGGGATGTGTCTGCACCGCGTGTTTACAGTGATTGTAGGAAAGCTGGTGGCTACGTATTACAGCATTTCATATCTGGTACGGGGGCAAATTAGGCCGGAGTTTTACTCTCTTACACCTAACTGGGTCCAAAATGTTCCTATAGATGTACGTAGAAAACTATGGTCTGCGAGTTAGCGGAGATCCAGAGAGAGAGGGTTTCGCCTTGCGAGCTCCAACAAAAAAAGGAAAGCTACTCTGTCATCAACACATATCACTGGAGGTCATTAAATACACAAGATAAAAGAGAAAAATATTCATGTAATATATTCTGAAATATTTCATTGCTACACAAAAATTGAATGAACGTAATCCAGAATCAATGACTACTACTTCCAACTTTACATGTTTCTCAACTCTAGCTGCAGGGATAGCGATCCAGTGCATGTCCAGTGTTGCGTTCTATCTACTGGCGGATTTGGAATTTTTTCTTAGAGGAATCTCTTATAACATATAAATTATAATTTTTAAGAATATGTTATTACTTTATGCCAAAAAATATAACCCAAATTCTTTCATTAATAATACTTATTACAAAAAAAAGAAGTAAGAATCGATTAATTAATAATTAAAAATAAAGACAAATAATAAATTAATTAAATATTTTATTAGATAAACTAATATACTACCACCGAGGTTTGAACTCACAATCTGTTCTACATCCTTTTAACCTTTATATATATATATATATGAACTTAAGCGGGCCCGCGCTTATTATATACTTGATCTGTCCCTAAATATGGTATATCCACTTTCAGTTTCGTTTCACAAATGACAATAGAATAGCTACACTTGTAAGCCAAAAAAATTGAACGCATAATTACATATCAGTCCTCCATTTTAGCATCTCTACAAATTAATTCCTCCCTAAATGTTAACTTACAAATTAGCCCCTACTACTGCAAATGTGGCTACAGATAAGCCCCAGTAGAGGCTGATAAGCACAAAGCGCAAATGGAATAACCTCGCTTTATTTACGAAGCAAAGATAAAGAGCAGGCGACCTGCGAAGAATATAGGCTGTAAAAAACTGCAACTTTCAGATGAAATCTGATGACAGATCAATCTGATTGAATGAAACACATCAGAGTCCACACTATCAAGTGTTGAAAGAAATATGTTTCTTCATTAAAATATATACGCAATACTGAGTTATAATTATAAGTATTGAGATCAGTTATGGTTGTATAACCGAACGAAGAAATGTAAAAACGTGTTTGTATATTTAAAGATTCTTTGCCGAAGCAACCAAGAATGGTATACGGCGACATCAACATTTTGTTGGTCTCGTATAGCTTGGGGGCAAGGAGGGGCAATTCTCATTCATTTTCGCGTAAGGCTCTAGCGTATTATATTCTGGCAGTTCCATGCGGTATTCCCCTAGTATTTGGCAGAACGGAAGTTTCCCATCTTCGTTATTGCACCATTCCGGAAGACGAGTCCTGTTGTTCTCAAAAATATTTAGCATGTACGCGTCACGAATCTGTAGCAGAAACATAACATCCAATATGTTAGTGTGAGTAGATTCTAACCAAAAAATGCCAAACAATGATAAAACAAAAGAACATGGGATTTTGTCGAAAAAGCCCCTGGTTTGCAAACCTCTGCCAAACAAGTCCCTTTTTTTTTGAAAAGTTGCGAAATAAATCCAAAACACGTATATACAAGTTTCTTTTTAAAAAATTTTAAATACGAAAAAAAGATTATGATGTGGTCTAATACTTTTTTTTGTATACAAAATTTTCTTATAAAATAAATCTAAATAGATATTTTAATGCTCCAAAATTTCAGTAACCTGTAAAGACTTCAAAACTGTAAAAACCTACTTCGAGGTATTTTTGAAAAAAAAATTCAATGCAAAAGTTATAGAACACATCCAAATCTAATTCAAAATGTTTTTAAAAAATACTTATATATGTGTGTTTTGGTTTTATTTAGTAATTATCAGGAAAAGAGCAGGATTTATTTAGGAGGGCAGTACAAAAGGAGGGACTGATTTGACACTAAACCAAAGAACATCCTGTAAATGACTGGTATACCCATGAAATATATCAAAATACATAATATGCAAGACAAGAATGCCGAAATGCACCAAGTTATGGGAAGCACATCTGAGAGAAAGAAAAACTGCAGTACGATTTACTAATGAGAAGCCCGAGGCACTTACTGTGAATTCTGTCACCTGAATGGAACTTGATATAGGACCGAAAATTCCAGCCTCCTTATACATCTGGAGAATGAATGCAACACAAGTTGTTGATTTGCCATCGCTGTACACCCATTCATCTTGTTCAGGGATAGTGAGCAACTGATCAAAAGTCATCCCACGTCTTTCAGTCTCGGCAATGATTGCATACAAATCCAAGTCCTGAAACAATTAAATTCATTATTCGCTAAATAGTCGCAAACTTTTCAGAAAGGAAAGAAGGGACAAAACACATAAATTTTGCTCACTTATTATGTATGAATCAAATGCTTCATTTCCACTGCTAGTTATTAATTCTTAGTAATTTAAAATCGTCCTTTTCCTTTTGAATCTAAAAATGCCACGAAATCCTTAATCTATATAGTAGCATCTTTTATTTTCTTAATTCTTGTCGAGAAAGTAAGTTAGAAGATTGTATCCCATATCACAATGTATTTGGACATTTTTATTTCTGCAAAATGTCTTCAATGGTTAACGGTTTGTAGATAGACGCAACAAAGAAACAATTTCACCGTGTATAACAACCTACACTGGTAGACAATAAATCAACTGCAGCAATTGAACCGACCGACTGACCTTATAAGAGATGGATATAACTGTGAATATCTTTAAGGATACCAAGCAGCAACTAATCGTCACTAAAAGAAACCTGCATTCTACTACTACTATGGGAACTTGGTTATTCTGGTTACCCATTTTTTTCATTAGCATATATCATTCCGAATACGCTATTTAAGGATTGCCATCCATCAGACGAAAAGCACACTGTAGTTAAAACATAGACAAGAGCATGAACAAACTAAACTCTAGTTTAAAAGACGGTAATGGACTTTCGCTACACACCCATGTATTTTTACCCATTTATAAGAGTTAAAACCTCAAAAAAGTAGGAAGTTCCTTCAAATTAGCGTTCCCACAAACAAAGGGCCATCGACAATGAATTACAACCTTATTATCCAGAATGATTATTATGTGAATCATCTATACTAACACCTATATACAAGCACACCCTAACAAGAGAACTTCTTGTTTCCTTAAAGAAGACTTACATGCAAGGCTACTTGTTCATGCAAATGTAAACTCGAATTCTAAAGTGTAATATTGTCATATACTAAGATGGAAGTGTTCGAGCACGTGGAGAGCCGATCATCAATCTAGTCCTTAGTTGAGACAAGAGTTGAAGTTCTGTTTAGATTAGCAAGAGTTTTATGAGTTTAGGAAATTTATATCTTAGTAGCGGTTCTAGCTTAGGTAAAAGTTTATTAGTAAGAGTTTTATCGGAAAATAGTTCTTTTATTTAATAGCGTTCTAGATCAGATTAAAGTTTCCTCTATATAAAGAACTGTATTTGTGTTATTTTATCAAGGAATAAAACAATTTGTTTTACATAATTTAATCTTGGAAACAAGTTAATTGCAGCGCTAGCAATAGGCTGCCGGTTTCAATCTCGCTACGTCTGGGCATGGACGGGAGCGACCCAGTAGTAGCAGGTCTAGCTTAGGTAAAATTTTATTTGTAGGATTTTATTGGAAAATAGTTTTTATTTAGTAGTGTTCTAGATTAGATGAAACTTTCGCCTAAACAAAGAACTATATTTGTGTTATTTTATCAAGAAATAAACATTATATTTTAGATAATTTAATCTTAGAAACAAGTTACTTGCAGAGCCGCCACTAGGCTGCCAGTTTCTATCTCGCTGTTTCTGGGCCGCGGTTGGAAGCAACCTAGTTGGTTCACAATGCTGATAACAGAGCAACCAATCGGATCTTTGCCACCACTACACAGTTACTATGTATCTCTACCATCAACTTCATCTCGTCCATCACCACCAATGGTTACTCAATCATCATCTCCTCCACCAAGCGTGTAAAAAATGAAGGTGATGGCTGCGTACTAGAACTTTTTGCCGCCACCACTAATACCTGATTGGTATCCTTTTCCGTCATCATACACTCCGCCACCGTGACAAAAGATGGACCACAACCACCACATTCGCAGTTTTATCACCAGCAACTGTTGCTGCCATGTTGTTACCCTTACTCGCCATCATATACTCCATGTTCGCTACCACCGAGCTATGGCCGACCTCCGTTACCATGGACTACCACCCACCTTCGCTACCACAAAGCTACGATTCACCCCCGTCACTTATATATCGCAACCCCATCTACCACAACATCAGCATCATCTAGAACCCACATCTCATATGTCAAACCATGTTCATCACAAGCTATCTTCTGTATATGTGAAAATAACAAAAGAAGTTGGAAGTGTTGATTAAAAAAACTAAGATGACTTAGTGGCACAGTAATGGATAGCATTTAGGAGACTCAGCACTGATATCAAATTTGAGTAGGACCCAAATTATCGACATTTTCGTTGATAATCTCCAGAGATGTTCAATGGGAACAAAAGAGAGCAAGCAATTTCTGCAGTTTGCTTCTTTTCAGTTATCGATTGGTCTTGTTCTTCGAGTTGTGCCAATGTGGATACTTCCAGAAAAATTGACAGTGATCACCTTGAGTAGCACATTGGTATTATTGGACAAGATCCTTCCTTAGTTATTGGCTTCGCATAACCTTGGCTGTATAACATGATGGAGGCTCACAATCCTTACTTTCACAGTTCAAATTCACTATTTTGGTGGACTGGACAACATCAATTCTCTAGAAGCTATGTTTCTACAACCGTAAGGATAAATTGCTTTGCAAGAGTGGTGGAATGCTATATTACCAAAATGAAAAGTTGGAGCACTTATACAGCAGGATCATCACTAAAGTCATTAGTCAAATTGGAGTTTAGGTTCAGTTTAAATTAGTAAGAGTTTCAAAAATATTTAAAGAATAGTGTATTGAGTTATTTAGGAAGTTTGTATTAGTAGGAAGTTTAGCTTGGGTAAAAGCTCATATTTTGTAAGAGTTTTATTGGGCAAGATTTCTATTTTATAGGTGTTCTAGATTAGATAAAACTCGCCTGTATACAAAGAGTTATACTTGTGTTATTTTATCAAGAAATAAAACAGTTTATTTCAGATAATACAATCTAGAAGAAGGTAATAGTAGAGCATCCACCTGCCGCTAGTGTTACTATAAATATGTTCGCGCCTCCAACAGGAACTGACCTAATCCGTTCAACCATTACCTCTTACAGAAACACATCTTATCTAGTAAACAGAGTTCTAAAGAAGAGAATTTAATAGAGTTTAAAAGATAAGTTGGCTTGACAGTTGACGCACAACGCACAATGAGGCTTAGAAAGAAGTTCAGAGAAAATACTACGCATGAAAATATCAACAAACAAGCATTTGTTTTTTGGTTGTCCTAAAAGCTTCCAAAATAGTTTTCTCAATAAATAAATAAATGCGCCCAAAAGTAGGTTTGGAAGGCTCGTTGCTTTGCAAAGGCTAGCTTAACTAGATTCAAACGTTGCTATAGGTCCTAACTCACTTATAAGTTGGAGACGATGCTGCCATTGACAGAAGCACCACAATTATAAGAGGAAGAGCTGCAATACTCGAGGACCAAAGTTGCGATCATCACATCGAGATGCCATAGTTGACGGCATAGAGTACTGGGAAGAGTCAAGACAGTAGCTTGGGGAGTACAGTGTCAACCACTGCAGAAGATGATCAAGCTTCGAGAGATCAATATTTGAGTACGTGTACTGTTTCTGGGTGTTGGTTAACCAAATTTCGGAATTCTCTTATAGACTGGACCGAGATAGATTTACCCGGCCTATTACGGACTAGTCTATATCAGCAGGAATGGCCAAGAGCTAGAACCATGTGCAGAGACGTTATTTACCCGTTACAACGATGCAGAATGTGGTTTTAGCCGATCTTATTTGATTCCGAATTTTCACCGATCTGACAAGTATTAGCTGGGTGCAACAGGAAAAGATGATTGCATGATTTAAATTGCAACTTTGACAACCATTCCTACATATCTAATAGATGCAATCTAATGTCAAGATAGGGAGCAAACTCCTATAGTGCAATGCCTAGAAGCAGAGAAGCCTGCCCTAAATTGGAAATGTAAAACGACATTACCTCAGTCCCAAGGCGCTTGTTTAGGGCTTCATTCCACATGTTAGCAGCATAAGCAGGTTGTAGCCTTGTCCACATAGACATCAAAGACATCACCTTGATTCAAAAGAATAAAGTGAGTCAATACCCGAAGTCAATATTTGGTTTAATGTATACAGAACTATAAGCCATATGGATACAAAGGGCAGGTGTGGAACACAATTTATCAGACTCAGTTGAAACTTGAAATACCATCTCGATCCTCAAAATTAATCACTAGGATAATGATGATCACACAACAGAATCATAGACTCATACATAACAATTCAATGCATTCATGTCTCATATTGAGAAAAAAAAGTCCACTAAGTAGCACACTCATGAAGACATGAATGAGCAAGCAAATCATTCACATGGATGTTAGCATTCGGTCAGCCAAATAGTAGAAATGCAGTTCTATCTAGAGTTTCTTAAACGTTCATCACTACCCGATACTTTTATATGATCTCAACTATTCTTTCAATAGGCAACCTTTTATCCGCTTAACATAATCAAACATCTATTACTACATTAACAAAGATCAATGAGATTACGATCGGGTAGGACCTTATGGTCTGATAAGCTTATGGCAGAGTATAGAACATTTGCATATAAAGATGTATTGACGTGATTGATGGGAAGCAAGATGCAAAATTTTATTCGATTTCTACACAAATGATGAGTAAAATTCCACTTCTCCAGAGAAGAAAACCAAATACTGCAAAATTCACATTTTGTACGATTACCAGATAAACTACTCTCTTCACCTAGAAAAGCTGTACTAATAAAAGAAATCCAACTAGAAAGTTTCTGTTATCCATGCAAACAGATAGAAATTTAAAAGGGCAACACAAAAAAATACAATAAGCTAAAAACTTCCCCATTTTTTCTGACATGCGACTTCTTACCAAATTAGCATCAAGAGGTGGTGGATAGTTTTCAGCAACTGTGTCAATCCAGCTAAATATCATGTTGTGATAACCATAAGGCTTTCCCATCATACTACGAGCATACGCCCAAGCAGCACTGGCATTAAACATTGCTCTCACATCCGGATGCAAGGGAAGCAAAGCTATCTGGGGATTAGAGTCGTCCTTTAATGCCAGATTCCACCACTCTTCCCATGGAATTACTGCAATAACTTCTTCACCCTGCAAGAGTATGTGCAGAGTTTGCAGAATTAACACAGCACAATATATAGTATTTTTGTTATAAAGTAGAACACAATACAATGTTCCGATGCATACATCACATGCCAGACACATGCAATCACCGTGAGTGAAAAATCATCAAGAAAAATAAAGGTGTTTTAGTACTTATCCTTTAGATACCTTTTCATTTTCATGTCCCGACTCCCCCACCCACAAGTTACCGAATTCATCCTTTAAGCATACTGCTGTATGACCGGCAAATGCACCGGTCACCCACTTCTCCAGCGTTTCAAATCCACCCCAACGGCCACGTATCTTTGAGACAGCCAAGAAGTCACCAGAATGGACATCTTCCACATTGATGGTTGCATGCCAAGGTTTAGGGCGTTTCTCAAAGGAAGCTCCCATATGCTTCTCTAGGAAGCCTATATTTGCACTTTGACCCCAGCCAGTATTTGAAAAAAGAGGTAAGACATCAACAAGAGATAACAAAGTTCCAAGCATCCCTGCTGGCATTAGGAAGACAGATATACCATGTTGTTTAACCTGATGAAAGAACAAAGAATACTTGTTCATAAAAGCTATTTTTGCATGCAACGTTGCTCAAATTTATATACAAATAATTACATACATGCTCAATTTCTGCGGGCTCTTCCCATGAAGTTATCTCCAATGTATGCTCACGCGCAGAGAAATAATAATCCCATGTAATTCTATATGGTGTTGCAAACACATAGAGATCCATACAAGTCCAACTATGAGAACCATCAGTCTAAAAGAAACGAAAAAAAAGGATTAGTAAACATAATTCAACCAATTATAAGGGTTATCAATTTAAGACCCATAATCTCCAATTCTAATCAATACATGTATAAAAATATTTCCCTACCAAGTGTATAGTGCATTAAGAACATGTATCAATATAAGATCGAAATGTACTTGGAGTATTACCAATCTCATGGGAGTCATGGGGCTAAGAAAAACACAGTCAAAGATGTAAACCTAGATCTCTTGGATCATTTTATATTATTTGAAGATGCGATAGTCATTCTTTCTAAAGAAGAGTTAAGCAATAGAAGTTAAAACCATGGTTCTCAATATCCTCTAAAAAAGTTGGTATCATACCATATTGCCAATATCTCTGCTACTGTCGATATGGATTTCGATGCACTGATTTGAATTACCAATGCTACCGATGCTGTCAAATAAACATCATACGAAAATAGCCTACACCAATTCAGCTATAGTGAGCCTTGCTTAGAACTACATCATACTGAGTAACAGGAACAAAAAAGTATGACAAATTCTAAGAATATTCAGCATCTCTTATACCTATAACCCTCTCACAAGGATCAACAGGCACATTGACCCTAATATTTTTCTAAGAATATTTTTCTCACAAGGATCAACAGGCACATGGGAGTATAATAGGATACTGATATTTCCTTCTAGTCTTTGGGTGTGTTTGGCGGTGGCTGGTAACTTGTAAATAAATCTAGCTTGTGCAACTGGTATATCTATCTAGCTGATCCTTCTAATATCTAGCTGATTGTATAATCTAACTGATTCTTATAAAAGTGTTTGGTAAATAAAACGTCTTAATGTAGCTGATAGTTATAAAATGACAAAAAAAGACATAGATAGTATCTTACTCATATATATAATTGATATCATTCAAATTATTAAAAAATCATAATACAAAATAATAATTTCGCAACCTACTAAACATTTAAAATATATATGATAATTTTTTCCTAAATTCTAATTACGTTGTCCAGCGTAAGGTCACAGTAGGATGTATGAGAGGTTGCAGGGGCACGACGGTAAGGTCATGGCGGCGGATCATGAGGGCAGCGGTAGGGTTTCGAGGTTGCCTCTGCAATAACGTATGGAAGAGATGAGATGAGTTATATAGTAATATATATTATAATTTATATATAGAGGATGGATATTTTAGTAAATGGTTACCTATCATCTAGTCGCTTGTTGCCACATGCTAGTGGAGGTAGCATGTGGGAACAAGCTAATTTTTTAATAATCTATCATCTACAAGCTGTCTAATAAGCTACTTTACCAAACGCAGATTATAACTTAAAATTAGATTATTCTATAATCTACCATCTACAAGCTATCTAATAAGCTGAAACCAAACACACCCTTTCACAGAATCACAATTGTTACATTTTATATATCTTAAATAGATTAAAATAATGTTTTACAGTTGGAGAAACTCTAACACACTCTTATATTAACTCCACTCGACACATCTACCTTGAGTGAAGACTTGGTGCTAAATAGATCACTGTCATGCACAAGGATCAATATAGCAATCCCACCAATGATAAAAAACCATTTATTTATCCTTCTAACTTTTCTCAATGTATTAGAAATCTATAGGACTTAGCAAGATTAAATACAAAACTTAACAGTTGGATAACTCCCACATACTAATACACATTCACTCCACTTAAAATAACTGAAGACATGGCTCTAAATATAGTACTATTACAAGGATCCATGTAGCCGAACCACGTAGTTGGAAAGAGCTTATATTTGGCATTTGTTATTGTTGTTCTAATAAACAAGCAGTAACAAAAATAAACAACCGAGTTCAAATGACTAACAATCATAATCTTTCACTACAAATTTCATCCTATCCTATTCTAAAAAGCAAACAAATTTATAAAAAAACAAGTACCATGAAAGAATAGATCATAGTGAAAATTCAAAAATCAACCGAACAGCAGGTGGAAAAACAAATAAAAACCGGCCTTGAGTCGGATTCGAGCTCCGCCGAGGTCGGCGGCTCGGTCGCCAGGCGTAAGTTCGAGGCGGGCGAGGTTGTCAGCGAAGCACGTGCCTTTCCATCCGACGGCAGCGGCGTCGGGGAAAACTGAGCCGACGTAGGAAGGAAGGAGATCGACGGCGCTGTGGAACGTGTTGAGCACCGGCCATGAGATCTGACGCGGGAGTACAGGGAGCACGTCGCCGGCGCGAAACGGTAACTTCAGCGCCGCCGCCGCCGCCGCCGGCCACAGAATAAATAAAAGGAGGAGGAGGTCTGAGCTCCGCCAGGGAGCGGCGGCGGTGGATGCCATGCTTGCTGCCTCGGGATCAGGGTGTGAGTCTTGATTAATTATTAATTATTATCTGATTGAGAGGATGGTGAGGAAGAAGACTTTTCGAGGAAGGGAGAGGAGGTGATTACAAGGTCTTTAAAGACATAACAGGATTGCATGGAGTGGAGGCGAATCGATAAGCTGCTACAGGTTACAAGAAAGTAAGAGACTGCTAAAGACTAAAGATCCTTATTTAGTGGATCCTTACCTTATTGGTTAACGTCAGTGTTTGGTGCATGGATGTGGCAGAGTGGATCAGATAGACACTTGCGGTTTAACGGTTGGATACGGAAGTCGCCAGTTGCATGAGTTGGCGGGAGGTTTGAACAAAAATTAACGTCAACTAAGCACTTGCTAAATTTCAATAGAACTTATGAAAAACTCAGGGGCTTTCTGAAAAAAAAAATCCTGCTTTATGGATAATAAATTAATAAATCGAATGTTAAAACTGTGTTAATTTTTTAGAATTTCTTTTTTCATCTGGAATATTTATTTTGCTCGTTTTAATATCTTTTAAGCTCATCAAAAATATTTTATTATTTCCTACGATATAAGATGGTAATATTATACTCGCCGTCTGAAATATTAAAATGAACGTCTAGAATATATTAGAGTATATAGCTATAATATTTTTTTTGAAGACGTTAAAAATAGCGGCAATTTTATAAATTTTAATGGTCGCAATTTGTTTTTAACATTTTTCTAAAAATCAACGTCGCAAATTTTACACCTCATAGAACTGTCTCTTTTATGTTGAATTAGTGTGCCGGAAAAATATTGTATTTTGGATATTGCTAGATCGTATTGCAAGGATTGATACCGTATATTTCAAACATGCACAAATAGTCATGAGGAGCTATAGAAAATAATGTCAAGAAAAGTTACTGGCTGTGGAAAACTAGCAATACACATTTTTAGTTAGCTTTGACACCTTTTAAAAAGATCATATCATTCTTATACGAACTGATAACACATTTATATACCTTTTAAGATCAATGTGACATGTTTTAAAAGTTATTTAACACTTTTATGGGTTTATATGACACCTTATTAGGACATACATCTGCAAAGTTATCTAACTTGAATATAACACATTTTAAGAATGTTATAACATCGTTGCTGGAACTGATAACACTTTGGAAGATTTGCAGTTGAGTCCAAGACGTTAAGTTTTATTGTATTTGGATCCAAGCCTAAATTTCAATTGTAATTAGATCCAGCTATTTTCAACACTCCAATATATTTTCTCTAAAACATACATTTAATTAATTATTTTGAGGTGTCAAAAACAGTAAAAAATCTTAAAAATCGAAATATTTTAAAACGTGATATGAACTTTGAAGTATCAAAATTCCTATTTAGAAATATTTTTTGAAAAAAACTTTCAAGATTAATATTGTAGATCTCATTAAAATCTATCTTTCATGTTGATAATTTTTTCAAAAAATATTTCTAAATAATTATTTAGGGTTCGAAAGGAACGCAACAAATAATTAAAATGTGGGACTGCAATGCAAAAAAAAAAAATTAATAGGAGAGTTTGTAGGGACTTTTATTAGTAGGTTTGGATTAAAGTGATATTGGAACTTAATATAGAGAGTGTAGTGAAATTATCCGTTCTATTTTTATTTTTTTTTAAATAAATAAAAAAACTGACTTTCTATTTTTTTTCACTTTTATATTAAAATAATAACTTTCTAACATTTTTACTTTTCTATTTTTTTACTTTTTTCTCAAAATAAATAAGTCCTTATATTTTCTCTCGAGTAAGAAAGCTAAAATCTGACAGCTAGACAAATTCCATATGATTGTTGTTTGCGTCCTATTTTATATGGAACTTATTTTATTTCGTTTGCAACTCTCTACAATATTAAAAATACCGAGATCCTACAAACACTTGTGAACACCTGCGAACACTTATGAACACTCGGAACACTTGCAAACACATATATTCTTATACACTTTAGAAAGATTTTTGAGTTCTCTTTCATATGGAACTAGTTTTAGCTCATTTGGACCACTCTACCAAAAATTATACTAAAAATATCGAGACCTGACGAACATCTGTGGCGAACTTTTGAGAACATCTTCGAACACTTGCGAACACTATTAAACACCTACATTCTTATGCTTGCTGGAAAGATTTTTGAGTACTCTTTTATATACAGCTAGTTTCATATCATTCGAAGCTCTCTACGAGAGTTATGTTAAAAATACCGAGACCCTGTGAACACCTGCGAACACCTATGAACACTTGCGAATAACTGCGAACACCTATAACAACTTGACAATGCCTTGGTATTTTTCAACGTAACTTTTTTTTTTTTTAAATAGTTCCAAATGAGATAAAATCGATCTTATAGGAAAGTATACTCGAAGACATTTTGTATAGACTTAGTTTTAGCTCATTTAGAGTTCTCAAGAGAAAGTTATGATTGAAAAACCAAGACTTTATCAGGTATACTGTTATGAGATGGTCTAAATTATTTTAGTTGTTCATAAAAGTGATGTTTTTTTTATGTTATATAAGTTAATACGACCGTCAGAGAGATCACTGGACAAGATAGAAGAATGGCGACCACCGAAGAAACGAGTAATTATTTAAAAATAATAATTATTTATAACCATTATAAATACTAATGATTTTTACTTTTCTTCCACTTCTTATATTTTGATGAAAAAGTCAAAAATATTAAAATTATGTAGATAATAAAAAGTGAAAATGAAAGTCAATTTCCCAGTTTATATTTAATGTAAATAAGAAAATTGACTTTTAAAATTTCTATTTTGGAGGATTTGCAATTGGGTCCAAAACGTTAAGCTTTATTGCATTTGGATCCAAACCTAAATTTCAATTAATTAGATCCAGCTATTTTCAACACTCCAATATATTTTCTCTAAAACATAAATTTAATTAATTATTTCGAGATGTCAAAAGCAGCAAAAGATCTTGAAAGTCAAAATATTTTAAAACGTGATCTGAACTTTGAAGTTTTAAAATATCTATTTAGAAAAATTTTTTGAAAAAACCTTTCAAGATTAATACTGTAGATCTCATTAAATCTATCTTTCATATTGATAATTTTTTCAAAAAATATTTTTAACTAATTATTTAGGGATTGAAAGGAATGCAACAAATAATTAAAATGAGGGACTGCAATGCAAAAAAAAAAAAATTAATAGGAGGGATTGTAGGAACTTTTATTAGTAGGTGTGGATTAAAATGATATTGAAACTTAATAAGAAAGTGTAGTGAAATTATCCGTTCTATTTTCATTTTTTAAATATGACTTTCTTTTTTTTTTCACTTTTATTTTAAAATGATAACTTTCTAACATTTTTTATTTTTCTATTCTTTTACTTTTCTCTCAAAATAAATAAGTCCTTATATTTTCTCCTGAGTAAGAAAGCTAACATCTGACAGCTAGACAGGTAAGAATTTGCCATAAGGGGACAAATAATAAAAAGATTCAGAGTTTACCGGTCAGTGTTACGCGCCTATAATGAATTTATATTGCAGACAATATACGTTAGAATCCGTAATGCGAGTGCGTGCCCCTATAAGAATGTCAAACTCGCGGATAACTCCTTATTCTGGCTAACGCTATGGGATATGAATAAGGGATTTTATGAACGAGATCTTCTACTACATAATACAGAAATTTTTTCTCAAAAAATTTTACAGATGATTTCATCTATGCGGACTTAAAACTGGATGGTAATACTTTCTAATGCACCCTCCAACCGGTTGAATTAACCGTGCTCGGCAGAATAAATTTGGTGTGTTCTTCCTCCTGCTATATAAGTTACATTCTAAGCATTAGGATCAATTTATAGTATGATAGTACCTTGAAAAGAAAAAAGAGATGACAAAAAAAAAAAAAACGAAAGAAACAGGCTACTTTCGGACCCGGGGCATATATATATATATATATATATATATATATATATATATATATATATATATATATATATATATATATATATATATATATATATATATATATATATATTAATTGGTTAGAGAAATGGCACAACGGTTAAGGCTGTTGGTGGTGCTCTACCATACGCATGTTTTAATCCGCATAACGTGCAGTTTTGTTCTTTCTTTTTCCTCAGTTTTTTGCCTAAGTTGCCAGGGTGCCGCCTAAATTTCCAAATCCTAAATCGACAAATCCAACTCAATCCATCGATCTCTCTCCCGCCCGATCGTCTCCCGGGCCTCCCGCCGCAGCGCCGTCGCTCCGCCGGCATCCCTGCGCCGGCTACCCTTGCTTCCGACTCCGGCCGTCGAGGACCGAGGTCGAATCTATCTTTATTTCTAGCAGTCTCGGCGTCTCTGTCTCGCCCCCGTCACGCTTACGAGTAAGTCGCTAGGCGCACACACCGCCGGCACGTCATCCCCGTTGCCCGTCCCTATTGCTTGCCGCCGTGCCATCCCCACTACACGCTGCCACGCAATCCCCGCTGCACGCCGCCGCCTGCGCTGCACACCCCATGCTGCCGCCTTCGTTCGATTTCGCCACCTTACACGCTTGCATGTCCGTCCCGCTTCTTCGATTTGGTATACCTTCGTTCGATTTTGCTTAACTTCATCTTTTGCATAAAATTTCTGGGTCCTGCATAAAATCCCTTCATAAAGTTTCACCTTCGTTGAAGTAAACGAAAGTGAAACTTTGTGAGGGATCAATAGTAATTTGTCCCTGAGCATTTTCTGAGTACTTTAACAAAGGTGAATCTTTGTGAGGGATCAAATAGTAATTTGCCCCTGAACATTTAACCTGTTTAGAAAAAAACAACTACAACTCGCAAACACTGTATCTATCAGAACTATGGATACAAAAGAACATAATGAATACAGACGAACGCTGTAATCTTTAGAGATTATCAGGAAAAAAATTATCCGTAATCGGTTTATTTTTGTACGGCTATCGTAATATATAAATTAACGGTGGCACTGACTTATATTCTATCAACCGAAAATCCAAACCTGTCGATCTGGACAGGTCCAAAGGTCCGTATTATCCTTTACGAGATTTAAAGGGAATAAATCTTTTATACCATTGTGGATGGTATTTGCGAAATTCGAATATGAAACATTCAATTAATGAGATGAAAGTCTCAACCATCCGTCCTACACGTTCTGGACAACGAATATGAGACAGAACACTACTATATGATACTCACAAACTTGAATACAAAGTATATTCGTAAGAAAATTCCAAATTTTCAACTAGAAGCAACGAAAAATTGCCATATTTCGAGTCAGATAAATTAGTAATTCCCTTCTCGGCGTACGCTGGCCGTGTTCCTCAAGTTGGATGTGTTTGGGCTAATGGAACATTCCCCATCAGAAATGAGTACTTGGGCCTTTGAGAGCCTTTCTTCCAACTATTCAGTGCTAAAAACATCAGCTCCACCAAGCTCATCAAAGCCCACCTAATTCATTACATCTGAGCATATTCAACGTAAAAGTTGGCTGGTTTTGAGACATTATGAGTATTTTCGATACGCAAAATCCTACAATAAAATGTTTACAGTATATATTCCTTCATGTTTAAATCAACCAAAAAAAGTTTACGATCATTTTTTCGAAAAACTTTATTAATAAAATTTGTAGATTTTGATGAGATTTATAACTTTCATGTTCAAACGTTTTCCAAAAAATATTTTTAAATAGATATTTTAGTGCTACAAAATTTAATGGGTTCAACAAATTTTAAAATAGTTTTTTAACCCGCTTCAAATTCGTTAAATTTTAGAGTCTCAAAATATATTTTTAGCAGCATATTTTGGAAAACTTTTGAATATAAAAATTATAAATATCATCAAAAAAAATCTAAAAGTTTGACATTAAAAATATTTTTTAATTATTATACTGAGTGACACGGTGTTAACCGTTATATCAAAATATCTCTCTTCGAGTACATACCACATAATCCTCAATTAGCATTCTTCACGGGAGTAAGAGTTGGCAGTACAACAACCCTAAGCTTCTCGGTCAAAAATGGGCTTTTCTCGGCAGGGATTTTGAGGAACCGAGTTTCAGTATGTTGTTTGGCGACCATTACCATATACGAAAACAAAACAAAAAGGAAGTATTTTTTCAAAAAATTTCTAACATTGAGTTTGTAGATTTATATAACGTTTAGGTTCAAAAAATTTGAAAAAAATTATTTCTAAATAGATATATTACGGCTCTAAAATTTTAGCGGTTCCAAGCATATAGCAAAATAATTTTTGGGCCCGTTAAAACTTTTGAGTCTAAAAATACTTATTTTGACTTTTTTTAAAAAAATTTAAATATTAAAGTCGTAAATCTAATTAAAATTTATAATTTTTATATTTAAAATTTATCAAAAATACTTCTAAATAAAAATCTATCTATCTATATAATATGGTCGTCCGCATGGTAATCGCATACGGACGACTACATCGTAATTCCATACGGACGGCCGCATGGATTCAAGACTTCACATTTAGGAACCAATAAAGCGGCTTGCGCATATGATCTATCTCGGTTTCTATTAATATTTATGAGAACATTAGAGAATTGTTACTTAGAAAAAAAAAAGAAAAAAAGAGAAGAAAAAGCTCAGCAAATGCTGTAGAATGAAAGAAAGAATCATACTGGCATGTGAATAGGACAGCCCATGCCAACATTTTTTATATCAATTAATGTCCAACACGTCATTGTGAAGACCACTTCTTACCATCCACAAGCAGAAATGAATATTTATTAAATGAGAACAACATTCTACCAATTCTACCAAAAGTAATACTAATTTTTCTTAGTAGATCAATTTGCAGTTCAAATGCGTTCTAGTGGTCCCACGCCCCCAGTGCGAGCGGCTCGGCATTCGCTCACGAAGCGAATGTCCTGAGTTTGACTCCAGAGGCGCCCCTTTAAAAGAGTGTAGGGACAAAAAATCAGGACCCATTCTACTTTCCACAAGGTACAGTACGCCCACCGATTGATAAAATATGGATCAGTACCACCCGTGAGTTTACCTTACGACGGTCGCTCAAAGATGACTGATTACGGATAGTATTTTTTCATGCTAATCTCAAAAGAAAAAAAAAAAGTGTTCTAATGATGATGGTATGACTTGGTAGGTTCAACAGTTTGGTTCCTTCAATAAGTTATCTGCAGCATTAGCTACAGGATTCTTTTTTTTAAAAAACATATTTACGACCATCAAGTTCAATTTCTATCCGACATTTCGAACTGAAACGGAGCAATAATGGTAGTCTTACGCTTGCTGAAATTCAAACTCACATTATTCTTCATGGGGAGCAAACTGTGGTCGCCTCCAGCACCCATCGACTGGGCCAATGCTGATTTGTTATCATACCTCAAAGACGTCGCACATTTTTTATTGGTATTCCTGTATTAAAAATAAAGGGTATATTTCGACACAGAAGTAGGGCGAGCACATAAAAATTGACTTTATGGTATTAAAAAATTTTCTAAAAATTATTTATACAAATATGTTTAGGTTTGATTTAACAATTATTATGAAAAAGCATGAGTTTATTTATAGGGGCGGTAAATATAGGAGTTGATTTGACATTATTCCAAAAATTTGGAAGCATGGTACTTGCCGTTAACAACCTAGCAGATTATATTGACGTCCTCCCATCAAATGTAAATTTTGTAAAGGAATTTCTACACATCAGCCCCTGTATGCTTGCATATCCCCCCATCCCTACTCTTCCGTGCTTTTCTGCCTGCTGACGTGGCAGCTGTTTACTGAAGTGTATATCTTTTGCGTGCTCATCTTGGTATTTAAGCTCGCAACATGCGGTTAATGATTGGAGGGTGATCATTACGTTTAATGAAAGCGGACCTCTCAGAATACCGATCTGGTAGGGTTGACTGCATCGTATTAGGGTGATCATTAGGTTTAATGAAAGCGGACCTCTCAGAGTACCGATCCCGTAGGATTGACTGCACCGTATTACGGTGCAGTCGACCCCATATATAGGTCAAAATACATCTTTTTTTAAAAAAATTTATAACAATAAAGTTATAAAACTTGACAAAATATCAAATTTTTATGTCGAAAGTTTTTCTAAAAAATAATTTTAAATATATATTTTAGGGTTCGGAAGGTTCACGGGTTCTACAAGTTCATTTAGGAACCTGTTAAGTTTCGGAACTCCAAATATCTATTTAGAAGTATTTTTTTAAAAAAATTTTAACATAAAAGTTTCATATTTCATCAAAATCTATAACTTTTATATAGTAAGTTTTTCCAAAAAATAAGCATAAATATATGTTTTAGGAGATTGACTGCACCGTATGATGGTGCAGTTAACCCCATGGGATCGAAACACGACCTCTCATGCCTAAAATGTATGGGAGTTCTTTTCAGCCACTACAGTATGGAAATGTAGAACACATGGTGTAAATTTTCTTGTCCTAAAATGAAGGATTGCACCAACTAAGACCATTGTGTAATCTTTTGCTTGTAGAACATGCATGGTTTTGGTTAATCCAAATTGATTAGTCAAACTAGCAAAGAAAATTGTTGGGGTGAAGGTGATGAACCAAGTTGATAGTGTGTGAGAATATATATATATATATATATATATATATATATATATATATATATATATATATACACACCACACACACACCACACAGAGCCACAGAGAGAGAGAGAGAGAGAGAGAGAGAGAGAGAGAGAGAGAGAGAGACGGTGTGGTGGTTTGGATTCTTTATGTGAGGATAAGATTGGAGAGAGACGGTGTGGTGGTTTGGATTCTTTATGTGAGGATAAGATTGGTGATTGCTTTTGCTCTATCCAAATGTTATATCATGTTGAGTGTGGACTCAGACAAAGTTGCATCTCATAGGATTCTTATGGAGTATATTCTTAAATCTTACTGTTGCATTGTACTCACTTCTCACCATTCATCTGTGTACGGATCTTATACGTGTGGCAGATATATGGTGGGGATTGGTGCAGTGTTTCGTACTCACGACTATTTTGATGAGGTCATTCAGCCGAACAATATATGATTGCTACTGTAGCGCATTCCAAAATGGTACATCTATTTGGCGCTAATGAGCAAACACATTTCAATTGCGCATGCATGCAGTTAAACACATTTCAATTGCGCATGCATGCAGTTTATAGTCGCTATAGAAACTACGTTCATTGCCCAAAAGTGAAATGATATCTAAATTCTCATTTTGAAGCAATATTTATTATGTCCATCAATATATTTATTATGCTGAAAGTATTGGATAGACTTCATATTATGGTATTACAACCCACTACTTGAGAAAATTATAGCACGACAGATAATTTAAGAAATAGCAACAAGTTTTTTAGGTTTCATATAGCAATCTTTTCTTGTTCTCGCTTTGAAAAAGCCAATAGACTGTCTTCTGATTGTCTTCCCTCTCCGGCATAGCGGAAAAATAGATAGTCGTTATAGTCATAAGGCTTATATATTCGTGGGTGTTTTTCATCGACAAGTTCATCAGGAGCCTGAACAACATGACCATCCCTTGGAATCACACCAAAGATTATGGCATATCTCTTAGAACGGTTACACTCCTTTCGTACCCAATGAGAAGGTGCTATAAGCCTCTTGTTTGTCCATGCCTATAACAGGAGAGAAAATATAATTCCATCAACAAGACACATGTACTTTGTAAAAAGTAACAAACTAGTAAAAGACTTAAAAAATAACTCATCAAGATCAAAACGACTCTAATTTGCATCAAGAGTCACAAATTGTCCAAGCATTGATGATGTTGGGTGAGTTCTATCTGGTCATTAGATAATGACAAAGTATCTGGCTGCTCTTGAAGTAACTCAATGTCATTTTGATCTTAATAAATAGCATAGTTGGGACTAATAAAGAAATATATTTATAGAAATGCCATTCTACCGTGGTTCCCTGATGCCACGTTGAATAGCAGTCTTCTAATATTTATTACCTCAAAAGCTTCACCAACCATGATGTTGATAGAGTTTGAAGATGGCAAAACAGAAATAAAGCCTCCATCCTTTCCTTGCACTTCCAATCCAGCCTCTCCTTGGCAGATTAATGTCAATATGTTCGGGTCCTTGTGAGGTTGCAAGGCAATTTTGGAATCTTGATCCGGAGGATCATCATAGCATGAGAATCGAAGCTGATATGATGATGTGGCAACATGTGTACCATAGTACTTGTCGACCCCTAAGCTCTCCAAGACCATTTGTCGAACTATATTTTCCAAATCTTCCAAAATCACAGCAAAAGTCCATACTCTTTTGCTATAGAGCACAGATTGAGCTTAATTTTTCAAAGGAATTGAGCTAATATAATATATTATGATAAATGCTCTAATGATTATGATGAATATTCTAAGCATGTATTTTACTTTACTGTAAAGAGAGATATTGGATTAACTCGAGTCAGTGCACAAGCTTATCTTCAAATCGATTTTCTTTCCAGTTTCTAATGTTCCTAAAATTTGAAGTTTAATCTCTCATAAGCTCCATCTCAAACTCGAGGATAGAAAACAAATATAATTATGATAAACAAGCAGAAATTGGAAAGCCATACGAGCAACTTCTAAATTAGCTAATAGATAGGTAATTAATTGTAACCTCTGATACGATTTAACAAGCTCATTTTCTAAAAAGAGAACTTTTGACTAAGATTCTAAGCAATATTATATATATAGAAATAGACTAATCTCCACTCGACAGGAGCTCGGCCCGCTCCTGTTGAGTCCGTAGCCGTTGGATCGCGGCGATCCGACGGCTGAAATCCGACCCGAGCTCTTAAAAAATACGCGCGTGATGTCAGCCGTCGGATCGCCGAGGTGATCCGACGGCTGAAACCGATCCGAGCTCTTACAAAACACGCGCGTGATCTTAGCCGTCGGATCGTCGCGATCCGACGGCCGCGGAGTCGACAGGAGCGAGCCGTGCTCCTGTCGGGCGGAGATTATACATACATACATATATATAGAAAAAAATATATATATATATATATATATATATATATATATATATATATATATATTTGCAAATTATTGTAAGAAATTTCCATCAATTGGTTTTTTTTTTTCTTCCGATCATCGTTTATAAAATGCACCAACTTGTTTATATTGCAACACTAAGGACATATTTACTTAGAGATGAAAATAGAAAAGTATGAAAGTGAGAAAGTTAAAAAGTCTGTTTCTCATTTACTTTAAATGAAAAGTAAAAAGTAGAAGTTTAAAAGTCAGTTTACTCGTTTATTTTAAATAGAAAAGTGAGAAAGTGAAAAACTGACTTTCATTTTACTTTCAATCTCTATGTATTCTCTGTTTTTTTGACTTTCTCATAAAAAATTAGAAAGTGGGAGGAAAGTGATAGTCATTAGAATTTAGTGATAATTATTAATAATAATTATTTTCTAAAATAATTAAATATTAATATATTATTATAAATTAATTAATATTTGTAACTAGCAAATATTATAAAAAATTAATATTATTAAAAAATATATTATTTTTAATAAATAATAACAAATAATACAATAATAATAACCAAATTACTAGAAATAATAAATAATAAAATATTATTTATTATAATATTTTAATTATGTAATTAGTTTAGTAATTTATTACTATTTCTTTAAAAAATATAAATAAATAAAATTATTAAATAGTTAAACAAAATTATGTTTTAATTAATAAATTAATATAAAATAATAATAAATATTAAAAATTAGTTTTAGTTATTATTAAAATTTTAATTATTATTAAAGAATTATTTTTAATTATTATTAAATAATATTTTTTAAAATTATTTTTTATTAATAAAAAATGTTACTTATTTTCTATTTTATAATGCAAAGTAAATAAAAAAAATTTAAATATATTTTTTTATCACTTTTTATTTCACCACTTTCCACCTTACACCTTTTTTTAACTTTTCATTCTATTATTTGCCTTTTTTTTTTTTTCCTGCTTTCCGCTCCAACCCCTAAATTTCGGCTCAACCCCTAAATTTCGGTGTTGTATTTTCATCCCTTAAAATATCGAATTCAACAAAATTCTTCTTCTTCTGACTTTATATTGTGGTATACGAATCAATAGCAAGCAGAGATAACAAAGTTAGTACCAGAAGTTAGGGTTTCCCTCCGGCCACATGAGTTGAGTGAATCGCTCCGCCCCGTCTTTGGTGTTTGCTCCAGGGATGGGCACACTCTCGTAGTCCAGACCTTGAAGCCCACGGAGGTAACCTCCGTACGTGTTTCTTGGATCTCCTGATGAGATGGCCATCTTCTTCTCCAGCGGAAGTGCGAAGACTGAATCCATCGCCGGCCCGAACATCCCTGCTCGGAGCTCTGGCGTGATCCGGTCGTCGATAGCCTCGACGCAGCCGTAGGTTTCCAGCGACGCCATCACCTGTCGCCGAGCATCTTCCCAGTGGGGGGAGCCCGGTGTTAGATTCGACAAATTTACGGTGGGGATCATCGGAGCTGTTTGCCGCGTTGCGTTTGAGCAGTCTGAAAAGGAGCAATGTTTGTTCAGCCTATAAAAGAAGTTTTATAATGCTTCCGCCGTGAGTTTCAAAATTTAAACTATATCGATTAAAATTTATATTTAAAAAAATATTTTAAAAAAAATTATTAGAAAAATAAGTACATAATCTTATTATTTAATTTATTTTAATAAATTATTATAATATATATCAATAATAATTATCAAAATATACTAGTATAAAATCAATTTATTTGTCTTTAGTTTTTTATCCATTTATTTGACATGATATTTAACTTTTTTTTGAAAATAATTTAAACTATAAAGTAGAATTTATTTTTCTGGACAATTTTGTAGTTGAATTTTTTTTAAAAAATATATCTAAATATAAGTTTTAATAGATGTGGTGTAAGTTCTGAAACTTACGTCCGGAGCATTATAAAATTTTCCCAAGCGAGACTTCACGCTGTTCAGTCCTGCATTTTTTTCTCTTCTCTTAATCTCTTATCGAAATTTGTACAAAACTGTTTTGAATACTGTATTGGTATTTTGAAAAAAAATTTAATATAAAAATTATAGATTTTAAGTTATAATTTGCGTTTGGTAAAATAGTTTATTAGGCAGTTTGTAGATGATAGATTATTAAAAATTAGCTAGTTCCTACATACTACCTTCACTAGTATGTGGCGACAAGCTGCTAGATGGTAGATAACCATTTACTAAAATACCCATTCTCTATATATATAAATTACAATATATGTCATTATATAATTTATCTCATCTCTTCCTTACATTATTGTAGAGGCAATCTCGAAACCCTACCGTTGTCCTCACGATCCGTTGCCACGACCTTACTGTCGTGCCCCTGCAACCTCTCATACATCCTACTGTGACATTATGCTAGATAACGTAATTAGAATTTAGGAAAACGTTATCATATATATTTTAAATATTTGGTAGGTTGCGAAATTATTATTTTATATTATGATTATTAATAATTTAAATGATATCGATCATAAATATGAGTAAGATACTATTTATGTCTTTTTTGTCATTTTATAACTACAGCTACACTAAGATATTTTATTTACCAAACACTTTTATAAAAATCAGTTAGATTATACAATCAGCTAGATATTAAAAGGATCAGCTAGACAGATATACCAGCTGCACAAACTAAATTTATTTACAAGCTATCAGCCGCCGCCGAACACACCCATATGCTTTTGCAAACCAACCATTCTAAGCAATTGATAGCATACTATATTTCCATACTTTTGTCTAAGTTTTTCTTCTCCTTTCCTGGCACAATTAGGTCTACCGGTGAGATTTGATAGACTATAGGAGCCGGAATAGATGTTACGTGATGAAAATGAGGAGATCAAAGAGAAGGAAAGATTTCAGACATGCAAACTACTACCCCGCCAACAAGGGTCACTCCAGTCCATCATCCATCATCCATCATCCATCATCCATCTCAAAAGGAGCATGGATACTCTTAGCAATGATATGTTTTTATGCTAGTTTTTATCTTCTTTTTTTTTTCCTTTACCCCTAACATGCTGTTTGTTGAATTTGGTACATTAAAAGAAAGAAATTAGTATTTGGAGATTAAGGATGGTGATTGATTTGGATGCAATAGTTTGTAACCCCTACACGCATCTGTGTATTAATGTTGTCCGCTTATAATTAGAATTGGGAGTTTGGGAGTTACTCAACTAATAATTAGCTAGTGGTTGGGTAATTTTCAGTACTCCATGTCTGGTCCGGAAATGAACGTCAAGTCGGAGTTTTACTCTTCTGAGCGCACCTGGATCCAAAATGGTTTTATAGATATGCGTAGAAAACTGTGATCCGCGAGTTAGCGGAGATCCAGGAAAGAATTTCACCTTATTATCTAAAAAAAAATAATAATAATTAGTATTCGGAGCGATTTTATCATCAAGAGAATGTTGTACTAGTTCCAAACTAAGGTTGAGCATCAGTAGTAAGAATCCAAAAAGAAAACAATTACTCATCCCCAATAAAATATTCAACAATTCATATACAATCAATCTTCACCACACACGCGCCTTGTCATTCGCACAATTTTTTCGTAATTTTAAAAAATATCAAAATTACAGATATACCTATCGTGATGTGTGGTCTTAATTGTGTCACGTCAATATGTGTGATATTTTATGTGATTTTTGGAAATACATAGCAAAGTCTATCCAAAAAATCAGCCCTACCCTATTTTTAAAAATAAAATATTTCGGATTTAATTGGGATTGGGTTCGGCTATTCGGTCGAGAAAATTCAACTTTGCTTGTGTGAAATTTCCGGTGAGGCGGGTTCTACTCAATAATGGAGGCATTAATAAAATATTGGACCATAATGGAGGCATTTAATGATTTTGGATTATTGATATTCTCTCTCCCTCAAACTGAGGCAGCTTTTCCTCCATCATTTCTCTCTCAACAGCAGCGGCCCTTTACCTCCCGTCTCCTTCCCTCAATCTCTATTTCTAAACTTTAAAGGTCATATGTATTTTTTGGAAAATACTACTCACGCCCAACAAACTACCCAATAAATCACACACAATTAATCTCCATCACACACATACCTCGTGATCCGCACAACTTTCTCGTAATTCGCACAAAATATCAAAATTACAAATATACCCATCGTGATGTGTGGTCTTGATTGTGCCACGTCAGCATGTGTGATTTATTGTGTGGTTTCTTGGGTGTGCATAGCAAAACCCGTATTTTTTTAACAAAATTAATATAAAAATTTTAGTTTAATTAGATCTACAATTTTAATATTAATTTTTTTTTTTTCAAAATTTTCTTTTAAATATGTGATTTAGAGTTATAAAAGTTTAATATTTTAACAGAATTTTAAAACTGTTTTTAAATTCATTAAGATTTTAGAGCCCCCAACTATCTATTTAAAATATTTTTGAAACAATTTCGTTATAAAAACTATAAATTTTATCAAAATTTAAAATTTTGATTTTTAATTTTGAAATATATATATTGATCGCGCGTGTCGCGACCGGTTCAAGTTTCGAAGGTAGACGTCACTCGCAGGAAGACGTAAGCAATCACTCAAAGATGACGGAATTTTTACGTGGAAAAATCCCCAATCTGGTCGGGGGTAGAAAACCATGGGTCGTACGCGACCACCGGAAGAATTTTGTATTATAAGTGGAAGAAGAGGTGTTTTTTACAAATTTTCTCACTTTTTCTCCCCCTCTCTACCTTCTCCCGCGGATCCCCCCATCCTTTCCTAAGTTCTGGGCCTTCCTCTATTTATATAGGAAGGGTCGGAGCTCGGACGGTCGAGATTGTCCCCAGGTCGACAGCTCGGATTGCGCCACGTTGGTGCTACCTTCTGTCGCTTTCCGCCGCCCTGCTTCGTGTCCGTCATAAATGCTCGTGTCGGCTATGTGTAGGCATAGGCCGTCACTCTGCAGGTGTCGCGTCTGCAGCCGTCACGTCCGCCGCTGGTTGCATTAATGTCACCTGCTCCCGTCTGCGTCTCTGACACATGCATTGAATGGTCTTTACTGAGGTAGGTGGAGTCGAGGTTGACCTCGGTCGATTGCCGAGCTCGGCCTCGGTTGGCCGAGGTCGGTCTTTGACCTCATGAGGGCTCCTCTCCATCTCCTCGTGAAACGTACATAACCGGTGGTGGCCGAGCTTCACTAAGCTTCCTGGGTCTCGGATGACCTCAGGATTGTTTGGAGATCGGCCTCGGATTGGATGACCTTGGGATTGTTTCCTGCTTGATCTGTTCAGCTCGGCTTGGATGACCTCGGCCTGGTTAGCTTAGTTCTGGTCTTCTCTCGCTTGGGTGGCTCTTCGGTGTTTCAGCACCTCGGCCAGCTCCACAGCTCGGTACTTCAGCACCTCGGCGCCTCGGCCATCTTCTCAGCTTGATTCTTCAGCGCCTCAGCACTTTGGCCAGTCTTGACAGCTCTTCACCTCGGCACTCCTGCACCTCGGCCAGCTTTATCAGCTCGGCACCTCGGCGCCTCTGTACCTCGGCCATCTTGTCAGCTTGGCAGCTCGGCACACTTGTACCTCGGCCAGCTCCTCAGCTCAGCACTTCAGCATCTCAGCTAGCTTATCAGCTCAGCTCCTCGGCGCTTCAGTACTTCAGGTCGGCATACCTCGGAGGTCGGTATACCTCGGAGGTCGGCATATGACGGAGGTCGGCATATGACGAAAGTCGGCATACCTCGGGTCGGTCCGTGCCTCGGGTTGGTCCGACCTCATTGTCGTGGCAGCCTAATATTACGCAGTATCATATATATAAAGTGTTTTTTTGTGATTAGCTTGAGAAAAAGTGTAAAGATAGAAATGGAGAACGTAAAATAGGAACATAGATTTTTTTGTCCGGTAGTACAGGGCGTTGGGTGGAGGAATACATCCACATGCAACGTGACATGGGACAACCTACAAAGCAGTAGATCCAACTTAGAAAACGTCTCCCATAGCTTTGTTTATTGGGAGTTCAAATTAAACAACGCATCAACATTTCTTCCAAAATTGACCCTCGAGAATCTAGTTGCAATTCTGGCTACATGTGTTACGGCCGATTTAATATTTTAAGTAGAATTGATAGTTTGGAATTCATTAGATTTAAGAATTAGACTATAATGTCATAGAGATAGTCGGAAATCAATCACAAGTACCCACGGAAGAGGTGGGATTTGCCTCGGGCGCCGACTAAACTTGTCAAAGATCTTAAGCTATTAATCTCCTCCATTGATATCAAAATATCAATGACAACCTTAGGTCCTAAACATAAAATATTTATATCAAAAGATTAGAAAAACGTTTTCGGAAATACCGACTCAACCTATATTTTTCTAAAAGATCGGAGGTGCTAAATCTCTTAAATACATTTATACAAGACCTTAAAAGCATCAAAAGTATTTTCGAAAACCATTTAAAAATAAATCAAAATTCGAATTCAGAGAGTTTTCGGTCGATCGAAAGTTGAGACGGTCGACCGATACTCAACCCGAAAGCTCAAATACCTGCTGTAACAGTTTCGGTCGACCGACCGATATTATCGGTCAACCGAAAATATCAGAAAGTCAGTTAACAGATTTTCAGAAATAAAATACTTGCCCCCTCAAAATTCGTATTTTACCTGGATTTTGAAAACCAACTCTACACGCCCATGTATCTAACTTGGATACACGTCTAGGACCTCCCAAATATCCAAAATATGCGAAAACGGCGAATTTAAATAAAAAACTCTTTATGGATCGAAATACGGTAAAATAGGAACTAAATGTACTAAAACTTTCTTTTCAAGTCTAATATCATTTTAACACGTTTGAAAGCCCAAATAAGGTCAAATACACATGCCCAACCATTTTAATGCCCACTTGGGGTCAAAACACTATATTTAGCAAAATATGCACTTTTCATATAAAACTTTAGAATTTCATACAACTTTGAGATCCAAAAGTTTTACATGTAATTTATACAATTCAAAAGAAATACAAGCTCTGTGTAGGTTAATTCTTCACTTTTATATATCATTCACTATAAACTATATGTGACTAGTCTAAGTATACCAAAATAATATCTATACGTCACTAGACCCCAAACCCCACAATGCCTTCTAATTTCCTCTTGCTAGCTACGTCGGCTACACGAGCTCCTTGTCCTTGGCGGACGGATCTAAAAAACAGGGTAACAAAGCGGTGAGTCCTATGACTTAGTGAGCGGCACATCGGTGTCCTCCCTTGGAGCACCAATGCAACACCGCACACAAAACACAAGCATAACGAATATCATCGTCATATACAACAACAAGCATAATCCTCTCATATGCAATAAGATAACAAGCATGCTTTAGCTCGTAGCAGTAATAATCACCAGACCAACCAATTATGTATTCTCTTTGTTAAGTCAGCGTGATTCACTAACCCATCGTAGTTAGTCAATATTGTTCATTTAGATAAGGTAGGTCCGACACGAACTCCCTAGCCAAGGCACCTAACCCAACCTAGGCCAAAGCAGTTCCGGGCGCCTACACTCATACCAAAGCTTTCGCCCGCTTTAGTCGGATTTTCCATCACGACACAACACTTACGGTAGGGGCGATCCCACAGCGCAAAATGGGGGCTACTCGGACTCTTTACGCCTTGTGCAACCGAGTCTCGCTCAACGTAGCAATCTCCTGGCCAACGGCTGATCCGTAAGGTACTATGCCCACCGTCCTCCGTAGAGGCAAACTCGCCGCCTTAAGTACTCTAGTCAGAACCCTCCGCCCCCGACATATTGTCCCCCGGAATCATTACATTGGGTGGACTCAATCGATACTCGACGGAGATCCAACTACACAGAGTACCCACATTTTATTAAGGCACAACTAATACGTGTGTCTCTAGAGCTATTTTACTCTACACGTCGTATACATGCTCACATAACATCACATATCCATATGGATAACATAGTTATTGAGCAATCCATACAAAGTTCACAACTTTCGAGCTAAACATAAATGTACACAAGATGATGTACTACTCAAAGCTAACACATTTAGCATCACAAGAGTATCATATAGCATATCACATAATTTTTCAGCATAACAATCAACATCAAGTTAGGGTTCTTGACCCGGCTACACATAATCCATTAAAATCATGTAAACACACCCAAATATGCCATTAAGCACATTCTCATACATACCAACACACACACATAGTGTTTAACCGCTCACTTCGAAATCAAGCTTCCCACGGGCTCACAACCGAAAATCTCCGCGAAATCGAAAATCGAAGTGATCTACGTATAGAGTAATACTGGGAGAGTATGAAAATCAAGTTTAAATCAAATAAAATCAAATAAAAAGAGTAGGTAGGAGGGACTTACCTAGGGCTCCAGCACTCCTGCACTCGGGTAGAATGAAAATAAAATTCCAAACAACACTTAAAACAACTCTCTACCTACTCTTACCTGCTCGATCGGTCGACCGAAAGCCCTGAAATCTGCATAAACAGATTCAGCACCAACACTCGGCCTGTGAGGTCCGTGACCGAGTTAATGCTTTCGTGGTTTTTGGTTCTTATATGGCTTTAGATATGTGTGTGGGTGTTTGAAAAATTTTCTATGTTCTAGACATGCATGATTGTGTATATGTGTGTTATGTTTTTCTTGGACTTGCATGTGCATGTGAGGCTTGCTATTGCTTGGGGATGCATGCGTGGTCGCATCGGGGACGAGCTGGCCTAGTTGGAGTCTCGTTGGCGCGAGTGTGCGATCCGTAGCGAGTCGGCTGAGTGTTAGTGCTGAATCTGTTTATGCAAATTTCAGGACTTTCGGTCGACCGATCGGAGCAGGTAAGAGTAGGTAGGGAGTTATTTTTAGTGTTGTTTGGGGTTTTATTTTCATTCTACCCCAGTGCAGGAGTACTAGAGCCCTAGGTAAGTCCCTCCTAGGTGATCATCTTATTTTCTTTCATTTTATTTGATTTAAACTTAATTTTCACACTCTCCCGGTATTACTCTACGCGTAGATCACTTCGATTTTCGGTTTCGCGGAGATTTTCGGTTGTGAGCCCGTGGAGAGCTTGATTTCGAGGTGAGCGGTTAAACACCATGTGTGTGTGTGTTGGTATGCATGAGAATTTCTATAATGGTATGTTTGGGGTGTGTTTACATGATTTTGATGAAAATGTGTAACCGGGTCAAGAACCCTAGTTGATGTTGATTATTGTGATGTGAAATCATGTGACATGCTATATGATACTCTTGTGATGCTAAATGTATTAGCTTGAGTAGTACATCATGTTGTGTACAATTGTGTTTAGTTCAAAATTATGAACTATGTATAGATTTGCTCAATAACTATGTTATCCATATTGATATGTGATGCTATGTGAGCATGTATACGATGTATAGAGTAAAATAGCTCTAGAGACACTCGTATTGGTTGTGCCTTAATAAAATGATGGTACTCTGTGTAGTTGGGATCTCCGTCGAGTAACGAATGAGTCCATCCGATGTAATGATTCGGGGGGAACAATATGTCGGGGGCGGAGAGTTCTGACTAGAGTATTTAAGGCGGCGAGTTTGCCTCTACGGAGGACGGTGGGCGTAGTACCTTGCGGATCAGCCGTTGGCTAGGCGATTACTACGTTGAGCGAGACTCGGTTGCATAAGGCGTAAAGAGTCCGAGTAGCCCCCATTTTGCGCTGTGGGGTCGCCCCTACCGTGAGTGTTGTGTCGTGACGAAAAATCCGACGACAGCGGACGAAAGCCTTATGAGTGTAGGCGTCCGGAACCGTTTTAGCCTAGGTTGGGTTAACTGTTTTTCTAGGTTGTCATTTCTGAAAACTGTTAACTGTTTTTCTGATATTTTCGGTCGACCGAAACTGTTACAGCAGGTATTTGAGCTTTCGGGTTGAGTATCGGTCGACCGGTCTCAACTTCCGTCAACCGAAAACTCTCTAGAATTCGGATTTTGATTTCGGTTTTAATGTTTTCTGAAATTACTTTTGATACTTTTAAATCATATTTGGTTTGGGGGTAATAGGGTGATAACTATTACCCCAGTAATAGTTACCACCCTATTACCCTTGTTTGGCGTATGGGTATCTCGTTACCTCCCGGTAACAGTTACCCCCAAATAGGTGTAAATCACTACCCATCTAAATAGGTGGGTAGCGATTTACAGGGATAAATTACTACCCCAGTAACCTTAGCGCGCGTCCCCCATCCTGGCTACCATATCCGCGCTCGCTGCCGCGCTCGCCGTCGCCGCTCAACTCCGGAGTTCATCGTCGCCGCTCAGCTCCGCGTCCGCTGTCGTCGATCAACTCCCTCGTCCGCCGCGAGATCTCGACCAGCACCGATCTCGACCCGAATCTTTTATAAAAATACAGGTTGAGCCGGTATTTCCGAAAACGTTTTTCTAAGCCTTTGTTATAAAAGTTTTGTATTTTGGATGTAAGGTTGTCCTTGATATTTTGATATCAATGGAGGAGATTGATATCTTAAGATCTTTGACAAGCTTAGTCAGCGCTTGAGACGGGTCCCACCTCCTTCGTGGGTACTTGCCGATGCCGATAGTCCCGAGCTCTGCTCAATCCTCGTTTTCATGGGTTATTTCGCATATGCTTCCGCATTGCAAACTCTAGATTTGTGTTCTTTTTTTTTTTCCAGCCGTCGCGGCCCCGGGTCACGGGTCGTGACACGGCCGACTCGCTATGGATCACACACTCGCGCCGACGAGACCCCAACTAGGCCATCTCGTCCCCGACGCGACCACGCATGCATCCCCAAGCAATAGCAAGCCTCACATGCACATGCAAGTCCAAGAAAACATAACACACACGTACACAACATGCATGTCTAGGACTTAAGAAAATTTTCATACATCCACACACAAGTCTAAAGCCATATAAGAACTAAAGACTACGAAAAATTAACTCGGTCACGGACCTCATAACAAAATAAATGTTTGTGTGCATTATAATTTGTATTACGACAGATGATATGTAATGTCCATCAAGCACAAAGACACAATAAACAGCTACAGGAAAAAGATACATAATTATATATACTATTGCAAACCAACCATTCTAAACATTGATAGCATATTATACTTCCATACTTCTGTCCAAGTTTTTCTTCTTCCGTCAACGTAACAAAGCTCTAGATCCAACTTAGAAAACGTCTCCCACAGCTTTGTTATGGGAATTCAAATTAAACAATGCATCAACATTTCTTTTCAAACTAGACCCTCGAGAATCTATTTTCAATTCTGGCTACATTTGCTACGACTGATTTAATATTTTAAGCAGTATCTACTTGGAATTTATCGGAAAAAAAAAACAGCTTTATAAAACTCTTTCAAATAATTGTTTTTTTTTTTTTTAAAATTACTAAAATTACTAATATAAATATTTTTTTTTTTAAAGTTATAAATACGAAAAAAATAAATTTTTGTGTGCATTATAACTTTTGTATTATGACAGATGATATATAATGTTTATCAAGCACAAATACACAATAAAAACTATTAGAAGAAGATACACAATAGCCAATCATATATGCTGCTGCAAACCAACCATTCTAAGCAATTGATAGCATATTATGTTTCCACTATCCAAGTTTTACTTCTCATTTTCCGCCACAATTAGGTCTACGGGTGAGATTTAATAGACAGTTGGGATCGGGATGGATGTTATGTGATGAAAGGTGGAGATCAAAGAGAAGGAAATATATAAAAAATGCAAACAGCTATCCGGCGTACAGGGGTCAATCCTTCCATCATCCATCTCGAAAGGCGCATGGATACACTTAGCACTAGTATGTTTTCATGCTAGTTTTTATCTTCTTTTTCCTCTACTCCTAACATGCTGTTTGTTGAATTTGATACATTAAAAGAAAAGAAATTAATATTCGGAGATTAAGGATGGAGATTGAGGAGGGATACAAACTACCATTCGGATGTAATTGTTTGTAACCCCTACACGCATCTATGTATTAATGTTGTGCACTGTGAGCGATTTTAACATTTCCAAGAGAATGTGTACTAGTTCCAAACTACGGCTGAGCACTAATAACTTACGACTGTGTTGCACCCGCTTGCGACCATTCATCTGCATGCGTATATGATTGATGCTTGTGCAGATATGTGGTGGGGATTCGTGCAATGTATAATACTTTGTAGTCTTTGGAATTTTTAGACAATTTTGAGATCATTCAGCGAAACATATGGTTGCTACTACTGTAGCTCATGTTACACTTTCAGATTGCAATGCAATTCAACGCATCCTTCAATAACTCGAGGAACTAGCATAGGTGTTCATGAGCAAACACATTGGAACTGCGCATGCATGCAGTTATAGCAGCTATAGAGCATGACCCAAAATTGAAATAAAATCTGCATTCTTATGTTTATGCTATATTTATTACAAACGTTCGTCAATATATTTATTATGCTGTAAATTCATATTAAGGTATTACAACCCGCTACTTAGAAAGTTATAGCATAACAGAAAACTTAAGAAATAGCAACTAGTATTTTATATTTCATACAACGATCTTTTCTTGTACGAGCTCCGAGAAAGCCAATAGACTATCTTTTGATTGTTTCCCCTCTTCAGAGAACCGGAAAAGTAGATAGTCGTAATAGTCATAAGGTTTATATATACGTGGGTGTTTTTCATCGACAAGTTCATCAGGAGGTTGCACAATATAACCTTTCCTTGGACGTGCAGCAAAGACGGTGGAGTATCTCTTAGACTGGTTAGACTCCATTCTTACCCGATGGTACGGTGCTTTAACCCTCCTATTTGTCCATGCCTACAACCGGGGAGTAAATATAATTCCATAAAAAAGCACATATACACTTAGTAAAAAGTAAAAACTAGTTAACAGATTAAATAACTACTCATCAAGATCAAAACGACTCTAATTTCGTCACGATTCACGATTTGTCGACTACTGGTGATGTCGGGTGAGTTCCATCTAGTCATATATAATGATAGAGTGTCTGCTTGGTCTGGAAGTAACTCAGTGTCATTTTGATCTTAACAAATAGTAGTTGGGACAAGAGAACAACATATTTAGAGAAATACCATTCTATAGGACGCTTGATGGTCCTGATGAATAGTAGTAGTCTCATAATTATTACCTCAAAAGCTTCACCGACCATGATGTTGACAGATTTTGAAGATGGCAAAACAGAAATAAACTCTCCATCCTTTCCTTGCACTTCCAATCCAGCATGTCCTTGGCAGATTAATGTCAATATGTTCGGGTCCTTGTGAGCACGTAAGGCAACTTTGGTATCTTGATCCGTAGGACCACCATAGCATGAGAATCGAAGGTTATATGACGCAACATATGAATCATAGTACTTGTCAACCCCTAAGCTCTGCAAGACCATTTGTCGAACTTTCTTTTCCAAATCCTCCATCACTCCAGCAAAAGTACAGACGCTTTCGCTATAGAGTACAGATTGAACTTGGTATCAATAGAAGTTCAGCCGAAAAAACACTAAATGTTCAACTAGTCAATCATTATATATTATAAATGTTATAAGAATATCATGAGGATCCTAGGCATGCAATCTGCTATGAATAGAAAGATTTCATATTAGCTCGAGTTCAGTGAGCTCTCTAACAATCTTTCTGAACGGAAGGCAGGGACAAGAGTGCTAATGCCTAACTCTAAGTTGCTTATCAACGATATCTATACACCTAATCCCTCATCGTAGGTGGATGCTTGCGCTTATTTGGTTTAAGTACACGGTAAGGCCAATTAAATGAAAATTTTCTTACTACTAAAGTAAATGCGTCTTCATGGTGTTTTTTTTTTTTTTTTTTTTTTTTTTTTTTTTTTAACTTTTTGTATGTGCAGCTTGTGCATATGAACCATTAAAATTATTTGATAACAGTTTCCAAGCCTTCTCTTCATGATCCTTAGTAGCCAAATTCTATTTTCTCAACACGCACATGCTTCAGCATCCATCTCCGGAGTCTGAATACCTCATTCACACAGTATTTTGTTACCAAAACTGAGAAGAGGAGTGATGGTGCTGAACTTTCATTCTTTTTCTTTGGTTGCTATATACTGTTCTTTCTCATTAATCAAGTATATTAATATAGCTACAGCACGATAATTAGATTTTCATTTATATTTTTGACATAACTTAACCATCACTGAGATTCTAAAATCTTTCTAACTAGATTATGGCAGGTCCCTATATAGACAATTAAAGATGGGAGCTTTTGCATATCAGCCCCCACTTGCAAGTCAACCCATGACAGGTAATAGGGACTGGTTTGCAAACTTCTGCAATAGAGGCTGAAATGACTTTTCCTTAAAAGTCTCTTTCGGTATCCTATTATATTGGTTGTCTGCTTGTATCCAATATTAAGGATGTTGGTTCACTTGTCACATCATCCAACAAATCAACTATATGGACTTAATGGTTGTTTATATATAAGGATGACGTTCCATTATGATAATTATATGGGATAATTACAAATTAACCGAAGATTTATCTGAAAATTTGTACCAACGCATTTTTTCTTTGCCTCGGATGTGATTTACTGATCCCGAGGCAGAAAAAAAAATATTCCGATGGATTTCCGGACAAAACAGTTGCCCGCCGTAGCATTTTTCTATTCTCAATCAAGTAAAACTGCAATACTGTTCATTTCTTGACCTTCAACTCTGTGAGCTCAATTACACATGCAGCTGTGTTTACCATTAGTAACCCCAAATGTTTTGCTCAGATCATAGAGTTTTTTTGTTTTTTTCGATCTTGGTAATAAATAAGTTTATAAGTGCAACCGACTCATGTAAGTTTTTTTTTTTTTTTTTTTTTTTTTTTTTTCTTTTTCTTTTTTTTTTTTGCGGAATATTGCAAGACTAATTTTCAGTGTTGTATTTTCATTTTTTCTTAAAATCAATTGAGGTCAACAAAATTCTTCTTCTTCCGACTTGATAACTGTGGAAAAAGAATCAAAAGCAAACAGATATAACAAAGTTCGTACCAGAAGTTAGGGTTTCCCTCCGGCCACATGAGTTGAGTGAATCGCTCGGCCCCGTCTTTGGTGTTTGCCTCAGGGATGGGCACACTCTCGTAGTCCAGACCTTGAATCCCACCGATATAACCTCTGAGTGGGGTTCGTGGATCGCCTGATGAGATGGCCATCTTCTTCTCCAGCGGACATGCAAAGACCGAATCCATCGCCGGCCCGAACACCTCCGCTCGGAGCTCCGGCGTGATCCTGTCGTCGATAGCCTCGACGCAGCCGTAGGTTTCCAGCGACACCATCACTTGTCGCCGAGCATCGTCCCAGTTGGCGGAGCCCGGGGTTAGATTCGAGAAATCTACGGTGGGGATCATCGGAGCTGTTTGCCGCGTTGCGTTTGAGCAGACAGAAAGGACACAGCCATGTATAAATAGTGTAGGGTGGACTAATACATCCACATGCAACGTCACATCGACAACCTAGCAAACCTCTTCTTCAAGAAACAAACTTAGTAAACATCTCCCACTGCTTTGTTTGTTTATTGGGAATTTAACAAATCAAAGCATGATGCGTGAACATTGGTTTTTTAAGTTACGGCTTTTTTTTTTTTTTTTTATATCTTGCCCATCGATTTGATTTTTATTTTATAATTTAATCGAATACTAAACAATAAACGATATATCTTAAAAATATATATTTTCAATTATTGCTATATTTAGTAGGGCCGAGTTAATGTTTTAAGGCCAGTTTCAATATCTAATTAGGATTTTGCAAAGAAAAGCCAGATTAGCAAAACTCAAACCTTTTTTTTAACCTATAAAATCACTCTAACATATATATTATATATATATATATATATATATACAGTGACGGATCCAGGAATTATGTTAAGTGAGGTAAACTAACAATATTTTATGATAATACAATAATAAGAGTGCTAACTATTTAAATATCATATCAATTCAGAAAATTTGTAAGTATTTTAATTTTGAATTACAATATAAAATAGTTCAAAACATCTAAGAACTTCTAAAATCACCCCAAAATATAAATTCAAACTCTGCATGTAATCGTAATAAATACAAAAAAAGAAAAAAAAATAAGTTATGAAAAAAAATCAAATTTCATTTAACAAAATCAAACTTTAGGATGTTGGTAGGTATTTTAGGCTGTTTGTAAGTATTTATGTATTACAAAAAGTTTGGAGTGTTTATAGATGTTCTGGGGTGTTTATAAGTATTTTGGAGTATTTTGAGATGTTCAAGGGTGTTTTATGGAATTTGGGATGTTCTGAAATATTCGTAAATGTTTTGAGACTTTCGTAAGTGTTTGAGATGTTCTAGATTACTTCATATACAGATTCTAAACAATTTTACAATTTTACTTTTAAATAATGAAAAAATCACTATATAATACACACATACACACACACACATATATATATATATATATATATATATATATATATATATATATATATATATATAATAATCTTTTTTTCTGGTATTCGACTCCGTTCTGAGTGGCAGTTCAGACTGAGGCGATATAGTACTAATTTAAGATAATTCACTCTCTTCCAAATAATTGTGTGGGGGCTCGAACTCGAGACCTTTACCATGTCTAGCCGCATCCTTTACCACTGGACTACAACCATTTGGTGTGTGTGTGTGTATATATATATAATATATATATATATATATATAACTTCTTTTAAAAAAAATTTATAGATATAAAAAGTAATATGGTGTGCATTATAACTTTTGTGTTAGGATAGATGGCAGATAATGTCCATCAAACATAAAAGTACAATAAACAGGTACTAGGAGAAGATATATAATTGACAATCATATATTTTTTTTCAAACCAACCATTTTATGCAATTGATAACACTATTACTATACTTCTATACTTATCTCGAATTTTTTTTCTCGTTTCTCGCCACAGTTAGGTCTAATGGTGAGATTTGATAGAATATCTGGATGGGAATGGATGTTAGGAGATGAAATGTAGAAATCAAAGATTATCTGGATCGGGATGGATGTTAGGAGATGAAATGTAGAAATCAAAGATTATGAAAGATATCGTAAAGGCAAACAGCTACCCACCTACAAGGGTCACTCGATCCATTCCCATTATATATCATCAGTCATCCATTATCCATCTCAAGAGATGCATGGATACACTTAGCACTACTATATTTTCCTGCTAGTTTTTCTGCTCTACTCCTAACATACTTGAAGGTAATTGGCTGCGTGTGAAAGTAGATCATTCCGCTTCTGCTCACATCCATAAGTGTGACTCTGATATGAAGGTCCAACGATGAAAATAACTACCAGAATCATCCTCTATATACAATCCCCATTTACCATGACTATCTCAAATGGCATTATCTGGGAGTTTTATCTAGTATATGTATATTGCTCCCTTATGGACCATTTGAATACTTACATGGACTTGACACAAATATGCCAACAATATTGTTTATTTAATTTGGTACGTGAAAAGAAAATATAAGTAGTGTTCAGAGATTATGGATGCAAATTAAGGAGGGAAGGGAGGGATACAAACGATCATTTGGCACAAAACATACGTGATTTGTAAAATTTGAACAAATTAATTTATCAAGTATAGCTTGTAGGACAGTAAGAAGGTTCTCCCGGAACATTTCAATGCAAAATTTATGATGCAAGTGCTGACAACACTACATTAGATGTATGCAACACTAAACTAATCGTTTGAAACACTTAAAACATTATGACCAAAACTTTTTTTTGAAAATGTTGAGAAATATAGGAATTAATTTTTACAAAATTTGAAAAGCAGGAGCATTTTTTTTTACATTATTCCTTTATTTTCTTTGAGATTATCATGACTAATTCCGTCCATAACATTCCGTCGTAACAGATAAATTTATAGATCATAACCACTGTGGCACATTATGATACTCCATGTAAATGGACTTGTGCCATAGAGAAAGTCTTTGGCCGCAAGAGGTCCAAAGGGAAGAATATAGGACAAGTCTGTCCCACAACAAGCAGTCAAGAAGATATTTGCCTTGATATACTAGAGGCCCTTAAGAGCTATCACCTCCCAAGTGGTCCACTCTTTTCAAATAGACTCTATCGTGCGGTGCAGCTGGGACTTGAACAACACTGTTCGATGAGGTCCGAGGCGGGTCGAGTCGTGACAATATCATATCAGAACGACCATGTTGCTTGTACACTAGGTGCAGAGGTCAGATCGGAGGCGTGTTGGACCAAAACACTAGCGATACATCGACGAAAGAGAGCCTGTACTAAAGTTTGAATATGCAATTTGTTCTGCACGATAAGGACGTCATATCCTATAGTATGATGAATGTAATACTCTATGTAAATGAACTTGGGCCTATAAAGACTAGGTTCCCTGAAAATTCCTTCGACCAACCCTTAACAAAGACTAGGTTCCTTAACGGCTTTTTATTTATAAATTTTAAAATTGGATACAACCATGGTTGCACAGATCCATATTGCTACTATATGCTCATCCGAAGGACGACCTCCCCTATGTTCACATCAAACTCAAGCCTCTAATCCATCTGGAAACTGAACTTGATGGTCCAATTGGCTATGCACTGCTTAGAATTTAATTGATCTACTAACACGTTGAACTTGTTGCTCCGAATCTCAGTTCCCAGAACGCTTAACATTAGTCTTAAGTAACACATGCTAAGTGAGTTTGCGAAGGTAGGAGTAGCATGAAAATTTTGGAATGAATGCAAAATAACATTAGTCTTAACATTAGCCACCCACACTTTTTTTTTGTTGACTTTTAAATGAGTTACTAATTAATTGAAAAAAGTGTAGGGATGAAAAAAGCTTGCTGTAAGCAAGCGAAGTTAAAAAACCAATGTCTCTAAAAGTTAGAACTTGAAATTCCAATTTCAAATTTGTGTTTCTAGTGTATGTAAATTTGTGTTTCTTTACCCTCCTTCCAGCAATCTTGTCTAACTCAGCGCACAGAATCGGAATTTAAAATGACAATAATAGATGGTGCCTAATGGCAAAAGTTAGATGTCGCCATTACCTAATACTGGTTAGTATGAATGAAATTAAAATAATAAAAAAAATTCTAGCTGAAGAGAAAAGTTCTGATATATACACTTGTAATCAAAAGAAAATATTTGGCCATTGGAAATGGCTTAATTATGTATAATATGCTTTGGGTAATTTGCAAATGTATTATTTGTGAAAGAGTGCTGTCATTTTGGATTTAGCGTTCTAGTGCCCATCGGCATGAGAATGACAAAATACCCTTCTTGCAAATTTTCAAGCCGTCTGATGGGACACTGTTGTAAACTATTTTCATCACTTCCAAACTGGTCGTTTCAAGCCATTTGAATCTCTATTTTAAGACACTTCACATACATTCTATAATATTTTTTTTCGAGGTTATTGTGGAAAAAGTCTGCCCTTAATCGTTTCATTTTTGTGCGACCGTTGTAACAGATAAACCCACGGATGGTACCGATCTATATTCCAACAACCGAAAAATCACAACCTTTCGATATAGGCAGGTCCGAACACCCATGTTACCCTCCACGGGATACAGAGGGGATAAATCTTCCACACCCTTGCGGGTGGCGCTTGCGTGATTCGAATCTGATACCTTCATTTCATGAGGTGATAGTCCCAACCATCCGCCCTAAGCTCCCTAGGCACATTCTATAATTTTGTAACAATCATATTTCTACTCAACGATGAGTTTGGAACATGAACAACGGTGGTGGAGGAGAATGTAAAACACTGCCATAACACCTGAAATTTAGTTCGTGTCAAACACCAATTTGATGACTAAGAGCAACTCATAACTAGGAAAACCATTTTCGTCATAGCTATTTTGAGATGTTTTAAGGTGCTGTAAAAAGTTTTTAGGTACTTGGGTCACGAAAGTGATGCTATGATGTATAATAAACACAATTTTAGATGTTCGTATATATTTTGAGATGTAGGAAAAAGAGAAAGAGAGACAGGGGCGGATGCATGCTTTGGCAGGGGGGCCATGTTCCCCCCTATCCAGCCCGCCTAATAGGGTTATTCCCCATATATATGCCTTAGTAAGCTTGCGAAATAGGCCAAACCCAATAACTGGCCCCCGTCGCCGTCCTTCGACATTCGTCGCCAGGGAGGCAGGGAGTGGAGCGTCGTTGCAGCCGTCAACCCCCCGCGGTGTCTTCGCGGCCGGCAGTGACATAGATTGGTGATTTTCGTTAAATTTCCAGTATTTTCGTTGATTTTCATTGCCTCAATCCAGGTAGTATTGATATCCTTGTAGCTAAAATCACCGCCGGTAAAATGCATCCGCCCCTAATTCGGACTCCTTGCCTGGAAAGCAACTTTGGCTTGATCACCTTCCCGCCGCATTTTTCCTTGCCTCAGCCATTAATGGCGGCGCCGCTGCTGGTTTCACCTAAGGTTTGCAGACAATGGCGACTCCTTGTCTGCAGCTCTTTCTAAAAAATTTTGAATTTTCAACATCAAATATCTATGAACAAGAATCACAAACTTGGACCCCAAGCCCAATTATAGTAATTAGTTGCTTAAAGCCTCAAATTGAATTCAAATATTCAATTTCAATCCTCTACTAATCATTCTACTTACACGTTTGCTTCACTGTTTCAGATTTCAGCAATCTTCTTCCGGGCTCCAGCAGATTGAATTTCCAATATTTCATCTACCAATTCGCGAGGCTGCGAGCTCTCTTATCCGATCTATCGATTTTACGATTACACTGTCTACAGATAATTTAGGTAAGTGACATTTATTGCCTAATTACATAATAAATTAGTTGTACTTTTATATTTATATATCTGTGTTACCTTGTATGGTAAATGACATATATTGCCAATTACATAATAAATTAGTTGTACTTTTATATTTATATATCCTTGTTACCTTGTATATAGTATGTTGGTAGTAATTCAGTTAGATTGCATTTGTTTTATAATTTTATACGGTAATGTTTGTTTGTATATATAACAGGATGTTTGGGAAACAAAAGAAATTACATTTATTTTACCACAGAAAAACAAGAGGAGAAAGTAGTTCTCGTACTGCCGATGATAGTGATAATAAGGAAGAGTCCGAACTAGTTGTAGTTGGAAGTCATCTTACTCAATCTTTAAGGGTGATATCTCTAAACTTTTCTTCCATAAAGCGTGATCCCGGTCTGTGCAAAGCTATCTGGGAATATCTGGTCGATCAACGTGATGAGATAAGAAGGGCATATCTTAGATTTGGTCCTTATCAAATCTATTTGGAGAGTTTTCCCTTCTCTAACGATAAACATCATCGTCGGTTTCAAGCTTCGTGGTACCGTGAGTTTTCTTGGCTTGAGTATTCTCCTTCTAAAGATTCTGCTTATTGTCTACATTGCTATCTATTTGCTGAACGACCAAGTGTTCAAAGTGGTTGGGATGCATTTACATTAGATGGTTTCAATAATTGGAAAAAAGTTAAAAAGGGAAGAATTGTGCATTTCTTCAACATATAGGAGATGATCCATGTTCTTTTTATTTTTAAATACAAGGGAAGCAGCGTATGCATGCATCTTATTCGTAACTCATTGTTCGTTGAAACTCAAGGTGAGTGTGGCACCTTTTTATTAATTCTCTACACAAAGTTTCGCTAGTAGTCATCAATTAAAATTAGCTTATTCTACAATTATTGTTGTTTTCAAGTGGATTAAGTAGATTTGAAGATTTACAGAATAAGAATCACAATGGGGTAAACATAGCCAAAATGTAAATATTCTACAGTGACAAAAAACCTAGCACATTTCTAACCTTTCCAATTTATAACTTATAATCACATTACATGTATTCCAATCCTTTTCGATGTGGTGCTTGAAAGTTGTATTTCGGACGGTGGTAGACAGTATTGCAAGGATGGAGCTTATTGTCAGGAATTTATTTTTCGAACATGAAAAATAGTATTGAGAACAATAGATGATGTTAAGAAAGCAACTGTCTGAAAAAAAAAGTCGTACGCGATTGATTATAGGGATAGAAATCCTCTCCCCCGTTTCCTGCTCCATCTTTTGTCTTCACATCTAAAAAAATACCTAAATACATTTTTACAAAAAAATTTCAATATGAAAGTTATAAATTTTGATTAAATCTATAACTTTAATATTAAAAAATTTTCCAAAACATAACAGTAAGTAGATGTTCTGGGATTCTAAAATTTTAATGGTTTTAAAAACGTTTTTAACACCAGTTAAAATGTTAAGACTTTAGAGCCCTAGAACATCCATTTAGAAGATTGCAACATCACGTTGTAGATTTTGATGACATATTTAACTTTAATATTGAATTTTTTTTCCAATAGATGCTTCTAAAGAAAAGTAATGTGTGATAGTATAGAGCGGAGCAGAGGATACTGGTTCTAGAGTGCCGCGGAGTATGGAAATAATGTCTGATGAAATCTACGAAAGGGCAAAAAACGGAGCAGAGGTTACTGGTGCCAGAGAGCCACGGTGTATGGAAATAATGTGTGATAGTACAGAGGTTACTAGGTTCAAGCCCCAACGCATTCAAAGGAAACATTCTTTTTTTTTTTTTTTTTTTTTTTTTTTTTTTGAGAATTTTATTTTAATTTTATTAGCATGGATGCCAAGCTTCAAATTTCTAGTAGCAACCACATATATTCCAGTGGGTTTAACCTACATGTATATCTCAACTTGCTTAGTAATGAACTTTTATAATGATTAAGTTCTAAATCTCGTCGGCAATTTCCTTAGTTGTTCCAAATTAAACCGGGTGCATTTTAGCCCCTCTGTCCGTAGACGTAGCATCGCTATTGTGTATACTGAAATGTATATCTTTTTGCGCTTTTCGGTATTTAAGCCGCAACATGTGACATAATCACTGGAGGACGACCATTGTGATTACTCAAAGGGGACAGCTCATGCCAAAAAAAAAAGTTTGAAGTTCATTTCAGCCAATATAGCCTACAATTATAACACACATGGTCTAAATTTCCTTCTTCTAATCTAAAGGATTGTACCAACTAAGACATATTGTATAATCTTTTGCTTGTATAAGTGGGAGATTTCTTTATGTGAGGATAAGATTGGTGAGTGCTTTTGCTTTAGTCCAGATATTATATCATGCTGAGTGTGGACTCTACAAAGTTGCATTCTCATTGGATCTCATGGAGTATAGACTTATATCTTACGACTACATTCCACCCACTTGCGACCATTCATCTGCATACGGATCTGATTGATGCTTGTGCAGATAAGTGATGGGGATTGGTGCAATGCAAAATAATCCGTAGTCTTTGAAACTTCAAAGACTATTTTGAGATCATTCAGCCGAACATATGATTGCTACTACTTAGCACATGTTACACTTTCCAGCATGGTGCGATGATTTGGCCGAGCCGAAATGAGCTCAGATTGCAATGCAATTCAATGCATCCTTCAATAACTCGAGGAACTAGAATAGGCGTTCATGAGCAAACACATTGGAACTACGCATGCATGCAGGTTATAGCCGCTATAGAAAGTACATTCATGACCCAAAAATTGAAATAAAATCTACGTTCTTATGTTTATGCTATATTTATTACTACGTTCGTCAATATATTTATTATGCTGCAAATTCATATTAAGGTATTACAACCCACTGCTTGAGAAAATTATAGCACAACAGAGAACTTGAGGAATAGCAACTAGTATTTTATATTTCATACAACGATCTTTTCTTGTACGAGCTCCAAGAAAGCCAATAGACTATCTTTTGATTGTTTCCCCTCTTCAGAGAGCCGGAAAAGTAGATAGTCGTAATAGTCATAAGGTTTATATATACGTGGGTGTTTTTCATCGACAAGTTCATCAGGAGGTTGCACAATATAACCTTTCCTTGGACGTGCAGCAAAGACGGTGGAGTATCTCTTCGACTGGTTAGACTCCATTCTTACCCGATGGTACGGTGCTTTAAGCCTCCTATTTGTCCATGCCTGCAACCGGGGAATAAATAAAATTCCATCAAAAAGCACATATACAGTTAGTAAAAAGTAAAAACTAGTTAACAGATTAAAAAACTACTCATCAAGATCAAAACGACTCTAATTTCATCAAGATTCACGAATTGTCAAGCTATTTGTAATGTCGGGTGAGTTCCACTAGTCATATATAATGACCAAGTGTCTGCTTGGTTTTGAAGTAACTCACTGTCATTTTGATCTTAAGGAATAGTATATTGGGACAAGAGAACAACATATTTATAGAAATGCCATTCTACAGGGGACCTGATGGTCCTATGAATAGTAGTGATCTTATATTTATTACCTCAAAAGCTTCACCGACCATGATGTTGACAGAGTTTGAAGATGGAAAAACAGAAATAAACTCTCCATCCTTTCCTTGCACTTCCAATCCAGCATCTCCTTGGCAGATTAATGTCAATATGTTCGGGTCCTTGTGAGCATGAAAGGCAACTTTTGTATCTTGATCCGCAGGACCACCATAGCATGAGAATCGAAGGATATATGACATGTCAATATATGAATCATAGTACTTGTCGACCCCTAAGCTCTGCAAGACCATTTGTCGAACTTTCTTTTCCAAATCCTCCATCACTCCAGCAAAAGTCCAGACTCTTTCGCTATAGAGTACAGATTGAACTTGGTGTTCATAGAAGTTGAGCCGATAAAACACTAAGTGTTCAACTAGTCAATCATTATATATTATAATTTTATAAGGATATCATGAGGATCCTAAGCATGCAATCTGCCATGACTAGAAAAATTTCATATTACCTCGAGTTCTTGCAGAAGTGGATCATTCCTCGTGCCCACTAATGTTTATGTAACTTCAGCGAGCTCTCTAACAATCTTTCTGAACGGAAGGCAGGTACAAGAGTGCTAATGGCTAACTCTAAGGTGCTTATCAACGATATTTATACACCTTAACTATTCATGCATCGTAGGTGGATGCTTGCGCTTATTTGGCTAAGTGCCAACATGCTCGATGGCACGGCAAGGCCAATTAAATGAAAATTTTCTTACTACTATAACAAATGTGTCTTCTTGCTCTTTTTTTTTTTTTTTTTTTTTTTTATATTTTTTGCATGTGCAGTTTGTGCATATGAACCATTAAAATCATTTGATAACAGTTTCCAAGCCTCCTCTTTTTGATCCTTAGTAGCCAACTTCTTGATCCATCCCTGGAGTCCGAATAACGCATTCACACTATATTTGTTACGAAAACTGAGAAGAGTAGTGATGGTGCTGAACTTTCATTCTTTTTCTTTAGTTGCTGTATATTGTTCTTTCTCATAAATCAAGAATCTTAATATAGTTACAGCACGGTCATTAGATCTTCATTTATATTTTTTGACATATCTTAACCATCACTGAGATTCTAATCTCTTTCTAATTGGATTATAGCAGGTCCCGATATAGCCAATTAAAGATGGGAATTTTTGCATATCAACCCCCGGACTTGTAAATCAACGCATGATATGTAACAGCGGTTGGTTTGCAAACTTCTGCAATAGGGGCTCATACGTCATTTTCCCTTAAAGGTCTCTTTCACTATCTATTATATTGGTTGTCCGCTTGTTCTTCCATTATCCAACAAAACAACTGTTATGGACACATTTAATGGTTTTTTATATATAAGGATGATGTTCCACAATGATAATTATATAGAACATGAAGTGACACACTACAGTCTAACCCGTGCTTTAATCAGTCCCTCAAGATATTTGGTAGCACATGATGAGTAAGACGTCCAATGGTCCTAACTCCTAACCCACTCTACTATGAAAATAGTTCTTGACGCATGATAATGCGTGGCAGTGTACCACCATCGCATACCAGAGGACGAGCCTTCCACACTGTCGCAAACCCTGAAGTTAAAATTTTTTACAAATATGAAAGAATGAGATTAACCCCCACTATTGGATTCTTGTATTACAAGCATCTCAACCACTACCCACACGAAATCAACACATTTATTGGTCAATATTAACTCCTCAAGATTGAGCGATTCTTCCATGGAGAGTATAACATACTATTAGACCGTGTAATGTTCTTGCAAATTCGGTTTCCGAAATAATCTTCTTTTAAAATTTTCTAGATATTTTTAAGGGCATTCTACAACGCCTGAACACTTTATCCGAAAATTTGTTCGAACATATTTTTTCTTTGCCTCGGATTTGATTTACAGATCCGAGAGAGATAAAAGTACGTTCGTACAGATTTTCGGAGAGAACAGTCGGCGATGTAGTATTTTTCTATTTTAATCAAGCGAAATTAAAATACTGTTCATTTCTTGACCTTCAACTGTGTTAGCTCAATTACACAGCTGTGTTGACTTAGTAACCCCAAATGTTCTGCTCAGATCATACACCATTTCTTGATCGTCAATTCATTTTTCTTTCCAGTTTCTAGTGATCTTCAACAGAATTTGCCGTTTGACCTCTCATAAGTCCCATCTCAAAATTGTGGATAGAAAACAAAAATGGGAAGTTACATGAGGAACTTTTAAATTAGCTAATAGATAGATCATCTCTGATATGATTTAACAACTTATTGAAAAAAAGAAATTTTAAGTAAGATTCGTAGCAATGATAGCACTATATTACAGGTCCTATTTCTGAGCATGATCTAAGCAAGAACGATGAGATAATCAATGATCATATATATATATATATATATATATATAATATATATATGCACACACCCACACACGGAGAACACTATAAGAAATTCCGATCATAAATGCTCTTTTTTTTTTTTTTACGATCTTAGTAATAAATAAGTTTATAAGTGCTACCGACTCATGTAATTTTTTTTGCAGAATATTGCAATACTAATTTTCAGTGTTGTACTTTGTTATATTTTCATTCTTAAAATCAATTGAAGTAAGCAAAATTCTTCTTCTTCCGACTCGATAACTGTGGAAGACGAATCAAAAGCAAACAGAGATAACAAAGTTCGTACCATAAGTTAGGGTTTCCCTCCGGCCATACGAGTTGAGTGAATCGCTCTGCCCCGTCTTTGGTGTTTGCCTCAGGGATGGGCACACTTTCGTAGTCCAGACCTTGAATCCCACCGATGTAACCTTTGAATGGGATTCGTGGATCGCCTGATGAGATGGCCATCTTCTTCTCCAGCGGACATGCAAAGACCGAATTCATCGCCGGCCCGAACACCTCCGCTCGGAGCTCCGGCGTGATCCTGTCGTCGAGAGCCTCGACGCAGCCGTAGGTTTCCAGCGACACCATCACTTGTCGCCGAACATCGTCCCAGTTGGCGGAGCCCGGGGTTAGATTCGAGAAATCTACGGTGGGGATCATCGGAGCTGTTTGCCGCGTTGCGTTTGAGCAGAAAGAAAGAATCCAGCCATGTATAAATAGTGTAGGGTAGACTAATACATCCACATGCGACGTCACATCGACAACCTAGCAAACCTCTTCTTCAAGAAACAAACTTAGTAAACATCTCCCACCGCTTTGTTTGTTTATTGGGAATTTAACAAATCAAACCATGATGCTTGAACATTCGTTTTTAAAGTAGACCCTCAAAGAATATATTTTCAATTATAGCTACATTTTTTTTTTTCTTTTGGTCTTAACCGTCGAGTTTGATTTATAACTTACATCTTAATCGGATACTGAGCAATAAACGATAAATCCTCCAAAATATATTTTCAATTATGGCAACATCTATTAGGGCTTATTTAATGTTTTAAAGTTTCAATATCTACTTAGAATTTTGTCGAGAAAAGCCGGATTAACAAAACACTCTCAAATAAATCTTTTTTTTTAACCTATAAAATCACTCTAAAACACATTTATAACTTCTTTTATTTATTTAAAAAAAAATTATAGATATGAAAAAGTAAATTTGGTGTGCATTATAACTTTTGCCTTAGAATTGATGGTAGATAATGTCCATCAAACATAAATGTACAATAAACAGGTATTAGGAGAAGATATATAATAGCCAATCATATATTAGTTTCAAACCAACCATTTTAACTAATTGATAGCACTATTATTATACTTCCATACTCAAAATTTTTCTTCTCATTTCTCGCCACAGTTAGGTCTAAGGGTGAGATTTGATAGAATATCTGGATCGGGATGGATGTTAGGAGATGAAATAATGAAATTAAAGATTATCGAAAATATCTTAAATGCAAACTGCTACCCCAACTACGAGGTGTAGACGTCCTATTTTGTCCGGATTATATTTCAAAAAAAAGAGCTTGATTTAATATATAAAAATATAAAAATGAAAAAAGAATAAAAAAATAATAAAACTTATTAAAAAAGAAATGAAAGAACACGAAACGTCAATTTAAAAGAATCACATTGGCTGCATAACACAGCGACGATTTCAGCAAATAAAATTGGTTTTATTAAAACTGTATGACACGAAACAGCGAGTTCAGCGAATAAGAATAGTTTTAACATGTGACAAAACACAGAACACTATAACGGCCAACAGTTACGTGCCACGTCAGCTTTCAGATCTGTGCGATCCATATCGCAATCATTTGCGAGTTATGTGGAAATGGTAACAGTCAACGGTTACACATCGGCGTATTTATACCAATTTTTGTACCTGTATTAAAACTGAAATTCAATATTAAAGAGGCCATTAGTGTATCAGTTACAAATACTTGAGGGTATTTATACCCCGTATCCAGATAGGGATAGGGGGAGAGTGGGAAGAGAGAGAAAATATGTACAGAGTGAGAAAATTAATTTAGAGAGCAAGGGGAATAGAGAAGTGCCACCGCTGGTCGCCTCCGCCGTTGTCGCGGGGCTAGAAACTCCTAGTGTGGCACTTAAATCCCTAATGGCCTAAGTTCATTCTGACCCTGGACAAGAACGAAAGAGAGATTGGTGGGGAATGCTCGATTTTACTTGATGAAGAAAAAGTGAAAGATATCTTAGACTATCTACAAGGCAATGTATAAATACAAGTCCCGTGGGCAGTTATAGAATTCCTACGAGTCACCTAAAGCATTAAGTACGAGTTAATGCTGTCTTTTGGCATTCATAACTATTGGAGACCTTTGATATTCGTAACTCCTATATTCAAGTAGGCCAACGCGCCCAGCGGACTGTTTGGGCAGCGGGTTTAACTCGAGTCCGAGTCGGCCAAACCTCACAGCGTGACATTCTCCACCACCTAATTTGGCGACGACTCAGTCGCCTCTTCGAAACGAAATCGCTCGATCGCCTCCTAGAACTGCCATAGATCCTTAGCTGACTCCCAACTAGCTTCACTCATTGGCTGCCCCTTCCAATGAATCAACACTCATTGGAGCGCCCCACCTTACGATGTGCAATGACCTCCTAGACCTCCTTGTCGTAAGACGCGTTGACTGTAAAGGGGGCACGCTTCGACTCCATCCCTTCCTGGTTTACCTCATCTGCATGGTATGGTTTAAGCAAACTCACGAAAAAAGACTGGATGGAACTTGATTTCAGGGGGTAAAGCTAACTTGTAGGCCACTTTGCCCACCCTTTTTGACCGCAGGAAAAGATCCGTCATACCTCTGCTGTAGTGCTTGTTGCAGATGTGAGTTGTGCTGGGTAAGATAGCTTGCCTTCAGCAGAATTGCTCCACTTTAATAACTTGTCATAGTCACGACAAAATCGATTTTTGACATCACCATCGAGTTTAGCACATTAGATAACCCTAAAAATGACCCTCGCACCAGCGAATACCACCGGTCGCCGACGCTCGACCGAAAAGCCGCACACGACAAAACTCATAAAACAAGCTCCCAAACACGATTTTTGACATCTCCAAAACGTTGAGGATAGTCAAAAACCCCGGGGACGAGCTCCGGGAGGTCGTTGGTGGCGAACGGCGGCGATAGGTTGGTGGCGAACAGTGGCGATAGGCTGCGGCGAACGACGGCGACAGGCGGCGGCGGCGTTGGCGTTGTTTAAAAAAAAAAAGCCATAAAACTACGAAATGCGGGCGAAGACTCATCCTGTATCCACAATCCGCAACCCGAGTCCCGTTTTATTTAAACCGCGCGAGTCTGACTCGCGCGGTTCGAGCGCGGATGCGCGCCCGGGCGCGAGCCACTTTTCTCGCAGCCGAACCATTTTTGGTCCGGCACGAGCAGAGTCGGCCCATCTAACGGCCCAATTCGCTATTTTATCATCATATTTTAGCCCAATTCTTTGCAAATTAATCAAATATAAATCTTATTTTAACTAATAATCATAAAAATAGGTATATAACATGTACGTATATGTTCAGATGAGAGGACATTTATCTCAAATAGATTTTTAATGAACGAGTCAAGAAAAAATGATGGATGTTACTTCTTTCTCGATGTTACGTGACAAATGTCTTCACAATTATTTTTCTTTTTATTAGGTAATAAGATTAAGGTTAAGCCGGATATTTTTTCGTAATCAATTAACAAAGTATGATTAGAAATTTAAATAATTATATTGGGAATGAGATGGATATTTATTCTCCATCCAATAAAGGACGTTACATTAGATATTTCAAATATACGAAAAAATCCGTTGAATACTGCCTCTCCAATCAAAGAACACCGCACCCATACAATTTAGGGACAAGATAGACATCTCCACCTTAAAAAATAATAACAATTGGGCGATGAAGAGAAACGGAATCACGCTGAGCTCTGCACATAAAAAAATTAAAATTAATTTTGTGTAGAATTTTTGTTTTTAATATTATCGAAAGCATGCATATTAATAAATCATAATTAAACACACGCATACAAATAATAGATATTTGACTTCTTCAATTATAAGGATTAAGGATCGGATGAACTTTAATCTAAGTCATTGGAGCAAATAAATCAATATGCACGTATTTAAACAAACATTCATACATATATATTACAATATAAATCCAAAATTATTATAATCACCTATAGAGTACCTTCATTTAAGAGGCGTTGTGGGGTGTTTCGTTTTTCCACACGTAAACGACAAACGAGCCTAAGAATCTCAGTGTGTTTTATCCGATTTTCTAGTTTTCCATAAAATCTTAGGTGGCGAATCCAAACCCTTTTCCCACCTTCGGAGGAAGGTCGTCAACAGATGGCAACTCCACTGGGGACTCGTCAAGCTTGTTTTTAGGTGATTAAAGTAATTTTGGATTTTGTTTAGTACATACTCTTGCATGTTTGTTTATTCTTTAATCTAAGTCATTAAAGCAAATAAATATGAGTAATCAAAATAGGAAAAGTGATGTATATTACTTTCCTAATTTGTTTGGACATAAATTTTACCGCAAGTAGAGTTCTTGTAATACATCGATTGCGTGTGAAAGTAGATCATTCCGCTTCTGCTCACATCGATCAGTGCGACTTTGATGAAGGTCCAACGACGAAAATAACTACCAGAGTCGTCCTCTATATACACTTCCCAAATTCCATAACTATGTATGGCATTATATGTGAGTTTTATCTAGTCGATGTATATTGCTTGGCCCCTCATGGACCTTTTGAATACTTACATCTATTGGACTTGACACAAATATGCCAACAATATTGTTTAGTTAATTTGGTACGTGAAAAGAAAAGATAAGTAGTGTTCGGAGATTATGGATGCAGATTAAGGAGGGAAGTAAGGAGGGATACAAAACGATCATTTGGCAAAAAAATATCTAATTTGTAAAACTTGAACAAAATAATGTCTCAAATATAGCTTGTAAGGACACTAAGAAGGTTCACCCAGGACAATTCAACGCGAAAACTATGATACAAGTGTTGATAATACTACATTAGATGTTATGCAACACTAAAATGAAAGTATGAAATACTTAAAACTTTCTGACCAAAACGTTTTTTGAAAATGTTGAAAATGATAAGAATAAATTTTTACGAAATTTGAAAAGCAGGAGCTTTTTTTTTGACAAAATTCTTTTATTTTCTTTAAGATTATCATGACTAATTCCGTCCACAACATTTTATTTTTGTGTATCTATTGAAACAGATAAATTTACGGATAATATTCACTGTGGCACATTATGTGATACTCCATGTAAATGGAATTGCGCCCATAAAGAAGGCCTTGGGCGGTAAGAGGTCCAAGAGGAAGAATCTATATATAATATATATATATATATATATATATATATATATATATATATATATATATATAACTAAATAGTTGAGCGCCATGTGGTATTTATTATAACTCACAATATGCCACATGACGTCTCTACTATCTTACCATTTGACATGTGTCACTTAATATAATAAATAAGTAATTAGTTATATATTTAATGAGAGTTTAAATTCAATGCATACTTAATGTATTATTAATAATTTTATTAAATATAAAAATTAAGTATAATTTATAATATTTTATTTTATATATTAAAGATAAATTATAATAATTTAGAAGAATTTAAAAGGTCATTATCAAATTCTTAATAATTTATATATAATTATATACAACATATACAAATGGGTTATCAAAGTCGTAATTTTTTGTATGTAATGAAGAATTTTAAAGGTCATTATCAAATTATTAATAATCTACATATAATTATATACAATATATACAAATGGATGATCACAGTCGTAATTTAGGTATGTAATTTGGTTTTTTTTTCTCTAGTTACATGTGATAAATATAATATAATATTTTAATAAACATAAATATTAATATATTTAAAATAAAATAAGCTTTCAAATAATATTATATATATATATATATATATATATATATATATATATATATATATATATATTTACAATATTTAAAATTGGTTGGTCAAAGTATTCCAGCATATGTCATCTTAATAATTTTCGGTGTATAATATCATATTTATTCTTTTTCTTAAAAAACTACATTAAATCTGCATTATTTGATAAGAGTTTAAAATTATTTAATTAATTTGAAAAAAATATAAAATATCTAAAATTGATTAAAATAAAATATAAAAAGTTATTAAATAACAATTACTTTATAAAAAATTTATCTATACACATATGTAACTATTAATATAAAAATAATAATATTGCATATTTGATAATAATTATATAAAAAAAAAATTCTATATTCCAAAACAAACAATATATTTAACTGGATATCACCACCATTTCACGTCACTCAAATAACTTTATTATTTTATATCGACCATATGATAATTATTTTGCTCAAATAATATAACAAATAAAATATAATATTTTAATAAAAATAATTATTAATTTATATATTAAAATATAAATTTTTTTTAATATATTATTATTTTATATTGATAACTAACAACCGTGCATTGCACGGATTGAAAACTAGTATATAGGAAAAGTTAGCCCCATAGTAAGCAGTCTAGATAGATATTATATACCATGAGGCCCTTAAAAGCTATCACCTCCCAAGTGGTCCACTCTTTTCAAATAGACTCAATCATGTGTTGCAACTGGGGGCATAGACGGTGCGGCTAGACGAGGCTCGAGGGTGGTCGAGACGTGACAGTATAGTATCAGAACGATCCTGTTGCCTGTACACTAGATGCAGAGGTCATACGGGAGGCAAGACTAACCCGGATGTGGTAGTAGCGACCTCACCGTACTAGACCAAAACACTAGTGGTACATCGACGAAAGAAAACATGTACTAAAGTTTCAATCTGTAACCCGTACTGCATGACAGTGACGTCACATATAATAGGATGAATGTAATACTCCATATAACAGAACTTCGGCCTACAAAGGACTTGGGCAGCAAAAGGCCAAAGAGAAAGGATGTGGTACAAGCTAGTCCCCATATCGAGGAGTCAAGAAAAGATATTTGCCTTTATATTATATTAGGAGGTCCTTAAGAGCTAGCATCTACCAAGTGGTTCGCTTTTTTCAAAGGGATTCGATTGTGTAGATTGTGTAGTGTGTCTGGAGCTTGAACGGTGCAGCTGTCTGGGACTGGTTGGGGCGTGACACATTATCTTTTAAGATTTGAATTCATACAAATACAAATCAATCATGCATTCTTAGCACGAAGGAAAAAATTGCAATAACAAGTATCTTAAAAGATAACAATACCTACAAATGTCAATATGGTTGGACCTATTATCAAATGCTTACTGAATCCACAATGAAGACATTGCTTGGGGTAGTTGAGCACGGGTGTGCATTAACGGGTGCTACGTTTGAACCCTGATTTCTGCAAAAATATGAAAAAATCCATCCCTCTGTATCCAAAAAAAAAAGGAAGAATATTTTACTTCTGTCCAATCCAAAAAAAAAAAAAAGGATCAGTTAGTGGAATGTCTGCTGATACCACCAGTAGATTTACCACTTCTACTAGTTCACAAAGTGGACTCGAGACAGGGTCAAAGTTTTTAACAATGGCATAGATGCTGCATTATCAAGTATTCAATATAAACACCATGAAGTCCACATACAGAATAGACCCAAAAAATAAAATAACTAAACTCGCTGCTGCTGTTCAAAAAAAAAAAAAGGGTAAAATGCATTTGGAAAAATTATATATTTGAGCTGTGAACTTTAGTAAAACTATATAAACCAAAATGTGTGTTTGCATCAATGAGCAAATTCCTAAAACTAAAGAGGCTTTTCAGCTTAAACTATAAAGGCTTTAATGAGCAAACTTTACCATCGATCCTTAACAAATGATATGTCTAGCTGCATAGATGATACTAGCATTTTTCAAGCAAGTTAGGATAGCATCAAACTACATCAACAACACAACCACCACCACCCACCGTAGTCCCGTCTAAACCGGGTCTAGGACGAATAACATACATGTAGCCATATCCAAGAAGAAGTTTCTATTTGGAAACCTCGGCGTGAAAAAGTTTACACCGAACCACGCACGTCTACAAACACCCGAAAAAGTAAGTCCACAAAACACCTTAGCACGCAAGAATAACTCAGCCAAGCACGCGTGAAACAAGACATCATCAAATTACATCTTTAGTAACACATAAAAAGCTTTCAATAATATCACAGAATCTGTTATACCCCCTGCATTGGCAACCGGCACCTTATTAGAAATCAGAATTTTGCAACAAACATACAATACATAGAAGTTCAAATTCCAATGAAGTATTAATCAATTCAATTAAGCTAGCAGAACTATGGCTGAACATTACCCGAACTTACCCAAAAAACCGACCCGAACCGACCTGAATAAAGCCAAAATTTCGGGTTTGGGTCGGGTCGGGTTCAGATCGGTTAATAGTTTGCGATTTTCGGGTAAGAACAGTTCGGTTCGGGTTGGACGGCTATTGTTCGGGTCGGGTCGGGTCGGGTTTAGACCTGATTATTCGTTACTTTAAAATTAAATACAATGAGTTTGATTCGGTTGCCATTTGTGATTTGCCCTAAGTTTTCACCTCTCCCTCCAGGCTCCCAGCCGCGTTGTGATTCTACTTCATCTCCAACTCGAAATCCCCCATCAGGCCATCTCTCTCCCCAAAAATCACCATCGCACCATTGCGCCTTTTATCCCTGCTAGGCCGCTCCGATCAAGTCAATTCCATCTTCATCTCACCAAAATCAAAATCGAAAAGAAGGCTTTCTACTTAAAAAGGTAGTCAACTGGAAATTTGGTGGTTATTTTTTTATCTTCCTGATCTCCGATCTTTGATTTGATTTGCGGTTTAGCTAATAACTGTTCTATACCATCACTACTATGATAATTTATTAATTTGTAGTCAATATCTTCACGTTTTCAGTTATTCTCACTCGGATAATAGTCCGAGACGTTCTGATAAATCTGCTGCATCCTGTTAGATTGAATGTGTGATGATTTTCTAGTAAATTTACAGTATATCGCTACTGTTATAGATCGTCTGCTGTATAAATAACCAATTGCAATTCTGATTACGCATTGAATATCCTAATTCTATCAAAGTAATTGATTAAGAATTTCGCCATGATTTAATTTAGGATTGAAGTTCCAGAATTTAATTGTTTCTGAGAAGCAAGAAGCACTACAAGGATTTGTTGAGTGCATTACATCTGGGTATATTGTTACTGGTGCCTCTCTTTCTTCTTCGTAAATTACTGAAATTCTTCTGTACAGTGAATAATCCTATATTGCTCTATGTTTGTTTAACTCTTAAGTTCTGAAGCTGCACATATTTCTTAAACGACTTTGTTCTAGATCAAATGGCTGATGAATATGCTCAGTCAATGCAAATGCTACCCCTGGAGCTAACAAAAGAGACTGAAGCACCAAACTCGCATGCTCAGCCATCTTCTCAACCGCCAACGGCAAGTTCACAAGCTGCACCGTCTACTACTACTACGGGTTCTACTCGAATTAAGAAGAGGAAAGTGATGAAGAAAAGGGCGGAGGTTTGGATGCATTTCACCGAAAATAAGGATCAAGTAACTCACGAGATTACAACTACTTGCAACTATTGTGGTCAAATATACGCTGCGGACTCTAAAATTAGTGCTACACGTATGAAAAAAACATTTGCAGAAGTGTTCTAAGTACGAATGTAGTGAACGAAACAAGCCTGACCTCAAGCAATCTAAGCTAACTTTACAGTCTGTCTTCTAATCAATTAGTTAATTAGCTTAGACCATGGAAGTATGATTAAATGGTTTTAGCCGAGATGATAATTAGTAGTGAGTTGCCATTTAGAGTTGTTGAGAATGACAAATTTAAGAAGTTTTGTCATTCTATACAAGCTAGATTTCATATTCCTTCGTGCGTTACCGTAGCACGTGACTGTTATGAACTTTTTATAGAAGAAAGAAATAAGTTGAGGAATTGGATGAAATCTAATTGTCGTAGCATTTCTATCACTACTGATGGATGGACTTCAATTCAAAATATTAGTTACATGGTCATTACTGGTCATTTTATTGATAAAGAGTGGAGGTTGCATAAAAAAATTCCGAATGTCTGCCCCGTCACTAGTCATAGGGGTAAAGCTGCTGCACTTGCAATTGAACAATGCTTGCGTGAATGGGGTATTGAGAAGGTGATGGCCATCACAGTTGATAACGCTAGTTCCAATGATTCCTGTGTTAGATCGTTGAGGAAAAATATACCAGAAAATACTTTTATTCTTAAAGGCCAATATGTGCATGTTAGATGCTTTGCCCACATTCTAAACTTGATTGTGAAATATGGTTTGAAATTGACTGATGAATCGATTGAACTCATTAGAGAGGCCATCAAGTATGTTAGGCAATCACCGTCTAGATTACAAACATTTAAAATATGTAGTCAACATGAGAATCTAGATTGCAAGTCTCTTATATGCCTTGATGTTTGTACCCGGTGGAATTCAACCTACAAAATGTTGAATATAGCACAAACGTATTAAAAGGCCTTTGAAAGATTCGCTATTGCTGATAGCAACTTCATCATGGCTATGCTCAAGAGTCCTGGACATGGTAAACCAACAAAAAATGATTGGGCCAGTGTGAGAATTCTAATTCAATTGCTTGAGAAGTTTGAGGAGTTGACAACTAACGTATCGGCATCTTATTACAGTATTAGTAACACTTATCTACACAACATTTTTTCATGTTCGTTTGCTTTACAAGATTGGTGCAGTGATAAGAATACTAGAGTTGATCTTCGAGAAATGAGCAAAGTTATGAAGACCAAGTGGGATAAATACTGGGGAGATCCTGAGAAAATGAACGTTTTGATGTTTTTGGGTGCATTTTTCGATCCTAGATATAAATTGAACTTTGTGAAGTTCGTTGTAGATACAATGTATACCGAGGATAAGGCAAAAACTATTTTTGATAATGTTGTCAAAGTCCTTTATTCAATGTTTGATGAATATAGCGGTTGTGGAAGTGTTGATAACAACCAAAAGGCTATTGGTGGCTCTAAGGGTTCAAGTGTTGCCTAGCAACCAAAGGGTTTAAGGTTATCAGACATGCTGTCATACAACATCTTGATAAAAGTTCTCACGAAAATCAAACCGAGTTAGATGAGTATATGGCCGAGCCACTTTTGAAGGTTAAGAAGGATCTCGATATTCTTAGTTGGTGGAAAGTAACAGTATTAGATTTCCAATTGTCGCACTTATGGCACGTGATATTTTGGCAGTTCCTATTAGTACAGTAGCGTCCGAGTCTGCTTTTAGTACTGGGCGTCGCATACTTGATCCATTTAGGAGCTCTTTGACTCCTCGAGTCGTTGAGGGACTTATATATGTACAAGATTGGATGAAAGGATTGGACAGATCAGAATTACAACAAGAAGAAGCCGATATTATTGATTATGGTTAGTGATCAAATATTAGTCTTATATAATTCTTATTATTATATTTTCATTAATTTGGTTATTTTTTTCTCTTACATTACAGATCTACATAATGTTAAAGATACACCAAATATTATTGAAGTACCAATATATATTGATGAAGAGGATGAAGAAGAAGAAGACTGAGTGTTAAATAAGATCAATTGAAAGGTATAACTTATAGCAGAATATAGAATATTGTTCTTGATCATTTATAATTTGGTGATGTAGCTAACTGGCTATTACTGTTACAGCTGCTGGTGGGCTTGTAAATGGGTGTCGCTGGACTTGATTTTGTTGTTGGCTGGACAAATGTGGCTGTTGGATGCAAATGGATGTAGGCTGTAGCAAAGTAGGAAATTTGGAGCTGTAACTTTTAAATTGTTGGATTTGAATTTGGAGTTTTAATTTGGACTAGTTAATTAGACTTGAATTTGGACATGTTACTTTTAAGTTGTCCTGCATGCTTCTGTAGTAGTTGAATTTGTAATTGATGGACTAAAGTATTTTTAAGTTGTTCTGCATGCTATGTATCAGTTTTCCATTGAAACCTTTGATTGAAGTTGGACTATATGTTATGAATTAGCTTAGTTATGCAGCTATTGACGTTGGACTATTAGTTATGTTAGCTAATGTGCATGGATGTTAAGCATGCATTGATTAGCTTAGTTATGCAGGATGTTAGCTAATGTGCATGGATGTTAAGCATGCATTGATTAGCTTAGTTATGCTCCTGCATATTTTGATGTATAAAGTAGGAAATTTTGGTGGATCATGCAATGTTAAGGACACATTTTTATTATAAATTGATGTTAAACTTGCTAAGTACTCATAAGGCATGTGTTTTTATGTTGCTTATAGTCTGTATACTTATTCGGGTCAACCCGAACGGACCCGAACTGACCCGAATGTTAGTCAGTTCGGATTGGTTCGGGTCAGGACCAAATTCGGGTCGGTTCGGGTATAACATTATTCGGTTCGGGTCGGCTTCTAAATTTCAGGTCGGGTCAGTTCGGGTCGGGTTGACCCGAATGTACAGCCCTAAGCAGAACGATGGACATATGCACAAACGTATCTGCAGACTCCGCACGACTCATGGCAAGTAAAAGCAAAGGTCCATTTCCTTGATCAAAATGGGAAGTAGCCAATATTTTCATAACCAAAATGAAGCTCTCAGAAAGGTTGTTGGAGCTTTCGCTTGAAAGCACCAAAACAATAAATTAAGATAACATTGATTAGAAAAAAGAATATTGCACGGGGTTGAGGGGTGGATTTTTGTTAATCTAAACTTATTTTAATAAAATTTATTTCTAAAATTGGAAAATAACTAATTACGAAACTAAAAACCTGATCGTCATTTCTAAATAACAATGCAATGCCAACGGTGCCACGTCAGCTGAATGTCACCACTTAGAATAGCGACTATGCGCGCAGACTTAGAAAAGTTTGCGTGCACGCCACCATCATTTTTTTTTGTTGACTTTTAAATGAGTTACTAATTAATTGAAAAAAGTGTAGGGGATGAAAAAAGCTTGCTGTAAGCAAGCAAAGTTAAAAAAAACAATGTCTCTACAAAGTTAGAACTACAAATTCAAATTTGAAAAAGATAATATTTAATTCTTAAATTCAAATTTCAATATCTGTATTAAGTTTCTTACCCTTCCTCCTCCATCTAATATATGCAAATTTGTGTTTCTTTACCCTCCTTCCCGCAATCTTGTCTAACTCAGCACACATGATCGCCATTTAAAATGACATAGTAGATGTCGCCATTTAAAATGGCAAAAGTAGATGTCGCCATGATTACTACTGGTTATTATGAATGAATTTAAAATAATAAAACAATTCGGCGTAAGTGGTAAAGAGAGACATACACCTGTAGTCAAAAGTGCATATTTGGCCATTGGAAATGGCTTAATTATGTATAATATGCTTTGGGTAATTTGCAAATGCATTATTTGCGAAAGAGTGCTTTCATGTTTGGATTTGGAGTTCTAGTGCCCAGAGAGATGAGAATGACGAAAATACCCTTCTTGCGAATTTTCAAGCCATTTGATGGGACACTGTTTTAAGACAACACTGCTTTCGTCACTGTTCCAAACTCGTCGTTTCAAGCCGTTTGAACCTTTGTTTTAAGACACTTCACATACTTTCTATAATTTTGTAACAATCAGATTTGCGCTCAACAATGAGTTTGGAACGAGAACAACGGCGATGGAGGAGATTGTAAAACACTCCCATAACACCTAATATTTAGTTTGTGTCAAAACACCACTTTAATGACTAAGAGCAACTCATAACTAAGAACACCATTTTCTTCATAGCTATTTTGAGGTGTTTTAAGGTGTTTTGAGATGTTATTTAAGTAATCTAGGTCACGAAGTGATGATATGATGTATGATAAACACAATTTTTGGTGTTCATATTTTTTTTGAGATGTAGGAAAAAGAGAAAGAGAGAGAAAATGAATATGGAGAGATTAATGGGGTGTTTGGTTGGTATTTTAACCGCATGGAATGGGAATCGTAATCACCTATTCCATTGTAGGTGTTTGGTTGAGAGAATATTAGAATTGTAACCGTCTGGAATAGGAATTGGATTCCTGTTATTAAGGGAATTTTGATTACCGGATGTCTACACCGGAATAGAATTGTGGAATCCACCTGCAATTTGATTCTGATTCCATAATGTACCAAACATTATACAACTTGTGGTCATTTCCAATCCGACTCCACTGTATTCTAATTTCTATACCCATTCTGATTCTAACTTACCAACCAAACGTCACCTAAGAGAGAAAAATGCAGCGTTGCCACATCAAGCAACATGTTTTAGAGAGGTATTTCGTCACTTCTCATACTAGGAAACACTAAAACACCAAACCCAAACATGGGGGCACATTTTCGTAAATAATGTATTAGGGGGAAACTCTTTCGAAAATTTCCCATATGCTTTAGATCAGCTCCATCCTGTTTTAATTCACCAACATTTCAGCTTACCCAGTTTAACGGCCGTGATAGACCTTGATTGACGGTATCGGCCAAGATCAACCAATTCCAGTGGGTATCAACACATCCCAATGATTAAAAAAAGAAAAAAAATAAAGAGTATTGCATAGAGAACATGAAAGGAAGATGAAGAGAGACACAGAGGAATTAACAAAGATTTGCACCTTTCATCTTTGTTCCCTGCCAGTAGCATTCTTCTTATAATAAAAGAATCTTTAGCAATCTATATGAACCAATATTGTTCTTAATGGTGTTCAGAGCCAAACTGGCGTAGAAAGAGCTCATCTTGTAATACATGTGTAAATCAAGGATCAAGAAGACAAAGATTAAGGAAAAAAAAAACACTTAAATGAAAGGAAAAGAAGCTTTTACGAAATTCATGTCGCCCTAGAAACTCCTCTATGCAGTTAACACTGGACCAATCATGTCTTCCAACAAATTGTCTACCTCTATAGGCCTCGTCAACAACATATCTATATTGCAATTGTCATCCAACTAAATTGTAAGTCTGTGTGTATCATCTCAATTTGGTAACATGTACTATCAACGTCATTATACTGTGCATACCACAAGAAATATGGCTATGGAGATCCAAGAAATACTGCCTTAGTATGTCATTTTTCATTCACTAGTGCACAATGATATCATTGCTCTTAACAAACCTAGGATTTTGAAAGGAATCCAATCTAATTCTCCATAATAATGTTCAGATTTTCCTTCAGCCCCAACTAAGGAAAATGCAGCTTATTTTCCTTTCTTTTTATTTTTACAAGGGATGTAGCGTATGCATGCAGCTTATTCCTAACTCATTGCTCGTTGAACCTCAAGGTGAGTGTGGCACCTTTTTATTAATTCTCTACACAAGTTTTTGCTAGCAGTCATCAATTAAAATTAGCTTATTTCTACAATTATTGTAGTTTTCAAGTGGATTATGTAGATTTGAAGATTTATAGATAAGAATCACAATGGTGTAAACATAATCAAATGCCAAAATGTAAATTTTCTACAGTGAACGAAAACCTAGCACATTTCTAACCATTCCATTTAAAGTTATAATCACATTACCTATATTCCGATTCTTTTTCATTGTGGTGCTTGAAAGTTTCCACCAGATAGAGCCTCAATCCAAAGCTTAGTGATTGATGTCCTTGAGTATCACGTCCAGAGTATGATGCCAGTAGCATTGTTCCATGTAATGACTCCAAGACATGACAACAGCCTATGTAAAAAACAGTTTCAACACCTTTGCATAAGAAGGTAGACCTCCCATGCTGCCCACCTGACTGTTAATGCTCCATACATCTTGCATCATACATTTCTACCGGTCAGGTTTTCAAGCATTCCATCTGAATTGTTATATCTTTAATCCCAACGTCCTGTAATATGTCTACAGCTCTCTTTTTAGCGACAGTCTTATCACAATCTGCTGAAACCTGAAGATGTATTGTACATACAATATCTGTGTTGGTGAAGTTCCAAACATGCAAATTGTGAAGGGTAACAACACCCTTAATCTTCAAAATATTGTCAACAGCTACTTTAATATCTTGCTCTTGTGCTCTAGGAACTCTTTGTAAAAGAATTTCAGATGAGTTCCGCAATAAAGGAAGTACTGAAGATATAATCATAATCGAAATAAATATTGAACATGCTGGATCCGCGACGAGCCATCCCTTGAATTTGATAAGAAGTGTTGATATAACAACCCCAACACTTCCCATTGTATCTGCTAGAACATGCAAGAAGATGCCCTGCATGTTGTGGTCAATATGATGCCCCTTGTGCGATGTTTTTGCCAATTTGGCTTCAAAGGGTTGTTCTTTTATATTCAAACTGTGAGGATGACTATTACCATGAGGAAAGCTCTCTGTACAGCTGTGCGTGTCATTCTCATATACATGATCTTTAACGCAATGGTGATGGGAATCATGTCCACAATTGTTTTGATGTTCCTGCAAATCTCCACATGAATCTTCATGCTTGTAAGCATCAGTATCATGATGTTGGTGCTCATGGAGGTGGCTATGATGATTGCCATCAGAGTGGTGATGACCATGTTTAACTTTGTGATGATGATGGTGATGGTGAAGCTCATGGTGATGATCATTATGGGAATGTAAATGTGAATGAGAGCATGAACCAGATCCACCATGGGCATGATGATGCTCCTCATGGAAGAAAACTAGACCTACCAAATTCACCGCAAGTCCTCCAATAGAAACAGCCAACAAACTATTAGTAGAAATCTCCTGCGGATCAAGAATCCTCTCGAAGGATTCTAAAACAATCAAAGCTCCAACAAGAACCAAGAACACTGCGTTAACATAACCGGATAGCACTTCAAACCTACCGCGACCATAATTGAACTGTCCATTGGCAGGCAGCCGCGAAATGTAAGATGCATAAAGCCCAATTGCCAATGCAGCACAATCAAATAGCATATGGCACGCATCAGAGATCAGCCCTAAGCTGTTACTCATAAATCCAGCAACAAATTCGACTACCATGTAGCCTGTATTAATAAGTAGGAATAGCGCAATCTTCCTTGATTTTCTCTCACTAAGGATATGGCGAATCGGCTTCATAATCATCAAATACACCGATTCAGAAGCATCTGCGCTACCCAATTCAACATAACCGAAGGAAGAAGACACCAATTCTTTGACCGCAAGCCACATAAACAGTCCACATAACAGAAGCCCAGATAAACACAGTTTTGGAAAGTAAAACAGCTCTAGAACAACAATAAACAGGAATGTAGCCAAGAAGTCTCGTCTTAAGTCATTACCGACGTTCAAAGCCTTATCATCTTTATATTTCTCATTCAGAATTACCCCGAAAATCACAGTATTCAGCAATGGTAAACCAAGATTAACCAATGAATAATTAACATTGCTGTGTTCAGTTGTAAAGAAGGCAACTAAAGCGGGGACAAGGAGAATCGCTGTGGCAAATGTAAGAGAGAGCAGGCGCACACATCTATGACCAAGTGGACGCAGAGAGCTCCAATTCCCCGCAGATCTTTCAAAAAAAGCTAAAATTCCAGAGATAAAAGCGAGCAGTAATGGCAAAATTCCAATCCCACAACCGAAGGAGAGTGCTAATAGGGAGGAGACCGAGAAGGCGAAGCCGCGGGCGAAGGATGCACGGCGAAAAGCAGATATTGAGAATGATCGGGCGGCAAGTGAGCCTGAGAATTCGACAAGGATAGCGGCTGCAGGCCCGCAATGACGGAGAGCGTAGAAGCGGAGGAGAACGGTTGCGGCTAGGAGAGACGACTTGGCGGCGATCGGGCGGAACTGATGGCCGGAGAGGGAATGGAATAGATGGATAGGGTTTGTTGGAGGGATAAGAGAGAGAAAAAGAAGAGAGATGAAAGAAACTAAGAAAGAGAAGGGGAGAATAGAAAGAGAATGGATAGAAAAGGAGAGAGAGAAGAAGGATCGGAGGGACAGGAAGAGGAGGATACGAGAGGCGGAGGCAGCGGCGGTGGCGGAGGGATGGTGGCGGCGCTTGGAGGGAGTAGAAGGGAATGGGGAAGAAGGGTAGAGGCGGGCGGGGGGAAGTGGGGACGGAGAAGGGAGGGAGAGCCGAAGGTTGCGGTCGCGGTCGCGGTCGCGGCCGCGAACAGCGACGGCAGCGGCGGTGGTGGTCATGGTGGCGGAGATCGGAGTGGAGCAGAGTCTTGTGTTAGTTGTTGACGGTGAAAGTGGAAAAGTCCAGCTCTAGAGATATGGTAGGACAGAGTTCTCGGATTTTACCACGCCGGTCATGGGCCAAATGTACCCCAGCGGTCAAGCACATGTATACTGGGGGGCCTATTTCACAAGAATGGGCTATGCTTGGGCCTTTAGAGCAGGACTCGGCCTGCACATAGATCATCTCCATCACAATTCTCAAATATTTTTTATTAAATAGTCGAATTTAATGATCAGAATAAAAAAATTCTAAAAAATATATATAATTTACTTATAAAACAGATGTTAAAAAAATCAAACACACACTTATTAAAAAGTAATCTAAAATAAATTTTTTGAGTCTCTTTTAATCTAAACCATCAGATTTAAAGAAATAAAATGTGATAATTTAATGAAAAATATTGAAAAAATCTGTAAGTGAGAGAATATGTGCCCACCCAGCACCCAAATGGATGGCAATTATCTGACCTAGAGTAGTGAAACATTTTCATTTTATAAATATGCGTCCCTATTTATGCTTTTGTACTCTCACCGTTTTAGCACACTATCGCACATATAGTATGTTCGTCTAGGCCTGAGGCCAAGCTCAAGCATCCTAGCCTCACCATTCTCAGCTTTTCATACTAGAAGTCCCCATCTCTATCAAAAAACCTTATTCTGCCCCAAGAATTCTAGCACCGGTGACGTCCGTTCCATCAGCTAAAAACCTCCATAGAAGCTAGTAATGGCGAGCTGAACACGCCGGAGGGATCCTATCACTCCAAAACC